>CAHIKZ030000341.1:582500-672500 GCA_903632075.3 Acanthosepion pharaonis
CTAGCAAATGTGTATATAATAAAAGTGATTTATATAATGCTAGGGGTCCTCCGCGAATTATAGATATCATTGAACGTCTAAAACTATATGAGGTGAATGGATTAAACAGTTCATTGGCATCTGTTTCAGTTGTAAATTCTTTATCTCCGCTTCATTTTATGTCAATACATTGCTTAAGGACGCTTGTTTCATAGCACATCTCACTAATAAATTTTTCTAAATACTATCATAATTTTTGACAGCTCGGATACACTAGTAGGAAACAAACGACTTGTTAATCAAGGATACGTTATGCACTTTCGCGCAGTCTCAACAGTACATCTGTAAGAATCCTACTCGGTTTTTCGTTGAATGTTAAAATTCAGAGTGTCGGGATTCGATATAATAACAAAATATTGTTGCGAGGTTGCTCGTAATTTGGCCGTTTAGAATAATCACACGATTTTCATTGAAAGAATAAAATTCAGTAGAAAGGACAACGTAGTTTCATAAATAAACATTAATATAACGACATGAATACAAGCAGTTGGTGATAGATTGGAAACATAAGAATGTCTTAAAATAATTGTCGGACTTTGTCCATTTCATAATGTGTGACGTCATTTGTTTACATTTGATACGCCATGAGCAGATATGAATGTACGTGAGAGATTCATAGAAGATTGAAGTTCAAATACAGTAAATTCGACCTTGCTAACCGAACGCTCCTCTGTGGCCAAATCGGTTAAAGGCACGTCAAGCTAAATGACGGTTCCGTATAGGATACAGATTTGAATCCTGTCGGAGGACGAAAATTTTCTGAAAATCTCTCGGACATTCAGGCCGATAAATGTTGGTTAATACTATTTATTATAAACAGAGCGTTTACTTAAATATTTGTATCTATAAAAAGAATGTATAAACATAAACATGTCTTAAAATAATTGTCGGACTTTGTCCATTTCATAATGTATAGATTGGAAAGTAATGTCTTTTTGTTTGGGTTGATAATGTTGCGAAATAAAATATAATTTGTCTTTGTGTACGTATGCAGGAAACAATGAAATGCTGTTGTGTGTGTTTTGTATGCGAAAATCAACACGCGTGCGCGTGGTTCATAGTAAACTGGATGCAAGAGATAGAAATTGTTTCTTACTGTTGGCGGTGTTGCTGTAGCCTGAAGTTTGTCAACGCTGTCGCTTTCAACATGAGGTCGTGAAGATCATAAGCGAGAGTTGCGTAGAGCTTGGTGACAGCTGTGAATATCCTGTTTGGGGCCGGATTTCGTATGATTTTATACACTTCTTCGTAACAAAATCGGCTACAGAATTATTTATTTCTTCCTAATTGGCCCTAAAAAGACGTGTGGTATGTCTTTTACGTCCGCGTGATATTTTGGCCGTTTCTACCTAAATCATTATGACTAATACAACAAAATTTGTGATTTGTATTCTATGATTTTATTGGTGTGTTTTAAGAAGTAAGTATTTTCTTGAGGGTAATTAGTTTATAAATATTGTATTTGATATTTTAGTGGACGCAATACATCGACCCTGTTTTGTAAGTAACAATAAGTTTAAAAAAATAGTGATAAAATAACGTCACTAAGGCTGGGATAGTTTTTGCTCGAACCCTTAACGCTAGGATGGCCGAGGTATCGTTTTCGGCACCTTCAAATTTTCAACAAATTACTATGGAATAACAAGTTTTGGTTTGATGCTGAGGCTTATGGACAATTATTGAATTTTAGCAAAGATGCTTAACAGACTTAATTCTTTAAAAAATATTCAGTGCAATAGCTGATGTTTGAGGTTTTACCTTGAATGGCTGAGGTGTCGTTTTTGACACCTAGGCTATTTATCGGGTAAATACATTGAAAAAATTTTCACAAACAATAATACTTGTGTTTATGTCTCCTATTTATCTATATACACACACACACACACACACACACACATATATATATATATATATATATATATATATATATATATACACCTAGTGAGCCAGACAAACCTACCTAGATTTCACCTAAACGGATCGTCAGGGAAAGTAAGAGCCTTACTTTCCCTGACGATCCGTTTAGGTGAATTTCTTTTTCAATACAACCGTAGAGCAGACCTAAATACACCTAGTGAGCCAGACAAACCTACGTAGGATCGTCAGGGAAAGTAAGAGCCTTACTTTCCCTGACGATCCGTTTAGGTGAAACCTAGGTAGGTTTGTCTGGCTCACTAGGTGTATCTAGGTCTGCTCTACGGTTGTATTGAGCGCTTTTGTTAGTTAGTTTTACTCATATCAGGTTTTTTCTTTGGGCTTCAGACCTGCATCTGTGCGATTTTTTGTCGACAGAAGTTCATGTTTGTAACTCTTTTTTTTTTTTTTTAAACCATTTTTTCCCTCGAGATTGATTTGATTATTAGCAAATCAAAAATTGAGTGTTTTTCGAAACGAGTCTAGTTATCTATTATTTATATATATATATATATATATATATATATATATATATATATATATATATATATAATCACTTTCTTTCAGTATGAGGTATACTAATATTTGTGAATTTCTTTTCAGACTTGTTATTCCTGACTTGAATATTGAATATATTAGAGATGGCTGATGTCAAAGGAACTGGCCATCCTAATGTTAATAGCTATAACGTACAATCATTTAAACCTGTTTCAAATTGCATAATTCTTTACATCCATCTGAGTTGAATGACTTTCCGAAGAATAGACATATAGATAAGTGTACACGCGAAAGCTTACAAATAAGGCGTTTGTTTATAAGTTTGTAGTTAAGCAAAAATAAAAGTGCACCCCCCCGCGAGCGTTGTGTATATTCAGAAAAATGCAAAAGTAAAAAGTGGGGTAGGTACGATTATTACCCTCAAAACACAGAAGAGCATGCATTTCATATCAACTTGTCTCTGACTTCCTCCCTTCCTAAACATGTTTAGAATCCCGCTGTTTCACTTCTCTCCGCCGTCGCATCCGCCTTCATCATCCGTTACCTCCTCCTTACCTCCCTCTTGACAAGCATGCATCTTTCCTATCTTTTCAAACGCCTCGACTTGCGTCTGATACTTTGCTGTCAGACAAGAGACTTTTATCTCCCATCCCTCCACCCACAATCGCCGACAAAACGGTAACGCGCACCCTTATATACGAAAATTCCCACCCGCCTTTGTTGTGTTTCCTTCATGCCCTGATATTTTACTTTTATTAACAAACGAAACAAGTGTGAAAATTTTTTATTGTGCCTCTTCAATACCCTGTGAATTTATAATACATTCCTAGTATTGTTCTGACTATATGCTGTGTCCCTTGAAGAGGTAAACGACCATGGCTCTCCTTATCTTCCTTTAGTATCCCTCTCAATTCGTATTCTAGCATCCATTTTCACAAGCTAGCTAGATTATTCGCTGTTTAAGGAGTTTATGGTTGCTTATGTACAAAAAATAACATTTCGGCAGATCAATTTTACAGCAGTCTTCGTCAGGAATTAAACTTCTGTTAGCTTTAAAAAATATTATAGCCAAAAGAATAGCGTCAGATTTTCTTTAAAGAAATAAAAAAATTTAATTGCGGGCGGTACACATGAAGAAAGCTGTAGAATATATCGGTCGAAACGCTGTAGCGATGCCAAAAGCAATATATCGTCGTTAAATGACTCTAGAAATGTTACTCTTATATTATAGAAGCTAAAATGATATTTCATGTTGAAAATGCAGGTTCGTTTATAAATGATCAAGAATGAAAAAAAAAACTAGAGATAATTCGCGAGTCTCGAAGACGCTTGATTTCTGACAGCTTTATTTCTAGAACTGCTGCTATAAATCGTCTAGATCTCTACTCTACAACGCGAACATTCTGTGTTCATTACTATATTCATAAAACTCTCACGCTCGACATATGGTAATACTTTTCGAAAAGTTGTTTTAAGTGCCTATATGTACGGTTAGATATTCGTCTTGTGTAAAACCTATCTGTAAGTGAGGGTGGTATAAAGAAGCCAATAATGGGATCAGCAAATCTGGTTCAAATTCCTGCAGGGAAAGTTTTTTTTTTTTTTATTTTTTTTTTTTTTTTTTTTTGGTCTTGCAGCATGCTGTTGTTTTTTTTTTTTTTTTTTTTTTTTTTTTTTTTTTTTTTCGTTATCATACCAAACAACAATTTCCAGTTGACAAGCGCTTGTTGCTTAGTTTTGAGGTCGATTGTGGAGATTTATTCCAAGTGAATTTACTGCCTTGAACATTGTCTTATGTAATCTATATTTCATCACTAGTTACATATTTAAAGAATACTTAGGATCCGTCATAATTAATGCCCCAAAGCGTCTGAACCGAATAAAATAAATAACGGTGAAGTAATGGATAGCGGCTCGAATTGAGGAAGCGGATAGCGAGTTCGAATTCCAGTCTAATCCATTACATTCATTTATGTGCTAATACCTTGGGAAAGGCATGAATCCTCTTCTTGTACCCCCAGGTAATGGTAAATAACAGGACAGCCTTGGATGACAACTGGTCTACCGTAGAAAGAAATGTAAACCTACAGTGGGAAAAAATCTGTCTCGTCAGTCATGTATCGAAAGATACATGATCGCCTTAGCTTGTATCACGCATTGAACATAACTGGCTGATCTAACTGTAGCAATAGTGTACGGAATTCGATGTGAATGAATTTTCTTCGATTTAATTTTGTTTACATGTATACGGGAATTAACTGGAACGGAAATTTTAAATTTAACTCTTTTATCGATTCATTATTCGATTATAGTCGATTTCATCCTTTATCGATTACTAATCTGGCGCTTACATCGATTTCGCTTCGAATATTAAAATCGGACAACAACCATCTAGCATAAGAATGTAGCTTAATGATTTATTTATCTGACATTATTAGACCCTTAACATCAGAAAGCGACAGATAAAGTTTCTAGGGCGGATAATGAGGAGTGCTTGGAAAATTTGAGACTCTCAGGACAGATTAACGACAAGAGGAAAACAATACATGACTTACTTAGCTAGCTTGAGTAAATGTATGGCAGAACAGTCGAGATAACAAAAAGAAAAAAATTATCAAGAGATACAACGGACAGGAAATTATGGAGAGCCATGATCAGTAATGTCCTAAAGGAACACGGCACAGATTAGTGCTTGTGTAATTTTCCGTTCAAATTTAGACTTTTTCTAATAAGTTTTGATATCAGTTTTCAAGTTAAACAATCGTTGAAATCGAATCGTATCAAACTACAACGGTTCCTGTATAATTACACAAGTTAAGCAACACCGAGCCTGGTCAGGACTCAGATGGGTGACCGTTTGGAAATACCCGGTACTGTAAGCTTGGATGTGTTGGTGGTGTAACGGATAATGTCTCCGAATTGTTAATCGGAGAGCCGAGTTCATTTTCAGTTGAATTCGTTATATTTATTTATGTGCAAATACCCCTGGGAAAGATATGAATCCAACTCTTCTCCTCCCAGCTATAGGTTAAGTATTAAGACTTGTATCAGAAAAAAACATCATTATCCAAAATATTTATATTATATAAAATATTTAAATGTCAATATTAAATAACTAATAGAGGTGTTGATATATCAATCCATTTAATACTCCCACAATTTAATTTTATATCGACATTAAATTACGATATTTATTTTCTTGTTCGGTTTGCTAGAGCCGCATCATTATTATTATTATTATTATTATTATTATTATTATTTTCTTACTTTTCTTTTTTTTCTTACTTTTCTTTTTTTTCTTACTTTTCTTTTTTTTCTTACTTTTCTTTTTTTCTTATTTTTTTAGTCTTTTTTTTTTTTACTTTTTTTTTTTTTTTTTTTTTTTTTTTTTTTTTACTTTTCTTTTTTCTTACTTTTTTTTTTTTTCTTACTTTTTTTTTTTCTTACTTTTTTTTTTTTTCTTCTTTTTTTTTTGAGTTTTTTTTTTTTTTTTTTTTTTTTTTTTTTTTTTTTTTTTTTGAGTCTTCTTTTTTTTGAGTCTTCATTTTTTTTTTGAATCTTCTTTTTTTTATTATTCATCTTTATTATTATGTAGGCTTAAATATGTTGTGTAGAGCATTTCCCTACTGATACTAATTCAGAATACATATAGTTTCATGGAGTTGCACAGTTTATACAGAAAATATCAGACACACATATGTACCAATGACATTTATATTACCGATTAACTGAGCTGTGTTTGGCGACGTTAGGACATTCTGAAAATGAAACTTTCCACGCAAGCTAATTGAACAACGAGAACTTTCCAATTCTCGCCTAACAAAACACTCCGAACTTACAAGTTTTATTTATAACTTTAATTTAACAGAAGACAATATAATCGAGTAGCCAGTGTGAGAGGTTAGTCAAAACCATTGATGTAGTGATGCATGAATAACCGTTTTTCTATGACAACGAAAATAAGGAATTTCTAAGCTGAGCAAAGAGCCAAATAGATATTTCACCTATCATTCATTTTTATTTCGATAATAAATGGATATATTGGCTATGGTTACATTTGTTTGTGTGTGAAACCGATAATTCTACACATGCCATAGAACAATCATTGGGGATCTTAACTTGCAGGCCATTGCAAATAAACGTTTTGATCAATAGGTACTATTCGAATCAAGCCCAATACCGACATTGATTTATTTCAATTGTAGGTATTTCGATTGATCCTCACAGAATCTGCGCAAAATGAACTAATTTTAATGAATATTAATATGTAAACAACGCTCGCTTTAATTATTAATTCAGCTTTATTTTGTTAATATATAAGAAAAGATAATAAAAAAATCATATATATATATATATATATATATATATATATAAAATGATTCCATCGCTGCATAGGAAATTCCTATGCTTCAAAAACAGAAGCTAAAAACTTCCAATTCAATTATAGAAATTAAATTAAAGTACCTAGTTTTGTTTCGTCCTCAAGCGGATTCTAAAATTAACTTGAGGATGAAACAAAACTAGGTACTTTAATCTAATTTGGAATTATTTTTTTTTAATAATTATAATATACTCTATTTATGTATTGAGCATTGTATTTTTTTTTAATATAAACAACTATACTAAAGAACTTCGGATTATTAACCTAAAGGTTCTTTCTTATTTTTCAATATAGTTGCACGCACTCACATACACACTATATATATATATATATATATATATATATATATATATATATATATATATATATAGTGTGTGTAGTCAGAAACGATAATAACAGTTCTCTATTAAAACAAACAACATTTGACATGAATCGAAATGTTAGTGTTTGCTTCTAATCATTACCTACTGACTTTATTGCAACTCAAACGTGAGGATTTATTTAATTTCAACTTAACCCTGCGTTAGTGACCTCGGATTTCCCCGTGCTTGGTATGACGATAAACTACATCCGCGTTCTGGGTAAGACGATAAACTACTTCCAAAAGCAAAGCCTCTGATCAGGAGCTTTTGAGGAGCGTGGAACCAACTCTTAATGGCTGGTGTTCCCAGATCCACCCTGGACCGAGATGGTAACACCTTTTAGAGTCCCAGCTATGGGCAAATAGTTAACCCCTCAAACTGCGGTCAAAACACTATGAAAGTGTAAAAATCGGTTTTAATACCAGAAATACTTTCGATCAAGGAGGTTTGTTGTATTGAGTCCCTATTGGGATACGTGCTCACATCATCGCTAAAGATGCTGCAAAAATGGTTGGTTTCCGCGCCAGTAATAATCTGACTCCACTTGATATGCTCTATCTTTTGCAAGAGCTAGGTCAGACCGAAAATGGAGTACTGTTGCCATATCTGGGCAGGAGCTGCCAGGTCCCGAAAACGAAAACGAGGCCTATCACTATTTCTATGGCAAGTGTTCTGTCGAGCTACATTCCTTACTTCCTCTTGTCGTGACCTCCGGAACTAAGGCCAGCTTTGCTACGTGCCTGGGTACGAATCCTCCTTATTCCCTTTAAGTAAGGTGGGGTCCACTCTCTCAGAACTGCTGTTTGTGGAAAAAATCCAGAGATGTTTTTCCGATCACTATAATCTTAACCTGTTCAAGTCTATGGTTAATCGTTATCGCACTTACATAACCTCATAAACTTCAATTTTTACCTCCTCTTATATTCATTAACCCTCTACATGGAGTGATTTTTGGGTTTTGTATTTAGTAAACATTAGTAAGAAAAACACTGTTTTTAAAATGCTCGATATACGAAAGACCTATAACATTTAGGGGATGTGAGAATTTTTTTTTTCTTGTAAAAATGTCCTAATAAAAAATTTATAAATTTCAATCGGCCGTAACACTAAGATATTTTTGAATGCCGAATATTTCCTGCTGGGAAACGGTTAATTTTAATGTTACCATAGGATTTAATTATACAAGAAAAGAGCAATAGGAAAGTTTCATGGAACTTACAAAATAGCAGAATTTTCGCAAGTACGCCCTCCCTCTCTCTCTCTCTTCGCTTTTGCACTGCAGGCCATTTTTCTTTTTGGTTAGTGTTTCTCAATAGCTTCCTGACTTTTGTTCCTTTTTAGTTATATTTTTCTAATTTGTTTTGTTACTTTTACCTCCAGCAATTTGCTCAAATTCCTCGAGCATATTACACGCTGTTTTTCTCTGCTTTTCTTACTTTTGATGTGCTATGTAAGTGGGAAGATCTCCAAGTCGTCCTCCCTCGCTGTATGTGTGTTTCCAAACTGTCAACTCCTTTCTTTCTGAAATACTTGTTTTTAATTAAGCTCGAAAAGCGACCCATGGGCATCACTCAGAACTATTCAAGGATGTCACTCACTAAGCAGGCCTAACAAAACATTATTTTTTTTTTTAATTCAAGTACTACTTCATTAATTCTTTGCAAATGTTTCCAGTTGAAATGCTCCTGTTTTTAACTACGTATTCCATATCTAGTGATTCAATGTGATGTAGCTTACAGCTACATCACATTGAAACACTAGTTCTCGTACAGTCACCGAAGTTAAGCAATATCAAGACCGGTCAATACATAGATGAGCAACCGCTTAGGGGTTACCAGGGACTATAAGTTTGGATATTTAATGGATAACTGTTAACAATTTGAAATTGGATAGATAAGTTCCAATTCAGTTCGGGTTCGTTATATTCCCATACGTACTTTGAGAAAGGTATGAATCCACTCATTCTCATCTCAGCAACTATGGGCTAATTAGTAGGACTTGTATCATTAAATCATTGTCTGTACATACAATATTACAGTCTAAAATATTTTCTAGTTTTAAATAACCTGTAAAAAGCTGAGTAAAACACCTATCAATCCATATATAGTTGTCAAAAAAGAGCGAAGGGACCTTATCGAAAAAAAATTGTCTGTCAACCAAAATATTGATCCCTAAACTTTTCAATGACTGTATATTATACTCTTGCATACATCATCATATTTTCAATGGCCGTTTAGAATGCTAAATCTTGTGCTGAAGGTGTAATAGATAGCGGCTCGGATTGAGAAATTGGAGATCAGAGTTCGAATTCCAGTCGAGTTTGTTGCATTCACTTACGCGCAAATACCCTGGTATGTCCATTTCTCATCCTCAGCTATTTGTGAAATAGCGAGATTCTCTCTATGGAATTGGAATCCTGTCTTGGAAGTGGCAACTCTGAGTTGAAATATTGTCTATTTTCCCCGACCGTCAGCGATAAAGATGAGAATACCAGCATATTTTAATTACCGTAATTGACGGCATATAAGACGCACCCTTATTTCAGCAGGGAAAATCAAAAAATTAGCTATTAGTAAAATAATTATTAAATGGTATATTTATTAGGTATTATTTTGGTTAAACAAGCCATGATTAACAATTAAACAAAAAATAATAGGAAAAAAAAACACGAGCCTATAAAAACTTTATTGTATCCAAAGGTAAGAAAAAATAAAAATCAAGCAATTATTACGATTGAGCAAAACAGTACAGTTACTATAAAAATTTTATTCCTCTTTAAATCCATAAAATTCGTCGTCAAAACTGTGATGCACGTTTTCAATACTACTATCATTGTCGTTAAATAAAGCGTCATCTTCCGTTCCAGTGAGCGCATTGCTAATGCCACATTTTAAAAAAAGATTTCACAATAATTTCTGGTCTATTATCCCAAGTTTGCTTCACCCATTCGTAGACTTGTGCAATGTTGGGTCTTTTCATTCTTACTGTAAGTGTAAAGTCATGATCAGGCATTACCATCCACGTGTTCCATTGTTCCTTCATGTTTAAGTCTAAGCCAACAGGAGTTGCCAGGTAGCTAATTTCGGCCGACTATCGCGAATTTTAAACCTACATATGGCATATAAGACGCAGGGGGATTTTAAAGATACCTTTAGCAAAAAAAATAGTGATCCTAATATGCTGTCAAATACGGTAATTAAACCAATTCTTCATTGTTTTCTCCTGCTTGACCACTGTCTCTGAATATATTGAAAACGTCTTTTCCAGCCTCTGCAACGACCACTGCACGTCGTCAGCCATTCACGAACTTTAGCCAGCGTATCTATGCAGAAATATTTTGTTGTGTATAAACACGCAAAAAGCTGTTCAGTTTTATCAGACAAATCAGTGAAGATATCAACACATGCTTCTTATCAAGATATCTCGCAGGATGTGAAAACTTTTTTATTTTCCGTTTGCTAAGAAATGCACAGAGGTAAACGGAAATATTGGCGATGGCTACATTTGTTTATGTATGAAACCGATAATTCTACACCTGGCATAGAACGATCATTGGTGATCTTGCAGGCCATTGCGAATAAACGTTTTACTCGATAAGTACTCTTCGAAGCAAACCCAATACCGACATTGATTTATCTCAATATTAGGTATTTCGATTGACCCTCACAAAATGTGCACCAAAATAAAATAATTTTAGTGAATATCCATATCTAAACAAGGCTCGCTTTAATTATTAAGTTTTATTTCGTTAATATATAAGAAAAGTGTGTGTGTGAAAGAAACAATAGTAACAGTTCTCTTTTAACACAAACTATATTTGATATGGATCGAAATGTTAGTTTTCATTTATAGTCGTTACACACCGACTTTATTGCTACTCCAACATGAGGATTTATTTATTTTCAACTTAACCCTGCGTTAGTGACCTCGGGTTTCCGAAAACGGATAGTCTCTTGGCGTCTGCCTCCCACGACAGCTGTGCTACAATTTCACCACACTGCGTCCTTCAGACCCTCACCAAATCAGGAGAGCAGTGGGAGGAAGCAAAAGAAACAAGTTGCTAATTAGGAATTAAGAGTACTTTAAAAAATTGGTGTTTAACAAAATTCCTTATGCCCTTGAGGCAGGGTTAAAAAAAAACAAAAACGAAAAATCTATATTTCTGACAGTAAGAATGAAATCTTGCAATTATTTTTGAACGTAGAATCCGAAACTTGCCCCAATAATCTGTATGTTTAAAAAAATCATTAACTACTAAGAAATTAAGATTTTTAGCAGAGTATATATATGCATTACGAAAATATAATGTTAATGATTTATTCTTGAAATGTAGGAAAGTTAATGCTGTGAAGATACGCATTTGGTTTAGTTTGTTTGTTTGACGGCATAACAACTCTTTATGCGTCATTTAATACCGAAATGTTATTTTCTTATGTGCTTTGGCTTTCTTTTTAGTCTTTTTTCAAAAATGTTTTCGTGGTAGTTTTCCCGGTAGTTTTCCCAATGTATTTTTATATTTTGATGTATTTTTTTTATTTTTTTAAATCCCATTTTGTTTTCTCATGACTTCCCCAAAGAAGGACATTAAAAAATGCTACATTCTGGATCAGGGATGACCTGTGAACAACACAAATTGTGAGGTGGTTGCAAGCTCCTCAAAACCTCCTGGTCAGAAGTTTTGCTGCCTTATGTAGTATATCGTCATATCCAGGACTACAGAAGCCAACGGATCAGTAAAAGTGCTAATAATGATACAAAAACATTAGTTGTAATTGTTAGTGATATAACGCGGCTTTTGGGTGTGTCGCTCAGAGCAGAGCGTGGCAATTCAATATTGTTACTATATGCGCGATCTCTTTCAGCATAAGTGTAAAAAAAAAATAGCTGAAAACATCTCATCGAAGATAATGCCATTCTATATTTTAAGAGTGATGGTTAAGTTTGAACATGAGCGTGCTTGTTGATCGAAACTGATGCCTTATTAATATCGTTCCTACTGGTTAGAGGTCGATTCGATTTAAAAAAAAAAAAAAAAAACTGTCAATGATGATTTTCAAGACAGTCCGTCGACACATAGAGGATTAGATCAACATTGTTTTTATAACCGCATTTTTCCACAATTTGGCTTTATGCCATACTCAGTTCACTTGGAATGTTTACTTAGATTCTGAAAGAACACACACATATATATATATATATATATATATATATATATATATATATATATATATATATATATATATAATGAGAACGAGAATTGTGTAAATTCTAACGTTCATATCATTTATTAAAAAGATGGTTCAGTACCAAGAGTAGAGCAATAATTATTTATTATAGATTTTTCCATGTGGACAAAAACAGTTACCCTCTAAAAAGCTGCATTCTTACTTCGATGCCTTATTCAGATCTCGACTGGCGGGAACTAAAAATGGTTATGGTGTGGTGCAGGATAACCATTTTTAGTTCCCGCCAGTCGAGATGCAATAAGGCATCGAAACAAAAATGCATCTTTGTAGTGAGTAATTGTTTTCCTCATGTAAAAATCTATGATATCTATAATATCTACAATATATATAATTTTCTCTGAAAAAATCGCCATATAACAATCAACATGGTGCTCAAAATTAATTAGGCCCAAGAAGGAAACGTATTCAGCGCACTTTGAGACAATGCGTCGGCGCTCGGACTGGCCAAGAACCTAAACTGAGTCAGCTGGACTGTAAATGATTGAACTGCAGTTTTGTGAACGCCGATAGTAAACTGGAGGTGTGAGTACTTACAAACCACTACACGCTCTCTATTAATATGGAGAAAAAAAGATTAGAATAGATAAATGGAAACTTCATGGATAAGAAGACGTTCGTCCTGATGTAGATATGCCGGGCGAGATGAGTCAGCAGTTTAGAGATAGGTGGAGCGACACTCGGAATTCTCGCTGACAGACGGGAAGATCTGGTCCATTAGTATGTCGTGAGAGAAGACTTACAGCGAAAATATCCCAAATGTCACTTTACTACCCACATTATGCCAGGTGAATAAGTAAATAAATAATCTGTTACACTGGAAAGCCGTGGATTCATTTCTCGCTCTATGTTTAATCTACATCAGACCTTTTTAAGTTTTTTCTGAGAATAAAAACACATCGAAGATTGAAGCTGTCCACTCTGTAAAAGATTGAGCGAGGGCCGCGGTATTATATATACAGCAAAACAATTTTTACTTCATTATTTTGTATTTATAATATTCTATATTCCGGTGCATATTTTTGTAGACATATATGGGCTTATTTCTCATGAACAAAAACATGGGCAGATGACTTTCAAATAGCAGACAAGTATCAGAATTGCTGCAGGCCAGGAATAGATTTAAGGCCTTATTGTTTTGGGATATGCCTCCCAGCCAGTACCTGCCGTTGCACTGAATTTGTTAGGATCAGTGGATACGTCTTGGTGCCTGTGGCAATGTGCAGATGGAGCTAGGTAATTTTTGCCTCTAACCCACATACAATGATGTGTGGGTTCCCACGTCGAAATAAAGCCTTGCGCTTTATTTAGTTGATGTGAAAGATCTTTAGCTTGCCATCACACCCACAGTCCTTTACCAGGCTTCTGCAGAACATTCATCATACACTATATATATATATATATATATATATATATATATATATGTGTGTGTGTGTGTGTTTAAACTTAATATGCGCACTTGTCGTATATTTACTGTTTTATCCCCGTGAAGGCAGTGTGCATCAGCAAATCGGTAAGCCGTGAAATAGACTCCGGATTTTTGTTTTAATTTTAATGCCGTTCCCAAGGCGCGAACTCGGTGCCAAGTCAGAGTACAAACGTACTTGAAAGAAGAGATTAGATACTTTTATTTTAGCATGTCTGTTCAGTTTTTTTTTTTTTTTTTTTAAGCATGTGGCTCTATCTCTGTTAACAAATTCCTGTCCTAATACTTTACGGGTTTCTTACATGGAAAATTTCTGCTACCACTATTATTAATTTTAGTAGTGTTCTCTGTTTTTAATTGCAGTGGTGTATGTGAGTCGATTAAATAAAGAGTTCAGTTTGAAATTCCTTTCAGGAGGATAGAAAAACCAGCTGAAGAATGCCAAATGGTACGTCAACTGAAACGTTGTGATTATATCAACAAAGATGAGGACATTAGTCTGACTGTAAATAACTCATATCAGAGATGCAAACATAATTGCATTTGTGTCATTCGCAGACAGTACTGTTTCGCTGTATCACAGCTCCCCAGTGCGACTAGACAACCGAATGCTTCAAGCTCGGACCGAAACCCGACCGATTTGGTGTCGGTCAGAATTTTCAGCAGATAGAATAAGCTAAGTTTAGCGTATTGTTTTTGCAAATATAAGCAAACGCCAATTAGAGGGCTCCAATTCATTTTACTGAAGAACTTTGCATTAGCGCTGGTGGCTGTAATTTTAGAATCAGCTTATATCTCAACAGTGCTCAATTGAAATATATTTTCAAGAGCTTAATTATGTTATATATATAAAACATCTGTCGGTGTATGTTTTGAGATTATTGTAGATTAATTACAAACACTTTCTGTCTTGTAACAAAGTAATGGTCGCTTTTTTTAATCTCTTAAATGATCGATGTATTTGGGTATTCTAGGTTTGGCCCAGTGAGTCAAATGAAATTTAAAAAAAATAGAACTTCGAGATATTTCCTCTTCGTCTTTTTCGTCTCTGCATCTATGGAGTAGGAGCACTGGTCCAACCTTCTGTCCAATGATCAGCTCCATCAGAGGACCGGCTAACCGAGCATCATACGCAGGATCTACAGCAGATAAATCTGGCACTGGGAGATGTTCCGACGCTCTGACCAAACCGTGAGAGCTGGAGGGACAAAATGGCCCTAGTGTGCTCACCGCCTTCGTGGCATGGGATTCAGCAGCAGCATGTTTCCTAAGCTCTCTGTCACAACGATTGTTTCTCCATGTTTTACTATGTGTATATATATATATATATATATATATATATATATTCTCTTGTGTCATAAACTTTTCGCCTCCCGCTTTCTGTCAAATGTTTGAAGATGATGGGCATCCACACGTGCGGGTGATAAGCCGTTTTAATTCGTAGTCAGTATTGGGAATACGTTTATAACCCGATCCCAGCCACACCTCTCTCCCAGGAGATCGACAGGGAAGATTAACAATATATCTCTTTCTATCCATAGACATTTACTTTAAAAAACTAAATATAATTCCATGCAACAGGACATAAATTGTGCTACAGCTATTTTTATTAAGTTAATCGCTACGATTCAGAAAGAAAATTACAGGGAACTCAAAGTAATAAAGGAAAGTGTGTGCAAAAAAGAACAAACCATTAATTGTAAAAAGACAATGTAGAGTCATCGAAATGAAATCTCAAGATGTAAAAAAAACGAAATTAAAAGAGCGATGTTTTTCTATATAGAAAGTAGCAATGACCACCTGTTTTGATATGACTTCGCACTTAAGAGTGGCCATTCTGAATCGTATCGTTAAGAGCCAGTATATTTAAAATTGATATTAACGACGTATATTATATCACAGGAATCCGATGGAGCAATTGAATAGCCAAACATGCCTTCTAAAATTTAAAAATATTCAAAAACGGAAATTTTTGTTAGAGATAAAGAGTACTGAATTGTTATATAATATCAATTCTTTTAAATAGCAGTGAATGCACGTCAGGTTCCTCGCAGATGAAGAGGAAAATTGAAGCAATAGATTATGCCCTACAGAAGGATTGAGTATACCATGGACAGAACATGTATGCAACGAAGTATTAAGCAAAAAGAGAATTTTAAAAAAATCAGAAAGAGACAGTTGAAACATTTTAACACATTATGAGGAACAAAAGTTTAGGAAATTTGACGCTGGTAGGATATAAAGAAGATAGAAAGAAAAGGAAGCCGGGAATAACCTACTTAAAGCGTTTGTGTAAAATAACTGAACAGAAACTGTGGGTATAAGAGGACAAACATTGCTGAGAGCTTTAAGAAATAAGGGAGAGCTATGATCGACACTGTATCGAAAAGACACAATTTCTTTTCTTCAATACCAGATAGATTATACGGTTCGTACTCGTCCTTTTGAATAAGAGTTAAGGATATCCTTTTTCCGGTTTAGGATTGGGTTTCTGGTTCCTCCTAAAATATTTGTCTTCTCTTCTATTTCCTGTAACTCTTTGAGTCTCAGCGCCGATACCACCTTTCTTGCCGCGAATTGATTAAATAAATATATTCTTCATATTATGTAAATAATAAGAACACAGACGTAATAAACAATCTTCACAATCTCTATCTCTAACTGCTCCTGACTCTAAAAATGTTGAAAGTGAAAAACTATTGTAAACATCCATATTTTCATTCAGATAACTATACAAACAATGTTGAAATAGTCACAGCCGAGAATATATACTTAGAGATGCAGCATGTCATTTAATTAAGTACTATATTCTTTTTCATCAGCCTGAAAATTAAAAGGATTTTATTAAAGTGGCTTTTTCTGCTAGTTAATGGATTTTTCGATTTTTATTTTACCGTTTTCTTTGTAGCGTGTCTCTTTCGGACCTGGGAGATCATCGCTCTGTACAACATCATATTTTTGAAGCTCTTAGCAATGTGAGCCATTCTGCCCCCGATACCTCTCTGTTCTGTCATCCATTTACGTAGACTTATGTAGGTTACTTGTTTCCTTCTGCAACTCATGCCTTCAAAATGTCTTGCGTGTGTCAAATGTTCAAGTCTATTTTTTTTTTCGCACATGTCTTAGAAATTACACTTGTCTCTTACTGATTTTATGCATAATTTTTCTTTTTTTTTTTTTGTTTCTATTTTTCCATAAAACCTCCCAGTTGTCAGTAAGCTCAGTCCATCATATTGTAATGTATTGTATATTAAGTACAATTACGACACGTGACCAAAAGTGTGGAGAGTTTGAGACTGGTCGACACTATATTATACCTAGCTAATCCGATTCACGACCCATTCACTCATTACAATTTACCCATTCACCATAAAAACACGTCCGTCACCATTCAATCCTTTATACACCACAATACCGCATTCTCTCAAGGGGAACCTACAAAACGCGCCCCATGCTATAAAAATTTAATGATAATAAATTACTATATATAAAAATCTAAAGATGAAGAACGAGATAGGAAGGAATGAACCCCAAACCAAACTAAACATGATCACAAAGTAAATTAAACATAACTGATGTTAGTAAGGCCCGTCCAACCTTCAAAAAAGAGGGGCTGCTGTATTCTGCCCATTGGACAAAATCATGAAGTTCTCTCGCTAAGGGAGTGGAAAAGGAGAAAATATATACGGGCATGGGAAATGTAAAAGCTGACCCATTTGAGATGAAAAGGGTGGCCAAAAAAAACTGATTATGACCCAAGTTGAGATTCCCAACCTCCCCAAAGAGGCAGCCGGGAGCAGGCCAGGACCAACACTTACTCACTTTAACTGGGTACAAAAAGATTGTCTAACCTAACCAAGGGGAGGGCTCCACAGGAAACCTCCGTCCATGGTATTCTCAGCGTTCTTCTATCGAACCATATCTCTTTTGCTTCAAGTCCGCACTTTTTGTGTTTCTTAATACGAGCCTTTTCTCTTACTGACCCCAATACATTCTGTTTCCTTACAATTGATACTTGATATTCCCTTTTCTTTCTTACAGTTTTTAGAAGGTACTGTATTTTTTCTGTTTCTGTCGTAAACACACATCTACGCTTCTTAAGAATATAAGACTGTGGCCACCGATAATAAATCCTGGTAGGATCTCCAGTTCTCCTAGGATAGCTTCGCCTGTTACGGTTGAGTAAATCCACTAAAAAGGCACATGCTTATCTTATGTCTTTTTCTACTTTTGTGCATTCATTCAATTCACTTGAGATTGGTATACAGGCTTTTTACTCCCAGTATAAAATCAGGAATATTCTAACATCATTTCCAAATAAACCCAGTTTTCTTAGTAACTCAAACAAATTTTGCCATAACGTATCAAATGCTTTTGTGTAATCTAAGTATATATATATATATATATATATATATATCTGCACTTGGATTGGATTTTCTTTATTTCATGGATAGCGCCTTGTTTCTGCTTCTAAATGAAGTTTTCAGCTTTCATCACGTCTTTTTGTTGGAGCTCTATTCTACGCTTCGGCTTCGACAGCGCAACCGTTGTAAGCTGAATACTATAGAGGGAGATTTACTTGACACCCCCCTTACTGGGTCAGGTTGAGACACAAGGTCAGTTTTTAACGTGGGGACCCGTGTGTTTTCACTCGGGTCGCTGGTCCAAACTGGTCTTAGTTGGTCATAGCTTGTCCAAGCTAGTCATAACTTGTCTTGGCTTGTCAGAGCTGGCCCAAGCTGATCAGAGCCAGTCCAAGCTGGTCGTAGCCGTTATAGCCACAGCACAGGGACGGATCCCTGCAGTTAATTATGAGCTGAATACTATAGAGACGTCATAGAAACGGGGATGAAATGGAGTTAAAACGGAAATACAGGGAGACGATGCAGTGATCTGATTAGGAACGATCATTACAAAAACAAACTACGAGAAAAGATTTGTAATGCATATTACAGCTATGGAAACACAGCGAGTGGTATAAAAACAAACATCCCAAAACCCGCAAACATCAGCCCAATTCTTTTCTCTTTGCTTCACCTTAGTTACACCCCTCATAGCCTCACGCATAGCTGAGAATGGATATCCTGTACGTTTATTTCGTTAACGCAGATATGGTTGACTGCGACACTGCAGGATCTGACGAAGCAAGAAGTCAATGCAGACCATTTGAGAGTAGAGCCATAATATGTACATATCTCTAGTACTAAAAGGTTTACAGAAAGACAGAAACATAACATTACTCTGTGTCGAAACGTATTCAATGTTATTTTAAAATCTATTTCTGTGTTTCGTATAGATTCTTAGTTTTGTGGGAATAGTGTGCATGTAAAGTTTAACTACACACTGTAAGGATAAACAAGAGTCAATATGTAAAATTGGATCAGTATTAGGAGCAGTATTATGAAATGTGTTATATTGTTTAAGATTTGCTATTATTACAGAGTAGGAGTCCTCAATATCTGAGAGTCCGTTTATCCAGACTGACAGTGTGAACATAGGAATCAATACTGAAAATACAGAAATGCTGTAGAACTTATATATAGCTCAGTTGTAAACATGCTACAAATGGTAAATAGCACAACAGAAAAACATCATTACACAATAAACACACATCATTCCCACCTATAACTACAAAACAAAATATGGATATGAACTAAACAGATAACGGCTTACAAAATAACATATATCAAGCTACAATAAAATTTACAGAGAATGTATGTGTTCCGTATTATTACTAAAATATAAGACATATATGTACGTAGGTCTTAGAAGGTAACATTTGAAGAAAGTTTTCGAGCAAGGCGAAAATACATAGAATATTAATCGCAAATGCAAATTTATTCAGAAGTTAATTTGCATTGGATTACCAGAGATTACATATACACTCTGCGATTGATAAATTGTCTAAATTATGTAAAAATAAAACTGAAATCTCATTTTAACTGATATATTTACCAAAATTACACAAAAAATATATATTTTAAATATTACAAGACTAGATTTACTCAGAATCGCCACTGGCTTCAACCACGGCCTCCAGAGGACTTCGGAATCTACTGCGACTCTTCTGGGCGATGTCCTTGTGTAAGTTGGTTAAAGCTGCCATAATTCTTCCCTTCAATTTATATTTCGTGTTACAAGAAGTTTTTGTTTGTCTCTCGCTGATCTGAGCCTCACACATAATAATCAAGATATTTTCAGTCTGGGGAATTAGATGACCAGATGACAGTTTATCATCAACAAATTAGGGATCTCCAAACCAGAAAAAAAATAACAGAGGAATGTGGAGGACGAAATCTTCCCATTCTACCAATGCGACTATAAAATCACCGAACAAAAGCGTATTAATAAAGAAACATTTTTTTTTATCAGCAAGTTTAAACCAATACTCAACTCATTGCAAAAACCGGAGGTACGTCCCTCAAAATAGATTGTCATATTTTGCTTACCATAAAGCAATATACAAAACTAGTTACTCCCTTAAACACATGAAAAACATCAAGGCAAAAGCGTCAATACGTGGGAATATAAATATTTACAATGTTTTTGAAAAGATAAAAGCGATTTTTTTTTTCTGAAAACCCACATTTAAAGAAAAACAATTTTAATATTTCTCTTTAAAAATGCATGTATTATAAATAGTACGTATAAATACATATAAATATTAGGTGTTTTTCCAATTCTCATTTTCTCTTTCTCATATATATATATATATATATATATATATATATACACATGATGTTTTATCTGCGCAGTTTCCCTCACAAGGTTTAGATCAAGCCGTTAAATGGTTTTTAGGTACTACTCAACGATGCCAATCAATGGCGTGATTAAAATGCTTGACTAATTCAACATGCTGAAATTTGAATCCGCGTTGCATTGTCGAATCGCTAATCATCTAACCATTCGATGACGCCCCTAGATTTTTTTTTCTCATTTTCGTTCTATTAAAAAAATAATTAGAAAAATTTAAACTGATTTTAAATTTCGACTACTTATTAAATTGCAATTTTTTTCAAACCAAAAGCTAACAGATTCAAATTTTCAAGATAATTTTTGCAAGTCAATTTCGTTCTGCACGTATCCTGTAGAAAAATTAATATTATTTTTCCTTATATTTCTATGGATTGTGTTTGTACCTTCATGAATTATGACTAAATTATACGAATTCTATTAATGATAGATACATATAGTTGAACATATCAGACGGCGTTTTAATGCGCCCTACTCTAATCAGGCTGTTGGTGTTTAAGAAATTAAAACCCCGCATTTAATAATATGGCCTCTCTCTTTATATATATATATATATATATATATATATATATATATATATATATATATATATATATATATAAAATCATTTATTATATAATGTTTTATCGTTTATTTTTCATATAATATTT
The DNA here is from genome assembly GCA_903632075.3 of Acanthosepion pharaonis. Taxonomy (NCBI): domain Eukaryota; kingdom Metazoa; phylum Mollusca; class Cephalopoda; order Sepiida; family Sepiidae; genus Acanthosepion; species Acanthosepion pharaonis. The sequence continues at coordinate 603,767 of CAHIKZ030000341.1, forward strand.
TAATAATTTTTCCCATATCCGTTTTATTTTCTCCCATATTTTTATATGGTAAAACGAAACGGTTCTAAATTAATTTGATGCAATATTTCTGATTGAATAGATTACTGGATAAAAGATTTGCTTAACTACAATAGGTTCAATTTTCGGTTAAAAAAAAAAGTTGATGTCATATCCATTTAAGAAAGAAAAAGCGATACAAGAAAATTAAATTATGCGCTATCCCTGTGCAGAGATAGTGGAACTCTGACACTTTATTTCCGCCAATTGAATAGGGTCCAGTTCAAAATTTCCAAAACCAATACGGAATACTTGAAGGCAATGATCAAAAATTAAGTATGACTATAAATATGAAGTCACTGGTTCGAATAGATCAGTGTTTAAGTACGATAATTCGTCATCTTAGAAAGTCAAGCAGAAATTACAGAAGAGAAAATATAGGAAGAATAGATAGACAAAAAAGGTGAAATGCGTAGAAATTGTTTTGATTTTTTTTTTCTTTTAATAAAATACTTTAAAAAAAAAGACACACACACGAACTTTGCTTTGGTTGAAATGTCATTTCCGACATTGTCACTTCCGTTTATCCCCCAATCAGTTGAAGTCTACTTCCTGTATCATCAGAGAATGAAAGGTTGGCTTGTATCGAAGAAAAAGTCAACCTGACTTTCAAATTTAGTATTTGAATTATGTACGTGTAGTAAGTTTTTGAATATATATCGGCTGGTTTAGCAAATGCGATATTGCATGCAAATAGCAAGAGATGTCTTCCAGAAATCGTCAAGTATGAGGAGGTAGGGAAATATATTTTGAATCACCGAAATGTTTATTGAACCTCTACGTAATATCAATATGGCTAACTTTCTTATAGATGAAGATATGGGATTAACAAGAAACGTGGTTCTATTGATGAATGCTCATAATAGCTTAACCAAAATATAAGAGAATCGTGTATGTCTTAAAGAAAATAACAACAAGGAAATTTATATATGGACAGTTATAAAGAACCGTTGATATTTCTGGGGAATATAATGTGGAAAGACGAACTAGAGAACTTAACAACCATAGGACATAATGAGAGCAAGTTTGTGTGAGCGGAGGTTAAAATGAAAGGAAGGTAAAAAAATTTAAAAATAAGTGAGACGAAAACAATGGAAGTTGTGGATAGGCATGATAGCACAAGCCTTGATAGGATTTAATACGTAAAACATTAGCCTCAGTGAGTTGATCTATTCGTGGTTGAAATTTTCTCTCTATCGCTCTAGCAATATCTCTCTCGCGCGCGATCTCTCACAAACTTTCTCTATCGCAATATCTCTCGCTCTCGCAATCTCTTATCTCTCTTCCTCCCTCTTCTCCTCTCTCTCCATCTCTCCCTCTAATATATACACACACACACACACACACACACACACACACATTTTAAAAATATATTTGTTTTCATAATATTTATCACAGCATAATATTCATATACCAAATTTCTGATTTTATATTTGCTGGGTAGGGTCATTGGGCACTTCTTGAATTAACTGATCCGCTCGTCAAAGAATGAAGACTTCAGAATTAATTAAACTTTCCTCAAGTAACATTTGTCAGAACCAAAAAAAAAATATTGCTATCTTATTCATTTTAGAAGTGGGAGGGTCCTCTTCATAATACAAATAGTCAAAACAATCCCTGAGTTATCTGTACTTTGCTTATATTTACAAATAAAAAAAATGAGATTGCGCTTATGTCTTTGACAGTTGCATACGATTATGAATTAGGAAAGAAGACAACATCAGTAGTACGCAGTTATCAAAGACGCTAGCAAAATCTCAAACTTTTAATTTGTAAATTAAACTTCAGCTGACTCTTTATAAAAAGGGTTTATGTGACACTAAAATTAAGACGAGAAACCTGTCGTTTAAAATGACGGAAAATCAGCAATCTTCAATTCTGACAAATGTGACAATGGTAATTTTTGTAAGCATGGACTATATGTGGCACAAGACCGCCACTATGGAGCACGCAGTGAGGTTCGAACTCGCTATTCAATCTTAATTATCTAGCGAGACAAGTTTGCTAATCATTACGCCACAACGAAAAGCTCAAAGTGTATAACAAAAGCCGATCTACATAAATTTTAGGTTATTTTCTCTAATATTAAATATACAAAAATTCTATAGTTGTTCGAAATTCTAGGAATTTATGCAAGATATTTCTGACATAAGCTAAATCTAAATGACCAAGAATTCGGATTGGAAGATTGTTCTATTGCATTCTTCAATATAGAAACGTCTTGTTTTGAAAAGCATCATACGACATCCTGGCTCTTGCCTCTGCACAAACACCGACCACTGACCTTTTGACATTTTGAATGACGTCTATTATCATCATCATCTCTAGCTTTATTTTATTGTAACTTTTGCGTTTTACTTGGGTGTGGTAATGCATATCTTAAACTTTATGCTAACCATTCTGCGGTCATTTCATGCAGAAACTTTCCCACATGGTGTGTACGTGAAACTTGAGTATTAACGATCGTTTTTTTTAATTTTTTTTTTTTAATTTTTTTATGTTTTTTTTTTTAATTTTTTAAATTATTATTTTTTTTATTTATTTATTTATTTTAGCTGAAAGCATTCGGTAAGCACAATAAATAATAATTTCCACTATTTAACCAAATTGCATGTGCTGAATCCGGGGATGGGGACCGACAACAATCAGGTATCTATTGAAGTTGAATAAGATGCAAACATATGCAAGACTGATTTGATAACTATCACTCTGTGGGCGATTGAAAACTAGAGACGAAAAAAAAAAGGCTTAGTTTAACCTAACATATGGTCAAAACTGATTTGAATTTACTTAACAGTGAATTTAATGTACTAACCATTTTTCTATAGTATCCACTTATATATTGATTTTCTAAACGAGGCTTAGATGTGGCACATGGCCGAAAGTATGGGGCACCCAGTGAGGATCGAACTCACTATTCAGTTGTTACAGTTTTAGCAAGACCAGCTTGCTAACCATTACACCACACCGAGGAGCCCAACCACTTATAGATATATCTTGAAGTGTGTGTGTACAGCCGTGTATTATTTTACAGGGTGAGGCAAAAGTCGCGCACCATAGGGATAATTTATCAAATGTATAATTAGACATGAACATTTTATTTAATTGTTATATGAGCTGTTCAAAATGTCCTCCTTTTTCAAAACACATTTTCGTTCGATCCCTGCGGGATTCACTAATACGCTGGAGAGTATCCTCTGTCATTTTCTTGCATACATATTTTCCTTCTTTAAGTTCAATATTTCCTGGGTGTGTCTGATAAACAGCTGATTTCAAGTGGCATAACAGAAAAAATCTAAGGGTGCGAGGTCTGGTTACCTCGGTGGTCACACAACAGGACCTATAAAAAAAAAAAAGACTAGACATTTAAAACATGATTAATTAATGGTGTCCAACTTTTGCTTCACCCTGTATATTTAGCGCGATTTCTTTTTGTTATATATATTTTTTCTCCGAATACGTTAAGCAATTTCTGTCTTCTGAAATGTTATTCAACCTTTTAGAACAACAAGATCATTCTACTCATTCTAGGGTATATAAATAGATATAGTTTCTAAGCGTTTGAATAAGAAAAATGGGTGCCCAAGGATTTCGTTGGTTGAACTAATGAGCATTATAATGTGGAAAACATATGTTTATTTTCCGAGTATAACCTCTGAACATAGAAATATATGCGAGAACGTTGCGTATATATGAACAAACACTGTAGCTAAAAAGTTACCGATCATGTCTTACAGACCGGTGCGTTAGTATAGTATGTTCGAACGTTGCCAGAAAATTCGCTACGGTACACTTGGCAATATAAGCTAAGATTAGTAAGTGAATATATAATTATTCATCATGTGAAATGAAGGTTAAGATCTCGCAGATCAAATGTTTGAAAGTAGTTATTTTGATCTTCACTAGGTTCTCAACCTTTTGTAGTTTCGTTCTGAACTATATGCAGGAAAGATATTTTAAACGTAGTGAAAGCACAAGATTCGCAAAATATTTCAACCCAGATGAATTTAGTTATGCGAAGTAAGCGACGGATCAGACAGACTTTACGACTCTCATAGCTGGATGAACTTTTCTCCTATAGTTGTTTCCATGTTATTTTAATGGAATCTATCTTTCCAAAATCGATACTATGATCTGGAATCCGAATGCTTTTCTTTTCATCTGTAACCTGGGAAACGTCTGTTTTCGAAGAGCTCTTCCATCAACTTCACAAAGACTTCAAGTATGGTCATCAACAACAGAAAAAGCCCAAGATGTGAGTTACGAATTGGAGACACAAACAAGAAACATGTGTATCAGTTCAAATATCTGAAAATGTTTTCGCAGAGGAGGGTAAAAGTGGCACCAAAATCCGAAAAAGTTTTGGGCTATTAAATGTTGGATTTAAAAATGGTTAAACAAGATTCTGAGAAACAGGAAACGTCATTTAAAAAATCAAGAAAACAGTGCTAGATTGTTGTGCGTTATCTATCTTTTTGTATAGCAGTTAATGCTGGAAATTTTCCCCACGGATGAAGAAAAAAAAAACGAGAGGCAGCAGAAATGTGATTCTACAGAAGGATAATGAAAATTCCATAAATGGCGATAGTAAGCAACAAGGACGACATCTGATAGAAAATGAAAACAAAATGGACGCTTATATTCAGAATCTGGTAAAATACAAGTGAAATTCTTGGACACATGAGTAAGGAGGGCTTAGAAAACTTAACCCTCACGTAACAAAAGAGAAAGTAGCGAGCCACTTACCTGACGTGCTTATGTAAATGGATGGATGGCAAAGTTGTGGCGGTTGCCTTAGCAAAGGGATAAAAAGGGGCCACATGAGACAGACGATCATGACTCTGCAAATTCCTGTCCTGAACAGACGCGGCTTATAGGGTTAAAGGTTTTTACGTTTCAACCCTAGTTAAGGTTTCTAATTGTGGAGCACACCCCCGAGAGAATGCTTCACTGATAACTACTCTTTTGGACTCTTTAAGTCCATGGTCAACGAATAAATATCTTACTTCTCCTCATAATGATTTTACCAAACCCTTACAAACGCGCATTAAAAAATTTTTGAGTAGATATATCTTCCGTGGCTTTAAAAAGACCGTTTAAAAAAAAAAAACAAACAACTATGATCTGGAATTGAAATAAAATATTTGATGCCACTTTCCCTGAATCCATAAAAATTCAGAATGTGAAATTAGTAAATATTAAGCATTTCAAATACCACTGTTTATGGATCAGTTATAACCAGTTTAGCACGGGAGATAAGTTAATTGAACCCTGAGAAAACTCTGATAGTAATAGTTTTGCACACATCATAAATTGCTAAAAAGAACTTTTTTATGTGCCGTGACCTTTCAGGACTTTCCCCCTATCCCTAGTGACTCGCAACAGGTTTTGTGTTTCTGCCAACTCTCCCAGACCACGCTCCGCTATCGACCTACTCAAGCCCGCCACGTATGTCGTATGCTGCTTTCCCCTGTCTCTTTTTCCCTCTATTCATCACGTGAGTATCAGATTCACCAGGCCTTCCTTTCTCATCAAGGGTCCCAGAAATTTCATCTGCCTCTTTATTATGATAAGCTTCCTCCTCGTTTGCAACCTCTCCAAGACCTCATCATTGCTCACATGTTCAGTCCATGATATCCTCAGCATCCTTCTGTAGAACCACATCACCGCCGTCTCTAGTCTCTTCTCCATCCTTGAGGATACCGTTCAAGATTCGCTACCGTAATCTTAAATAGCCAGTTACGTTCTTAAATAACCTCGTCAGGTCGAGACTTTCATATGGATGTCATGCATGACTCTATACCCGTTCAGAATTATCTAAGCCGTCAGCTGTATACAATCGCTTTCTTGGATCGATGGTTAAAATATCTTCGAGCGAATGAAAACTGTAGTTCTTAACGTTGACCATCTTTTATCAAATCTGGTGGAATGATGTTACAGGCTCACAAAAAAACTGTACCATATAATAACGTAAACCACATTACCTGACTACCAGCAACAACGGAAACGGATAGCCCATGTAACCCACAGTGAAATATTGAGTGTAACATTCTAAACTACTTCAAACAAAAGTTTACTTAGAAAAGCTCTATTAATATTCGAAACAGCGACAGAATTTAATGGACACCACAAACCTATTGAAAAAAAAATAGTTTTAAGAGAAGGAATTTATAAATTTAAACAGAAAGAAGCACTGCCTCATCATTGAATGGATGCCAAAAGTTTCCTCAAGCTGTTAACATCTTGTATGGGTTCAGTTCCAAATATCTTGGCAACTCCTCTGACTCAAGTCTTATAGTTCAATGGGGAAAAGACTATCATTCAATTCATTCACGACCAAACTTGTAACATTACATCACCACCGAACATGCCCTAAACCTGCACAAATCCCTCAAAGAGGTTCCTAGTCTCAAGCGCTTACTGGGGCTAAATCTTACTCCCACCCTCAAATGGATCACATATACTCGTGCCTCCGCAAAAGATGCTGGAATTTTGGTCGGTTCATCGTATCACTCATCTTGCCATGCTGTATCTTTATGAGAGTCAGATCGGACCAAGAATAGAGTCTTGCTCCCATATCTGGGCCGATGTTGCTCAACCCACACAGTCCAACTCTGAAAGTGTCCAAAATATCTTACACGGTCTTGAGGGTGATGGGTTATTCCCCAGGCTTATCTCTCTAACGTAACGCCGTCAGCTTTTCACTAATATATTGCAATTACTATGGTAGACGTTCGGACGAATTACGTTCGTTAGTGCCACCAACTCGGACATTTGCAGCTAGGCCCCACTATATTTCACACACAGCCTTTCCCCACAACTTTTAATTGTGAAGCAAACCCCCGAGAGAATGCTTCACTGATAACTACTTTTTGGACTCTTTAAGTCCATGGTCAACGAATAATTATCTTACTTCTCCTCATAATGATTTTACCAAACCCTTTCTTACAAACGCGCATTAAAAAATTACTATTACCATTACAGACAGACAGGATAAATATCAAGGTGTAGTATTAAAAGAATTTATAGGATTCCAAAAGTTTTGATTCATGTTTCTCTATTTGTTGGACTTTCCTCATTTACCAATGTTCATTATTTTCTCGTTTTTCGGCTTGGGTGTGACGTTTATCTTTCTGCTCGCTATATACGTAATTAATGTTAAACGTTAGCTATGCATTTGACATTAACAAAATATATATAATTGTCGTTTCTATGATTGGGTGTAACGGAGAACACAATCCTGTTATGCTGCCACGACATAAAAAGGAAGTTTATAATGTTTAAATAACCAATAACACATAGGTCCTGAATATCATACTGAGTTCGGTCACCCCAAATTATGTGTGAATGACTGAGTAATTTGATATATAATTACACATGTATTTCCATGTTTACTTAATCTGTATATGACCGCGGCTGGCTTCATTCTGTAAACTGTTTGATACTAAATTTCATCTATTGAGTAACTTAGCGTATTTTTTTATCGCTACATTGACATGTTTATCCGTGTTTTCCTTTATTTAAGATGGCGGATTCTCTCATCTCACCTGCAGTATTTGGTGACAACATGTCTATTTATTAAATTTCATTTTCATGGAATGTGTATAGAAAATGAAGTAAGATTCTCTATATCAAAATATTAACATTCGTACTATTCATTGTCGTACGATATGTGTATAATTACTGTTTATTTCAGGACACTTGAAATATATATACAAGATTGTTTGAAAGGTGACGAGACTAGGTGTGTTATGCGAGCTATGGGCATCGTCCTCAGTGAGTTCTTGCCACAGGGCCAGACGATCAGTCAGAAAGTCTTCAAAGACATCCGGCGGCGTTTGCTTTGCGTAGTGCGCGGGAAGAGACTTGAGTTGTGACAGGAAAAATCGTGGCCGTTTTAACACGTAAATGCACCTGCTCATAACACCAAGAGTATCCGTCAATTTCTGGCCGATAAGAACAACGCCCTACTGGAACAACCTCCCTATTCACCAGATTTTGCTCCCTGTGACTTTCTTTCTTATCCCAAGCTCAAGGGATCATCATGGGAACATATTTCAAAGTGGTGGAGGCCACCAAGAGTGTCGGAACGACGAAGCTGTGGGACATTCAAGAAGAATGCTTCCAGCAGCACATAGAAACGTGGCAGAGAAGGAGGGGAAAGTGCATTAGATTCGACGATTACTTTTCGGACAGACCTCATTATATATATATATATATATATATATATATATATATATATATATATATATATATATATAATTAACACATGTGAACATGCATCCATTTTACTAGTATTAAACCAACTGATATTCTTTCCCGTTCATTAATATGTTTCTTGGAGTCACAGATAGCGTATATGATTATAGGCACCGAAAGTGAATTAGGAATGCCAAAGAAAATTGTGCTCTATTGACTTGACGGGTCTACCAGTCTAGGAGAAGGAAAACTCTGAATACAAAACCTGCCTGTAGAGGGCTGTGCTCGGTCAGGCTATCTTGCCCTAGACACACCACTGCTGTGAAGGTAAATAGTGTATATTGTTCTCATTTTAGAGTAATAGGACAACTTTTGGAATGTCTGAAATGAATCCCTACCTACCCTATCGAAATGCCATGCCACAAAGACGTTGAGCGCCAGAGACCCACCGATACCCTCCAGTCTGATACCTACCAGTTCGATCATCCGCGTGGAGGCTACCGCTGGAAGGAAGTTGTCCGCCAGATCAATCTGGCACTAGATATATATATATATATATATATATATATATATATATATATATATATATATATATATATATATATATATATATATATATATATATATATATATACGCACAATGGTGGAGTAATGGATAGCAGCTCAGAATGAGGAATCAGAGAGCCAAGTTCGAATTATAGTCGAATCCATTACATTCACTAATGTGCTAATACAATGAGGAAGGTATGCATCCTCTTCTTCTTTTCTATATAGCCTTCGATGGCAATTTATCTACTGCAGAAAGAAATTGCAATCTACTGCGGGGAAAATAAAACTACTCCTCAGTCATGCATCGAAAGATACATGATCGTCTAAGCATATATCACGCTTGGCACATAATTGATTGATACCTATATACGCACGAAGTATTTATTGTCCTGCTATTGTTCTCTTAATGATGTTTTTGTTTCTCATATTCACTCACATTCAGTAAGGACCTGCGTCTAAATAGTTTTGTTGCATTGCTTGGGTGAAATTGAATTTAGTTTTAACTAAAACCCACTTTATACAAGACTTGGGAGCCAGTCATGGTAGAAGGTTACTGAATGAGGTGAATGATAAAAAAAGTGGGTAGCAAAAGTATTTAACACATTGGTTTTTCTTACATATCTCAAAAAATAACAGATCAATCATATGGGTTATTTTATTTATTGTTAATAAATGTTTCTCAAAACAGTGGTTTTAAATTTTCCTTCTATGTTTTGATCGACAATGTTCGTTTAAATATTTCCTATAAGTTTCGTTGAAATTGATCTATTATTTTTTGAGATATGTAAAAAAAAAAAAAAACCAATGTGTTAAATACTTTTGCTACCCACTGTATATAAAAGTTAGTATTCAGGGGAGTATCATAGTTGGAAATTATGATAACGATTAATCTTTGACTTAATAAGGTTAATATTGTTGTTGTTCAGGGAAGAATCCATGAAAGTCTATTTTACAAAATGGCAGTTATTGATGAGGGGTGAGGCTCTCTTAGAGTAACTTCTCCTTATAACACTAATACAGGTGTGATACGACTCCATGAACATCTTAGCTATAAACCTATGAACTGGTTTGACATGTAAATAACGATAATTCGGCAAGTTTATTGCTACTCTATCTCCCTTTACCTGACGAAGCCAAACGACTGTCTTTATGACAAGTTAACTGTCGTATGTTTACGAAGCCAGGCGTTGGGAAGAACGATTATGCCATGAAGCTGAGTACAATTGTAATATTTTTAAAAATATATTACAAGATTCGCATATGAAAGCCTAATAGAAAGGACTTAATTATGTGTCATAATAGTTGACAACATTGGTAAACTAATGTTATAATGCATTTGCTTAGAGTAACCGTCTAGGCTGCAGTGTTTATAAGTGCGGTATCATCATAAATGCAAGTAATCGCTAGCAATAAACCAACACCTACTTGCTCGTATAAACACAAAGATCCGTCCGTGTATTTATATCAGTTTCTCTTGTACAAACATAAAAAGCTGAATGAAAGATTAACAATAATGACTAAAAAGCTCAGATACAAATTGACTACTATACATGGGTATTAATTTCATTTGTTAGAAAGGCGTGGGGCAAATCCTCAAGCATGAAAAATCAGTTACAAAAAAACAACTCTGTTCACCAAATATATGATGTACTGATGTTGTTTTATAATTCGGCACTGTCCATACCAGACAAGCTACCAATAATTACAGGAGGCAAAACTAAATCTCTTGAAAGTATTCATTTATTTTCTGAAACCTATTTATTTCTTAATTGTTGTTAGAATATAAAAAGGATCTAAGCTTTGCGATTAACAAAAAAAACACAAACAAAAAAAAAACAAATAAGATGAAAGCAAAAAATCTCATCGAAAATTTATTTGGGAAATATATTAAAATAATATTTTATTCGTAATTAATTTTCTGAAACCTATTTATTTCTTAATGGTTGTTAGAATATAAAAAGGATCTAAGCTTTGCGATTAACAAAAAAAAACACAAAAAATCAAATAAGATGAAAGCAAAAAATCTCATCGAAAATTTATTTGTGAAATGTATTAAAATAATATTTTATTCGTAATTAATTGAATAGTAACCTCAATAGAATTAGAATATTAATTGAATAGTAACCTCAATAGAAATAGAATATTAATTGAATAATAACCTCAATAGAAAGAGAGAATATTTAGAAAAATTTCTGCATTTCAGCTTAAAATTCAATAAAAATATATAAATATTTTTCTCACTTTTTACATTATTCGGACTATTGTTCTCATCTTTGTTGTCATGTTTAAACATGGCGACAAAGATGAGGACAATAGTCATCTTTGAAATATAGACAAATCTTTTTTTCTTTTTTTAATTTGTCTCTTCAATGGTCGATGCTTCATGTTGATTAATCGTCAGTTTCTAAAGTGTAATATTATATATACGCTTAGATTGACTGATGATCATACCCGATTAAACGATCTCTCTCAGAAACTATGATGTCCACTCAGCTTAGATTCAGGGAAAGAACATTTGTGTTGAGAAGAAATGCAAACCTACTTAAGCAACTGTTTGTTACAGGGATTACTTAATTAACCTCACAGCTGAGCTATTTATAAACGAGTATACAATCAGTGTGTGTGTATATATATATATATATATATATATATATATATATATATATATATATATATATATTCTGTAGTTCACTGCTACCAGGAAGCAGAATTCTTTTTCTGATGAGAGCAATATTGGCCGAAACTAGTCGAGGAATCTAACTGAAATAATAAAAAAAACGAAAGAATATTAACCCAGTGTGTCTGAAGATTTTAATTTTTTTAAATATTTTTTTATTGTTATATATATATATATATATATATATATATATATCATTTTTATGTGTATACATTCTTTTTATAGATTTCGATATTTAAGTAAATGCTCTGTTTATAATAAACAGTATTAAACAACATTTACCGGCCTGAATGTCTGAGAAATTTTCACAGAAAATATTCGACCTCCGACAGGATTCGAACCTGTATCCTATACGTAACCATCATTTAGCTTGACGTGCCTTTAACCGATGTCTTAAAATAATTGTCGGACTTTGTCCATTTCATAATGTGTGACGTCAGAACAATGAGAAATAGATTTCGTTAGAAACAAGGAAAAGAGCACTGAACTGTTACGTTATATCTGTGCTTCTATATGGCTCTGAATGATGAACAGTCTTATCATATTTGAAACAACAGGGATGTAGTTCTAGAGAACGATGCCGTAGATACTATGAACCGAATATGTGAGCAACGACGAAGTCTTAGAAAAAATGGGAACAAATATGAAACTTAAACTTACGATCAGGAAGTAAGAGTTGAAATTTCTAGGGCGTATAATGAGGAAAAAGCATGAAAATCTGATACTCGCAGGAAAGATTCAAGGCAGGCAGTCGAAATACTTGCATGAAAGATTCAAGGCAAGTGAGGCAGTCGAACTCTGTTTTCGAATTTATCACTTTGTTTTTTATGTTCCCATCCGCACATTCAGATTTCCAACACCCTATTCCCAAGTGGTTACGCATTTAGGTACTGACTCGGCTCGACGTTTCATACCCTCGTTGATCGAACGATATCTGTTATTTCAACGCAATATGACTATAATCCACGTTTAATGTATTATTCGTTAACCGAGAAACAAATTGGTATCGATTGATATACGAAACAAATGCAAAAATGTTCAACCTCTACAGGAAATCGACCTGTAGGAATACATTGAGAATATTTATATCTTTTTTTTTAAAATATTTATCTATGCACGGGTGTAGCGAGGAAAATGTTGAATTAGAGATATTTATTAAGAGTAGGTTAGATGGGGCCCAGGACCACAGACATATGGAAACTCTGAAGATCGAACTCGCGACAATAACGGACTGGTATGCCAAACGACCTTGCAAATAATCGGGCTGTGGCAGGCGCCCAACTGCTAATAGTCTAAACGCTTGAAAATCTCAGCAGGAAATTCTTTAAAAGCAATCGACAGTTGTCTTCAGTTACAGACAAATCAATTCAAAAACAATTGCTTAGACATGATAAATGGTTGGTACATTTGCCAACAGATTCTTGTCGAGTGGAGAGAAATGTCGAAAACTGAATCAGCTTAGACTGATATGTATACGACGTGGCAGTTATTTCTGCAATTGGTGAAATATTGAGAACAAACAGGATATTCCTTCAGGAATGAATTCCAACGAATGAAGAGATGACATTAGTGACGAAAATGGTAAGAAGAAAGATTGAAAGGATCTTCTCAGTTAAATTTATCGTATTACCTGCACTCTTGGCCGACAAGTCATGGCGTAAAAGTAGATAGTAGCATTTTTTAATTCATGTCTCAGCGGAAACTTTATTTGAAATGCGTTAGTGAAACTGGAGGTTACACTCTTAAACAACAAAATCTATTTAAAATTAAATCTCTTGAAAGGAGTATCATCATACATCTACCGAATACCGTTTTAAAAATCAAAATGTTATTCACCCAACGGAAAAAGACAAGTTAGACTTCCTAATTTCTCATTAAAACAAAACAGTTTTACTGAATAATTTCATGTTAAATGACCAGTGTTTTGCGACGCAATAATCTAAATAAATAAACGGACAATTCTGTCTGTTTGTCCGTTCGAAACTCCTAACTCTGGGCATACTAGCTCTAAATAGACTTATTATACCTTTCTAGAGCCGAGATGATCCCGGGATAAAAAATTCACCCTTTGTTTGGTTCTTGAACATCCAGCAATGAGGTTTGTATCCGGATGAGAAGAGAACGGTTAAAAGTTCAATTTTTTAAAACTTTTAAAATGATATTGAGTTTAAAGTAACACAAATATATTGAATTTAATTTTCTTTTGCCGTAAATTTAGTTTAAAATGTCTCTAAAGCTTTGTGAATTGAGGAAATAAATTTTGTTTCTTCAAAATTCCAAGGAATCAGAGTTAAAGTGAGAGATTTTGTGACGTGAGGTTTGAAGTTCCGCGGAGTTTGTGATTGGAAGAAGTCAATGTTCGGTTTGACTTGGACTGTCGGCCCAAATCGGAGTTTCGGCCGGAATTTGACTTCATTTTTATCAGAATATAAAGTGAGGCTCTGAAGTTACATGGAGTGAATTGATGAATTCAAAGTTTTTTTTAAAAAACTCTCATTCCTGTTAGTTTTGGTACGGAGTCCCGTTTAGCCCTCCTCATGAGCTAGCTTAACAGTCCGCAAGGAGTGCGTCTTTTAAGGTAGTACTTAATAAATTTACCAATAACACCCCCCTCGAAACACACAATCCTAACAATTTTTTATGAACGTCGAACTAAATTTTTTTTTTTTAATTTTTTTAAAATTTGTATCTAGACGTTCTATAAAGCAATTTCTCAAAACCAAACTTCCGTTTACTTACATATTAGTAAGCTTTGATACTATTGGTTGGATTTTTAAGTTCTAATGCAATGTGCCGCCACTTCGTACGCGATATATACTTTTCACAATAACAGCGGAACCCCTGTCTGAAATGCAAATAAATGAAAATTTTTATGCTCCTTATAAATGTGAAGTAAGCCCTCTCTTTTTGGATTGCATTTAGCTTGAAAAAAAATTAATAATGTAGATAAGTATGTAATTATTATAAAAAAAGCAAAACGATGTATTGCAAATGCCAGATGAGGGTTTTATTAAACTTCATCTTTTGAAAGTATTCACTCTTTGCAAATAACGTACCAATCGGCGCAATTACATGGGCTGAAACCAGAATTAGCAATGCATTAATAAGGCAACACCAGAATCTCTATCAGGGGATATAGAACTTGTGTATAGAACTGAGGAGGGGGCCTGGGAATATTTTATAAATGACATTGTTTATTTAACTGCTAATTTAGATAATTAATTAAGTGGCTGCTAGTATGATTGTGAAAATAACACATTCCGCAGAAAATATTTCTCCTCAAATTCACAGGCTTTTATGTGAAAAATATCCATAAACTCTTTAAACGATAGACACCAACCAAACTGTACCGGGTTTATAATCGAATCATGTTCCAAAGATGAAACCTATTGAGTATATATAAGCCGTTTTTCATCGCATATATGAGATAATATTCAGTATTTTTGCCCCAGATCCTGCGATACAATGAGATGCTTTTTTTTTTCTTTTTTTTTTCCGATTCAATTTGATCGGATATTCCATAAAATAAGGTAAAAGATCAACAATTCGAAAGCTGAAAAAATGGGAAACTAAAAATCTGTTAATTGCACGTGAACCAAATTATTGTATGCCAAATGGAATATTCTGAAATTATTTTGATAGTTGGATGAAAAATATCCTTTGAAAAATATAGGTGACTATTGACAACTACCCTAAGTGCATAAAAAAAATCATACAAATTGTGTACTGATGACTTTCATGAGTTCTCGAAACACACACACACATATATATAACAAATTTTGTTTCACCAAATGAAAAGGTCAACATTATTCTTTGAAGATAGTGCCTTTAAGGCAAGCGGTCTTTGAAATTATAGTGTTCAGTAGCAAATGATAGATTAACAGTAATACAATTAAATCCGCACTTATCTATTCCCTTCTCTAAGTTTTACGGAGATATATAACAAATAAAAATTACAGATAAAATTCATTTTCTTTAGAAAGTCATTCATTCCTGTAGTTCCCTGCTACTATCAAGCAGAATTTTTTTCTCTCCTGATGATGGTCATGCTGACCAAAACTAGTCAAGGAATCTAATTAAAATAATAAAACAAAGAAATATTAATATACAGCCCAGTATGTCTGAAAATTTTGTTTTTAATTTCTCAATATTTTTATTGTTCAAAACATATATATATATATATATATTCATCTGACAATAATTCTCATTGATATAAACGTTATTCTTAATGGATACAAGTGTCTTCACAGTATTTAGTCCACTCCAACAGAAAAAAATATTTATTTGCCACACAACTAGGTTGAGTTTTCATTTGCATAATGCATCTAACATTTGCAACAGCATGCAACGTCCACATTGGCAATTTAGAAAAATTCTTATGGAAAATATATTTACAATTTTTCATAAAAATAATAAGCATAAAATAAAATCTTGAAGCTATCTATATTAAAAAAAATTGAAACCAACCCTTAATAAAATTGATTACGAATACTACACAAATGTTTTAATGTACATAATAGATTGTTAAAAATATCTAAGATTTAACTAATAGCTTTAAATATTTTTTTTACAAAAATAGACACCTTAATAACTTAGTTACAACCCTTGATGTTACTGTATGTGTATGCTTACAATATTAAAACCCGTACAGTACATAGGTTTAGCTTTTTTCACTTCACATAAAAAAATTAATTTTCAGAGAAACACAACAAATTTGTCTTAGAAAAAGACAAGATCCTGATAGACATTAATTGAATGTTGAAAGTACTCGGAATAAATAAATAAATATGCATCTGTATGGCAATTTTCTTTTAATAAGGATACTAAAAATGGATGCTATTAGAGGATCTTATTAAAAATATGGAGACAAAACTTGTACAAATTATTTAATGAGACATGTCTTGTATGTTTGTGTGTGTGTGTATATATATATATATATATATATATATATATATATATATATATATATATTCCAATTTTTTCCTCGGATGCCAATTTGTTTGAAAATTGTATTATCCAATTTTTTTTCACTCATCGAGTTTAAATATATTTCGTATACTTCTTTGCAGTAAACGTTTACTCTTATAATTCATCTTTTTTGGCAAATATTTATGTCGATAAACCTCACAGAAATTTGTATAACACCTTTTTAATATATAATATATTCACTCTAGAAAACACTTCGGACCTAATATTCCTTTAAATTATCATAGACCCATAGAATGGGTGCCTTCGTGATGCACGCTTGGACGATCATGTCGCTGTCAAATCATGACTAACTAGGTAGAAATTTTCCCCCAGCATTTTACCGTTTCATTCTGTTGTAGACTGTTTGCCATTCATAGCTATAGGACCGTGTCTTTCCTACTACTCAACCCATAGAGAGAGGGAGAAGAGATTGATTCTCGACGTATGATTAGTTTTAGCATAACGACACAAGATTTGTTAATAATTGCTGTATACGTTTTCGCTAGCTTTTACTTATTTTTTAAAGCTATTTGAACATTAATTCATTTAACGGCTTTTAACTCTTTTTTGCTTAACTGATACGTATTATAAGGTACACCGATATTGAAGATAGGAACATCTGTCTGTTCCGATTTAATTTACTCCGATAGCTACAATATAACTCGAATGATATAACGAGAAAAGAACAAACAAAAACCCGAAAAGAAAGTCACGTATATATCTGAATTTATATTATATTTAGATAGGAAACCGAGTACCATGTTAATAGATTTTTTTTACTCGTAAACTTTTTTTAATTACAGCTATACCTCATTCAATAACTTATTTGTTTAACAACTCCGGACTTACGACCAGTCAGAGAATCTCGTAAAATAACAAACCAATCATTACCGTTTCATTCAAACTGGTTGCCATCCATAGCTATAGGACCCTGTCTTTCTACTATTCAACTCATCTCTAGGGGAAGAAGAGATGGATTCATACATTTTCCCAAGGGTAATTGTGCCTAAAGGAATGTAAAAAGAACCCGACGGGAATTCAAACTCGGTTCTACGATTTCTCATTCCGAGAGAAGCCTACTCGGCCAAAGATTCGATGGATGAAGACCAGTCTTTTATATCCCTCAATATGCGAAATTCTGGATTCCGTGAAGTACACTTTGTCTGATTTTATTTTTCGTCGTCTTAATTCAGCACGCTGGGATTGGCGCTGCATAATCTTCGAAGTATTTTATACCTGTCTGGAAAATCTTTTACAGTGGTTTCCGATTAAAAGGGATCACTGTTGCAAGCAATAGTAATAGATTAAGACCAGTCGTGCTCAAAATCAAACTCTTATTATACTTTGTTTTTATTTAGATCCGTTTACATCAGACGACTGCTTATAGGGATCGAAATGCGGAGGCCCATTAAATTTATTTAAGTGAAATATATTTTTATAACCCCCACTTTTTTTTTTTTTTTTTTTTTTTTTAATTCCTTTTGGCATAGCCTTGAAAATTTATCCATTTCACTGTTGCAAGATACGCAACTATCTCAGCCACTAACCAGGTTAATAAAACGACCTTCATGAACTTTTTTTTCTTATATAGTCAAGATGCGTGCTTTATTTAATCGGATAAGCGCTCATGGAGATATTTTATAAGGTTTCTTTACTAAAATACTTGGCTTAGCTTCAGAATGACGCTGCCAGGCAGAATGAAATATTTTCCATTCTAATGACTATCCTAGAGAGGGTAGGAAATCCGATCTACAAGAAACAAAAATAGAAAAACATTTCTCTCCCCCCCCCCAACTTTTTTCGACTTTCAGAAATAGGGTTTTGTTTATCTAGTCATTGTGACTTTACATAATCAAGATTGTCGGGGTGCAGCTGAGGGTTGATGGGTAGGTAGGAGGAAGACTGTAAAAAAAAAAAAAAAATGCGCCCATCGGATGAACGGTTGCATTCTTCGATGCTGCTGGGAGTTCAAATGTAATAAAATGAATGAGCTAACTTCTGTATTAGGAACCCCAAGTGAGCTTTCCATTTTGAATGTGGCTGAATTCCCCAGGCATTGTTTATCCCTTAAACAGAAAAAAAAAAAAAAGAATGAAACAGTTTTAATACGTGTGTCCGCGGCTCGAATATTATTTCGCTTCGTAACTGATACGTATTATAAGGTGCATCGATATTGAAGACAAAGACATCTCTATCTGCTCCGACTTCATTTTAGTCCAATAGCTAAAATATAACTCTACTGACATAACGAGAAAAGCAGAAAAAATAAACGATATATCTGAATTTATATTATTTTTACATAGGAAACAGAGTAGCATAGGTTTTTTTTTTTACTCGTAAACTTTTTTTAATTAGCGACAGACCTCATTTAATGACTTATTGTTTAACAACCCCGGACTTACGGTCAGTTAGAGAGTCTCGTAAAATAACAGCCCAATCATTCGGTATTGTACGAACTCATTGATCGGGATTGCTTCTTTTTCTTTCTTTTTTTTTCTTTCTCTCTATCTCTCTATATATATCTTTCATATGACTAGAAAAAATAAAATACAAAGTTAAACAAAAATCTACTTGTGTTGTAATTGCCGTATGGAAACCGAAGTAATGTACAGCATGTTGACCATATTTTTGAATTGTTTTATTAGATATACTGTTCAGCATGCTTCTGCACTGTGTAAACATTTAGAAATCTATCTATAAAATTCTAGAACTTCTGTTAGTCCGTCCGTCCCTCTAAAATAGTAATACGTTGACGGATCAAAACCAATTACTGGGGAGAAGTGCAAACAGTTAAGGGGTTCAAAATACAGTTGGTTTTCCTAGGGTGCGCAGCTGAGTACAATAAATTTTCATGTATTTTGGAAAAATTAAAAGTTGTTAACATACAAAATTACTCCCCGTATTTTAAAAACAATTTAATGATTGAAATAACAAATACTTATGAAAAAAAACAAAACAATATTATATTTTTATTAAATATCCTTTTTAAAATATATATATATATATATATATATATATATATAATATGAATCTAGCTTCCAGTTCGCTAGGCCTTTGCGAGAACTATAAACAAATCACAACATCAAACACTTCAAAAAGTTTGAATTTGTCTTCAGAAAGAAATATTTACGCATGGTCAGTCGCATTCTCAAGAGGAAGAAATCTTAAGAACTTATTCTTTGCTGTTTAAAAGGAAAACATATCTTCTTTAAAAATATTGTTTACCATGAATTCCTATAAAATTATTTAACCGCGAAGAAGGATTTTTGTCAAAGTATTTTCTCCAAACAACTTAGCTTATTCAAATTTAAGAGACTGGTTTGCGAAACTGAACGAAACGTGTATTTTTTGTTTTTGTTTTTAATCGCGACAAAAAAAAATTATTAGTGATAACTTCAACAGGTCTAAATACTGTGAGGACTTTTGTTGCAAAAATTGAAGCTGATTGAAACAAACCTATTTAAAAGTTAGCGTGTAGCATGCCTGAAATAGCAAGCAGCTTTTTTTTAGAGAGCAAGTCGTTAGAACGGAACCCTGTCGTTAAATGAATTAATGTTCAAATATCTTTAAAAAAAAAAAAAAAAGCTAGCGAACAAAAACGTAAACAGCAATTATTAGCAAATCTTGTGTCATTATGCTAAAACTAATCATACGTCGAGAGTGGTGTTCTTGCTACTCTAAAAACGGAATCTCATTAACAATAAGGGAAGATCAAGCTGCGTAACTGATAAATACAGAAAATTGCATTCTGCTATAAAACAGAAATAGAATAAAATTTCAAGAACACAGTTCATAAAAATAGGATTTCCTCACATTGCACACATACATTTCCATCTATTATCTAAAATGGATTCATCTTAACTTCAAAATCAGTTTAGATAAGCAAGGTGATAATGACTCCAGCTGCATCATGAAAGCAAACGTTACTTACTCTCATAGTTGATTGGAATGTTAAGAAAAAAAAAAAAATATATATATATATATATATATATATATATATATATATACTCACACAATTTTAAGCTTTAAATGATCCATACTTTTGTCTTTTTTAATATTTAAAATATTTTTTTGGCAAATTTGAAGTGGAAGCAGCTGAGTATGCTTTGACGAATCACAAAGTTGAAGGGACTTAACTGTGTTAGAAATCAGTTTTCAAAGTATTGGCTTTTAATGAACTCAAACATCACACGCTATTTTCCATGAACGACGATTCAGCGAGCTGACTGACTGAAAACTAGTTTCAAAGCTAGACATTTTTTTTTTTTTTTAAATCGAATTTTGAAAAATAATTCTTCAAATCCAGTGTTTTCTAATGACGTCAGTAGTGACTATTCGAGCTCAACAGGTAACTAAACTGGAATTCTCGTTTTTAAGATAAGATAGGATATTCTCTCGAAATATATATTTCGTTAACCACCAGAATACACTTTAAATTTTGATTCCTTTCGGAAATTACCCGAAGCAATTCATACATTTATATTATTTTCGCATAAAAATGTAGACACACACAGAGGAAAATCTTCAGATTTTATTGTGGAAGACAGCTTTCACAATAAAATTGATCATATGGAAGACATGTTGAAATAATTTGCAGAATATTCTTATACATATGATAGTTTCATCTTATAATATCCATATTTATTGAAAATATTCATAACTTGTTTTGTGGGCGGGTGACAGTTTTATATATGAACAAATTGCAGCATTATTTTTTTTTTTCTCAAAGAAAGCCAAATTATATACAACGGTGTGATAAAAAGTTCTTAAGTTGACTATGAAGGGATGATGCTAGAGCTATGAAATCTTGCATGCATTAAGTTCAGCTCTTCTTATTAATAACTCCATTGTTTATTTTCCGATAAACTGTCAACTGACTGTTCATCCTGTTGATGAAAAAGTCAAGATATGACATCATCATTGTGATACTGATTCTCAGCCGAGTTTTTTTTTTTTTTTTTTTTTTTTTTTTTTCCGAAATGGACGCACCATCAATGGAGAGTAGTACACCAACATACTGAGGCAGTTACGAAAGACTATCAATAACAAATACGCGGGAAAACTGATGAAATGGGATCTTGTTTCTTCAGTCCTTGGTTTCAATAGCTGCAGTGTTTGCGACTGTAGCTTCGAACTGATTTGACTATCATCTGTTACCCAACGTGAAGAAAACACTTGGTTGGGAATCATTATCGCATTGATCATGTCATATATGCAGTTTACTTTTTTGAATAACAGGATGAACAGTCTTCTTTGAACAGTCATTTGTAAGCTTATCTGGAAAGAAACAATGCCGTTATTAAAAAGAAGAGTTGAAATTTAATACCTGCAAGATTTCACAGCTCTAGCCTAATACCGTCATAGCCAGCCTATGAACGTCCCATCCAACTTTGTAAACTGGAGAAAAAGCATATTTGATGAACACAATACTTGAAAAATTTAGCTATCTTAATACAAGCACCTTATAATAAAGGTACGGCGGAGTAATAGATTGTGGCTCGAATTGACGAATAGGAAAGCCAAGTTCGAATTCCAGTTGAGTTAATTACTTTAACTTACCGGCAGGAAAGAATGGGTTCTATAGCCTTGGGTGGCAACCACTCTAAGAGAAGGAAAACTCCGAATTCAAAACTGTATGTAGCCCTGGCGAAGTACATACTATGCAGCTGAGGAAATGATCCCGTCTACAATCGACTGAAACTAATTTTAGCTCTTATTTTGTATTATACGAACAACCCTCGTCTTTTAGTCATTAATTCTAACTGTTCTCTAGTTTCAACATTAACATCGCTTGCAATAATTTGATATCATTTCGTAGAGACCTTTTGAATACTTTTGTTCATTCACATATATTAATGATGAATTGGATTTTTTTTCCTATGGAGTAATATTTGTAAAGGTTCAGGATCCATTATATTACTTTTGTTTCTTTGAAAACCTTTTTACATTTTCTTCTTTTCCATTTATTCACTCTTTTGTTTTTGGCTTCGATCTTGTTTTCTCTCCCTTTTTTATATTTTTTCTCCTTTTTCCCCTTTTTCTTTTATTTATTGCCCTTCTCTCTTTTTTCTCTTTCTCTTTCTCTTTTTTTTTTTCTCTTTCTTTTTTTCTCTTTTTTTCTCTTTTTTTTTTTTCTCTCTTTTTTTCTCTTTCTCTCTCTTTTTCTCTTTCTCTCTCTTTTTCTCTCTCTTTTTCTCTTTCTCTCTCTTTTTCTCTTTCTCTCTCTTTTTCTCTTTCTCTCTCTTTTTCTCTTTCTCTCTCTTTTTCTCTTTCTCTCTCTTTTTCTCTTTCTCTCTCTTTTTCTCTTTCTCTCTCTTTTTCTCTTTCTCTTTTTCTCTCTTTTTTTTCTCTGTTTTCTCTCTTTTTTCTCTCTTTTTTCTCTCTCTTTTTCTCTCTTTTTTCTCTCTCTCTCTTTTCTCTCTCTCTCTTTTCTCTCTCTCTTTTCTCTCTCTCTCTTTTCTCTCTCTCTCTTTTTTCTCTCTCTCTTTTCTCTCTCTCTTTTCTCTCTTCTCTCTTCTCTCTCTCTTTTCTCTTTTCTCTCTTTTTCTCTCTTTTTCTCTTTTTTTCTCTCTTTTTTTCTCTCTTTTTTCTCTCTTTTTTTTCTCTCTTTTTCTCTCTCTTTTTTCTCTCTTTTTTCTCTCTTTTTTTCTCTCTCTTTTTTCTCTCTTTTTCTCTCTCTTTTTTCTCTCTCTTTTTCTCTCTCTTTTCTCTCTTTTCTCTCTTTTCTCTCTCTCTCTTTTCCTCTCTCTCTCTTTTTCTCTCTTTCTCTTTTTTCCTCTCTTTCTCTTTTTTCCTCTCTTTCTCTTTTTTCCTCTCTTTCTCTTTTTTTCTCTCTTTTTCTCTTTTTTTCTCTCTTTTTCTCTTTTTTTCTCTCTTTTTCTCTTTTTTTCTCTCTTCTTTTTCTTCTCTCTCTTTTCCTGTTTCTTTGCCAATGTGAAGAACAATCAAATTTGCAATGGCTTAAAGGAGCATTCTCTGGCATTAGTATCCATTTTAGCCCTATTCTTAAGCGTCAATAAACTATTGTTGTGCAATATAAATTGGATTACTCTTCTATATTCTTTTATATCATTTACCCTTACATTTACCCTTGTTGTTGTCATGTGCTTCACTTACCAGAGACAAAATATTTAGCCTCTGTCTGCGCTGACAACTGAAAGTCTATATTTCTGTGCTGATATTTTCAGAGATTTTGTTCCTGGCGACGTCTTCTGTATCAAAACATCATTCTCTTCGAACTGACTCACTCGGCATGAACAATAAATGTCGGTAAATCTTAAGACATAAGAGTAAGAAGCCATTAAAAAAAATCTGTTTTGTCATTTGTCTAGACATGGGGATTTTTTTAGCAACACCCTCGTATTTCTAATAAAAACTCTATGCGTTTTTCTACTTTTTTTTTTCTTTTTGTGGATGAGAGATGGAATTAGACCTGGACAAAGACTAATTGCCAACTCCATTTCGAAATCTCAAAGATATTATTTTAGAAACATTTTTTATTATTTGCGGTAGGCATATAAAAAGCTTTGTGATACTAAGAAAGATTAGCTTTATAGAGCACAAGGCCATTTTTTTAAAAAGATATCCATGAAGGGCAAAGTCACTACATTTCTTAATTAAAAAAATCTGTTATTAATACTCGTCTTTTTTTAAAAAAAATCTGTCTAAATGTTTTAACTGTGGATGCATTTGTAATCATCACTGCCGATACCGACATTCTACATTATTCTTTAGGTTTGAAATGCTGAGAGCATTAACAAATACAACAGCTACCTGAAGAAGTACGAGAAGGGCAACAGCCAAAATATACATTATTATTATTATTATTATTATTATTATTATTAAAATGATTTTTCAGAAATTTAGACAACCTATGTCCAATAAATGTTGGAGCGTATTCACATATTGATAGGGTTTTCCTTCCAAACTTTTTGTTTTTGTTTGCGTGAAAAGTTAACATGGTTATATTAATTCCTCTGCTTGTTAATGTACCACCCATTTTTCTTGTTGGCGCTGTTGGTAGGGTTCAAGTGACGTGGCATTTGTTAGTTGGCTGTGACTATGTATCACCAATCTGTCTTCGTTTTAAAAGATTAATTCATTTGAATCAATTTTAACCATCTTAAAAAATGGTTACTTACAAATAAGAATTCATATATTCTGAAACAGTTGAAAATCATGCATGATATCCAAAAATCTAGATCTAAGCTACTTAAGAATACGCGTTTTCAATACTTTTGCCACAATATACAATATTAGAAAATACACAAAACCCAACCTACAATTTATTTTCTCCTATAATATTAAGTCAGTCAGCAGTTATGTGCCATGCCTGATATGAGCTTAGGCGATCATGTATCTTTCGATACATGACTGATGATGCAGATTTTTTACGCAATAGGTTACCATTTCTTTCTGCGGTAGACCAGTTGCCATCCAACTTGGCCTCTCCTATTTATCCATAGCTAGGGGGAGAAGAGGATTCATACCTTTTCCAAGGGTATTACACGTATTACCACGTAAGTGAATGTAATGGATTCGACTGGAATTCGAACTCGGCTTTCCGATTCCCCATTACTCTACCGTACCTTCTTTATTATTAAGATACCTCCAATAATTCGGTATACATAAGATTTAAATGAATTTTCATAAAGAAAAATCTTTCTTGAAGCTTTCATTGAAATCCAGAGGATTTAATCTATTTTCAGCAAGCAAAATATTCTTTAGTGTATTTCAAACAGAAATTCTATTGGCTGGAGTCGATTCACTTTTTCTTGTCGGGGGTAAAAATAGCTGATTAGCGCCCTTTTTTAGCTATCTGTCGTCGTAATGATTTTTTTCTTTATTAAAAACAACTTCCGAAAATAAAATATTTTTCTGAATCTTTATTTGAAGGATATTAGCTGATTTAAAGTATAATAATCTGATTTGAAACATATTTACTTTCAGCTGAAAATAACAGAGAAATGGATTAAACTCGATTATGTGCTTTTCAACACCTCGTAAACAACTTCACGAGTGAATTACGAGCTGTTGACACTTTTATTGATACTCATTCTAATTCTTCTTTAACAAAACGCCAACCATTCTAAGAGTTCCACTGATCCAGATTCACAATAAGGACATCGCAGTCTGGAATACAGCGATAAGATGAGAAACAGGGCGGTAATTGGTGTATTCGTTGCGAAAAGTGGTCAAACCAAAATTCAGTACAAAGAATGTTCATTTCTTGTTTAATGGCGCCGTTTTAAATTCAAAGTTTTCCTTCTAGACCGGATGCCACCCGAAGCAAGAGAGCTAAATAACCCTGGTTATTTAACCAATAACTGATCGAACTTATAGCCATGATATTTTCCAAAGATATTATGCCAAGTGAAAAAAACTGACACTGTCAGATTTTAAGCCAAGCAGCTGATTACACTTTCTGAGTTAATAACGGTTACACTAGCTGTATATCCAATTTGTTGAACTGATCCAATAAAAGATCCCTTGAAATATCCAGAAAAACCTAACCTGGAATTCGAACATTGTTCCCTTTAATTTCCAGTGTGGTTAGCTGACTAATTATGCACTTCCTGCTGATGCATATGATGTAGCGGAAATTTGTGCGACGCGTTTGACGTCGAATGGCTCATATGAATTATTTACCCGCGTCTTCAATTACTAACTTCCGTAGCCTATTAGTAACGTGCGCCTTTGTCGTGAGCTGAATTCATTCCTTTTTATAAGCATAAGATGAAGACAAATAGCCTAAGTCTGGATCCGATATCCTTTTGTCAATCTTGTTTATCGTTCTTATAACTTCTACTTCAGATGAGACACTTACAAATAGGCAGAATTTTATATGCAAATGAATACATAGATATTTCGAACATACTCATTCTGTTCACTTTTGTGTTGGCGTGTTTCCTTGCAATATTTTAAAGTATCATTTAATCTCTTATTGACGTGTGCTGAGAAAGTCATTGCACTGCAAGGTCCTCACTGATATTTTCAGTTGGTAACAAAACATTTGAATAAGTCATTAATGGTACACTGAACAAATATACGTATTGTTTATGACGATAAACTAAATCCGGCAGCAAGACCTCTGACCGGGAGGTATTGTGGGATTTGGAACCACTTCTTTATTAGTATTGTTCAAAGTCCACCCTGATCCGGGGTGGTAACACCTGTTAGGGTCCCAGGTATGTTCAAATAGTCAAGCCCCAAACTTGGGTTAAAACATTTTGAAAATATAAAAATGCATTTTTATAGTAAAAACACTAGCAGTATATTTTCATAGAAAAAAATTAACAGCAATACATTTGTGAAAAACAAATTACCAACATCCCGAATAAAATTAAATTTCGGCATTAAATAACCCACAGGGGTGTGATAGATCATTAAACAAACCAAACGGGACAATGTAAATTAATTCAGTGTTTCTTTTCCTAATAGTTGCTTGTAAATCTCACCCTACCTTTCTATGCAATACTTATTATTTGCATCACTTTCTCAATCAACGCCTTGGTTAAGATCTTGTCCAATTTCATAACCCTTGTCCTTCAACGTTTCGCTCGCATAAATTACGACGGGCTTAGAATTCCATGCACATTTTTTTTTTCTTTTCCTTTTCATCTCACCCTAAGTCTTTCCACACGCTTTTCTCTCTCAATTTCTAGACACCATAACACAAACACTCATAGGCAGGCGGGATTTAATGCATGAAATCTAATGTATTTCTCTACAGAAGCATTTTAAGGAAACTATTTCCAGTATCACTTCACTTTTCTCTTTGTTGTCTCCCTCTACGTCCCCTCCACGTCGTCGGTTTCTGTGTCTCTGCCACCCCCAGGTCGTCGGTTTCTGTGTCTCTGCCACCCCCAGGTCGTCGGTTTCTGTGTCTCTGCCACCCCCAGGTCGTCGGTTTGTGTCTTTGCCACCCCAGGTCGTCGGTTTCTGTGCCCCAGGTCGTCGTCATCGTCTTTGCGTCTTTGCCACCCTGCCCCCGGATCGTCATCGTCTGCGTCTTTGCCACCCTGCCCCCCGGTCGTCCCGTCTGCGTCGTCATCGTCCCCGTCCGTCGTCATCGTCCGTCGTTGCCACCCCCCGGTCGTCATCATCGTCTGCGTCTTTGCCACCCTGCCCCCCCGGTCGTCATCGTCTGCGTCGTTGTCCCCCTGCCCCCCCTGTTCGTCATCGTCTTTGCCACCCTGCCCCCGGTCGTCATCGTCTGCGTCTTTGGCACCGTGCCCGCCCCCGGTCGTCATCGTCTGCGTCTTTGCCGCCCTCCCCGCGGTCGTCATCGTCTGCGTCTTTACAACCCTCCCCGCTTTCGTCATCGTCTGCGTCTTTTTGCCGCCCTTCTCTTTTCTATGTGTTCATTCATTCTGTTGATCTTTTTAGCCCTCCTGCCCATTCATTTCTTTTTCCTCTGCCCTCCTCCCCTCCTTTCCTTTTCCACTTACTCTTTTCCCCACTCTCACTTTCTTTTTAATTAATTAGCCGTCAGTTCTTTTTATTGTTTTTTTTTTTTTTTTTTTTTTTTTACTCCTATTTTCCATAATTTCTTTGTTTCCTTCCTGCATATTAGCTCCATTCGTTAATAAATATTTTTTAACAAGCCTTAACGAAGATACCTCTGACACTATCACTCAACTAGACCAGCTGGGTATATGTTTGTAGGACATCTGTATCACCTTTAAGATCAGCTTAAATACATTATCTTGTAATTTTCTGCAACAGCGAAGTGATATATGAGGGAACCCGAACCACTTCCCAAAATCTGGCCACTCATCATCATATTGGTAGGGCCAAAGACTTTTCATTACACCCTAGTACAGAGTAGTACATTTATCGATTGCTTTTGTTTTTATCTCTTCCTAAGAAACAAATAGCACAGTATCCAGAATAGAATTCCAAATTTCATCTTTGCCGGACGGCAATTTGCCAATAATCCTTCCTTTTCAGACTCTTACACAAGTTTTCTGTTGGTTAAAGTCGAGCCAGCAAACCGGTAACTACTTCAAACAAATGTATTTGAAATCCGTTTTATTCAGATATTTATTTTCTTCACTGAATATGATGAAGCATTATCCTGCATAAAATAATCTTTTTGTAAGATTTTGGCTTCTTCTTGAACTATGGCTCCACGTATGCTTTCAAAATGTCATTTATTCTCAATTGATATATTAACATTATCTAGAATCTCTATGGTTCTATTACTTCATCACCGGCAGAAATCAGTATGTCGGTATTGTTGATATCCAGTGGCTGGTGGTTTTTGTAGCCATACAGCGTTTGCGTCGTCCAGTTTGCACATCGAGAGTAGAATGTTTTTTGTCGATGTAAGGAAGAGTTGAAAAGTCGGTCTTCATGTATTATTTCACTCATTTGATTTTCTTTAGGGATGTCTTTTAAAAGCATTCTATTGAACATTCTTGCGTGTTTTGCCAGGAGATTTAGGGCATGCCATCTTTTGCTTCTCTGCAATTGAACGCTGCCACAAGACTTAAAACTTTAATAGTTTGACGAAATGTATATAATTCAAGAAACAGAGCTGTGACATAAATTCCTCTACTTGCCGTTATTACGCATCATCGCACTTCAATATAGGCTTCTACCTGCCGACCATTTTTACAAATGTCAGTGTTGTCTTACATTTTAAGAGTTTGAAGTTCGTAAATAATTGTCTTTTTAACACCGAAAACTCAAATGGATAGCACATGTAAACCAAAGAAAAAAAATGACATAATCATAACCTTGACTTTCTACACTACTCCAAATAAAAGCTTAGTTAGGAAACCCTTAACAAAACTGAAAAGAGAGATAATACCTACAAGAACTATATTTCCTTGAAAAATTATTTGAAGAAAAAGATTTAATATATTTCAAGCGAACATAGCATGGCTGCTCGGTTAATGAATTTTCTTTATACGAGAACAGATAACTTTTTTGCTCGTAAAACCCGTATGACGGTCCATTTAAAACGTTTGAATTCAAAATTGCAATCAATTCTACAGAGCATATAAATAAAACACCTGTTACCATATGATCACTGAAGTTAAGCAACGTCGAGACTAGCCAGTATCTAGATGGGTGACCACTTGGAAAGGCCAAGTGGTGTAAGCTTGGATGTGAGTGAGGGTGGTGTTATGGATAACTGACCAGAATTTTTAATCAGATTTCCAATTCCCGCGGATGTCTTTATATTCACTTCCCCACAAATATCCTTGGGAAAGGTATGAATCCACCTCTACTCCCCCAGCTATGTGTTAATTACTAAGATTTGTATCGGTAAAACATTATCTGAAAAGAAGAACTTCCATATTTTATGGTTTTAAATAACCTACAATTGCCTTGATAAGCCGTAGAAAATGCATCGAACTATCAATCAATGAGCACTTTGATTAAATGCATTACAAAATAATGAGTATAGACTGAATGAACAAATATTAATTAAAAAAACAGTAAGCTATAAATCGAAGACTCTATCAGAAATGTTTGGTAACACGGAAAAGGCTGGAGGGTGTAATGGCCGGAAACATAGTGTAATTTTGAGATGATATGGGGATAACGAATTGACGAATCATCTTCAAATTCCTATCTCATCTGTTGTGTTCTCTTGGCTCTGAGGCCAGCAGGTCTCGACCATTGAAAATACAACTCTTAATTCAAAATCGTGGAAAACGTTTTCAAAGTCATAGAAATTAACAAATAAAGAAAATGAACTTCTGTAGAGTCATGATCGTCTACGTATATAATGAGGCATCATATTTTTAAAAATATCCTAATCAAACGTTCTTAATGTTTTATATTTTTTAATGATTTCTATATTTATTTTTTGGGTTGATTTGTGTGTGTGTGTGTGTGTTAATATGGCAGTAAAAGTTCAAACGATAATCAATCAACACGTTAAGTCATATGATGACTGATGGTTTCTTAATTAAATAAGGATGGAAAACTGACAACTGAAAAATATTGACATTTTGATACGGGTTCTCATTTTTTTTTTTTTTTTTTATTGCGGGCTACCGCTGGGCAACGAACGGTGGGAAAAGGTTTCAGGAGGAATTCTTAATTGAAATCCTCTGAAGAGATGAATTACAGGCAGATGATTTAATGATGCTGGAGAGTTGTTGCGACGAACCAATTCTCATCATTTTAGTACATGCATTACAATGAGGACGATCACACCTTAAAGTTGAGGGACGTCAACATAAACAAATATATCAGTTTTAATTCACTTTCAGTAACAGATAAAGATAAGTGTCAATGAAAACAAAGTAACCTACCACCTCAGATTTTAGCCATTTGATCAAATTTTAGGATGTGTTTTGAGCTGAGAATTTTTCTCTACTGCATTGTACATGGTACTGGGAATGGTAAAATTAGTCCTTTTCATGTATTAAACATTCGGCGTCCATTGAGCGAGTATTTAATTTTAATATCGTCTGTTCAGAAAATTACACTTCTAATATATGTCAATACCCTTGGGAAAGGTATGAATCCTCTTCTTCACCTTAGCTGTGGGTAAACTGCAGGACAGACCGGGTTCTATAGCCTTGGATGGCAATTGGTCTACCGGAGAAAGAAATGACAACCTACTACAGGAAAAAATCTGCCTCGTCATTCATGTATCGAAAGGAACATAACTGACTGGATATCGGTTAAGTATTACAGCTCTAAAAACTGATTGGAGTTTCCTTATAAACTTTTTGCTTGTGGTAGTGTGGTAAGTTAAGACCTTAATTATATCATAAGTTCCTCTAGTTATATTTTGTTGTCAATCCTGTTAGAAGCCTTCAAGTGTTACTTGTTTTATTTGATAACGCGATTCGTCTGTGTCTTTGAAACTCTTGTCTTTAGGGTTTGATGAAGGATCATCGTCGTCTTTTTTTACAGGATAAATTCGTTTGAACTCTTTTTAAAACCATTGATCTGAGAAAAAAGATGATCAATATAGATGACAGTTTATACAATTCTGAAAGATATGGACGTCATGCATGACATTTCATAAGAAATTTCTAGTCTGACGAGGCTATTTCAGAACATGACTTCGTCAGGTCAATAATTTGCTTTTGAATCATCTTATTGTGCTGGTCAAAAGTACCCATACAATAACTTGTACTTTGTTCAACTTCCTTATTTCCTATAGCAAATTTGTTATAAATGATCCAAATGTAGGTGTCACCAATAATCATCTAATTCCATATGCTTTAGAAATACTTATTTGTGTCTGGACACTTGTTATAGAACCTTCATCTTTTGTTCAAGGTCATTCTATCTTCATAGCTATGCCTAAGAAAGCAGGCGCAAACGAATGCGAACTTCACCAAACAATAAGCCTGATGAGCCACATGACAAAACTCATCATCTGTTTTCTGTTGAATAGATCAGGCGGCAGAATCAGGACAAGATCAGTGCGGGTTCGTTAAAGACACCGGAACAAGGAACGCGATATTCATGCTCAGAATTTTATCGGAAAGAGCAGTAGAAATGCAGATAGACGTGTACCTATGTTTCATAGACTACGGAAAGGCCTTAGACAAAGTACGCCACAAGGATGTGCTGGCACTCTTCAGCAACCTTGATATATTTGGAAGAGATATCAGAAAAATCAAGAACGTATACTGGCAGCAAACAGCATGCATGCGCTCAGGGAACGAATTCAGTGAATATACAAAAATGGAAAGGGGTATAACCTATACAGCGAGGCAAATCTGAGAGAATTGAAGAACCTACAGGTATTTAGCATTGGCGGCAACAACCTTAACCACATGAGATATGCAGAGGACGCAGTACTGATAGCAGACACGGAAAAGAAATTACAAAATCTCCTATAGAAGGTAGCGACGGAGATTGGGAAAGTATTAAGCATAAACTAAAAGAAGACAGAACGCACTGTCATCAGTAAGAAGAGCCCGAAATGTGATTTGCTGGTCGGGAACACTAGAATCAAGCAGACGCAGAAGTTTAAATATCTGGGAAGCTTCTTGAACGGTAGATGCGACGCTGAGATCTGTAGACGTATTGGACTGGCCAATGACACATTTAAAAAGCTGAGTACAGTATTGCGAGACAGTAGGATTTCTTTAGTAACAAAGAAAAGCATACTGAGCTGTTACGTAATATCTGTCCTTCTTTACAGCACCGAATGTTGGCCGATTTCCTCAAAGATGAAGACGTGACTCGAAGCGACTGAGATGTGGTTCTACAGAAGGATACAAAAGACATCATGGACTGAGCGTGTGGATAACGATGAGGTCTTAGCGAGGTTGCAAACAAGGAAAAGGCTTATATTTAACGTCAGAAAGAGTCAGTCGAAGTTTTTGGGACACATAGTGAGGAAGGAGGGCCTGGAGAATCTGATACACGAATAGAGGGAAAGAGAGACAAGGGAAAATAGCGCGTGTCATAGCTGACGGGCTTGAGCAGATGGATGACAGAACGTGTTCTAGGGAAGGAAGCAGAGTAAAGGAACTTGCTGAGAGCAGAGGGAAGGAACTTGCTGAGAGCTGCAATTGATAGAGGAAGTGGAGAGACGTGATCGCCTACGTCTTGAAAGGACATGGTACACAAAAAGAAAAAGATGTACACGTATGCTATCATCATTGTCGGTACACTGACCTCTGGATAGAAAATAAGGGCGCTGTTTTCTACCAGTATGTGTGTTTGATGTGTAGTATGGCGTAATTGAGTATTCCAGACGCATTTTACTTTTAAACGCGCATTTTTTTGTTTTGTTGTTGTTTAACTCTCACAGAATTTACTGTATCTACACTGTTCTCTTAGGATTTAAGAGTTTTCTCCCTTTCTGATGATAGGGATAAACTTTGTAATTTATTTACTTAGAACTTTTTAACAAATTCCAGCAATGAATGTCTGGACTGTACATTGAAAATGAAAATAATGGATTGATATTGGTCGGGAAATATGGTTGAACTTTATTACCAATTCTGTTTTTTAGCATTATGTAGTCTCGTTCTAAACGATAAGCAGACAAATGGTTTAACCATTGCAGACAGAAAAGATGAAGTGAATAGATAAATGAATTCTTCCTGGAGGAAACACATGCCCAACCAACATATGGGGAGCAGAAACAATACATACCAAATAACTATTTATTTTCATCTGCACATACATTGGCATTTATCTAATTGTGAAATGTTTCAGAGCACTTCAGACACAAGTTGAGATATATGTATATAACTTGTATGCATACATATCTGTAGCTCCAGATAAGTTAGTGTATATATTTGAAATCTTTACAGGGATTTGTAATAGGTTAAATATTTGCTGGGGTATCCATGTAATTTGAAGCTGCGCAGTGATGAGTGTTCAAGTTTAATTAAAATTATGATATCGATTGATTTTTAAAGACATTCTGATTCTCGAGTCGTCTTTCAAACAAAAAATATTCTGAATTATGTAAACTTATTCAAGTTTGTATTTTTTCTCCCTTATCTCTCCCCTCTCTCCCCTTTATCTCTCCCCCCTCCCCCCTTATCTCTCTCTCCCCCCCTTATCTCTCCCCCTCTCCCCCTTATCTCCCCTCTCTCCCCTTATCTCCCCCTCTCTCCCCTTATCTCCCCCTCTCCCTTATCTCCCTCTCTCCCCCCTCTCCCCCTCTCTCCCCCCTCCCCCATCTCCCCTCTCCTCCCTCCCCCTCTCTATCTCTCTCCCCCTATGTATGTATAAATATGCTAGATTTAAATGCACAAAAGTGTTTAATTTCTATGTTTACTGACCAATAACATTTAAAGTAAGGTTTACGGACACCATTTCTGTACGATCACTGAAGTTAAGCAACGTTGAGCCTGGTCAACACCGAGATGGGCGACCACTTGAGAATACCAGGCGCTGTAAGCTTGGATGTTCGTGTAGTAATGGTTAATGGCACGGAATTGTTAATCGGAGAAAAGAGTTCTAATCACAGCTTGGTTCGTTATATTTAATATTTTTATTTACTTACGTGAAAATACCCTTGTAAAATTTATTAGTGTTAATTATTGTGTGTCAATGATGTGGATTTTGATTTAGAATTTACCGGCCGCGCTCCTAACAAGGTATTCACTAAAATGGTTAAATATCTTTGTTTAATTTTTACTTTTTTTGTTCTGTTTTGTTTTAACATTTGAAGTCGTGAGTTATACTTAATTATTAACGGTCACAGTCCGTCACAAAAATAGTTATATTAGCAGTACCAGAAATAGATTTTATGAGTTATATATATTTGTAAATAGCAGTAGAAATTTACAGCTTTGGGTCGTATTAAAGTTTTCTTCAGAAGCATATTCTTCTCCTTGGCAATTAAAAGGAAAAATCACAGAAAAAACATCTGTTCAAAGAAGTTTTCTTATTCGTGTTAACTCCATTTGATTCGCAAGCACTAGTTTTTTTTTCAAAAACGTACATAAAGTAAAAAGCCAGTTTAGGATTAGCTGCGCAGCAGTATTATTTTACACTCGATTTGTTCAGGTAAAATCTAGTTCTACTTTCATTACTCTCAAATACCGAACTGACTCGATCCAAGGTAATTGCTCGCTATTTGATGGCCGCTTCTTCAGAGCAATTATAAACAATCCAGTTTTGCAGAGGATTATTATATAACTTCAATTATCAACAGAGGCCTTTTCTTTGTGTTGTACCTGTATAAACTCTATAAATACGTATTCACCTAAAGTACGGGAGGCAAGATTTCTATAAATGTAATGTAAAATTAGCATCATGTATTACAAAAGTACTTTTATTCAGAGAGGTACGCAAACAGTTCAGATTATTATAAAAACGACAACGTCTAGAAGATTTCCATAATCTTCATGGAATACAACCGTCCTCAGAACACACAATTAGTATGTTTTCCTTAATATTTAAGGAGCATATCGGATTTCCATGAAGCCTGTCAAGTAATCATAAGGAATTTCTTATTTAATTCATAATGTTTATGTGAATTATAAGCAGTTTTATTTTATTTTTTTATTGAAAATAAAATTAAAACTTACATTTGACTATCATTTAACAAAGCATGAATGTGAAATATTTATTTTACGGGTAGTAAATCCCTGCGAAAGCATTGGTGGTATTTCTGCCACATTATATATAAGTAACCCTGTGTTAGTGTCATGGTATGTTTGAACACCATATAATGTGTTCTTAATTGTTACAGTGGCAAGTCAAATGTTTGCGGGATCAAGTTCTTTTCTGAAAACCGCTGTCAAATACCTGTAAAGAATTTAAAGGTTTTAATCAAAACTGCATCAATTACAAGGAATTATTTCTTTACTGAAAATAAAATGAAACCTATTTTTGCCTACTGGATATTTAAATTTTTAAATATCAATTGATATTGATCTATTAGGCACAGATTTTGTTTAATATCAGCTTTTTTAATGTGTGTGTGTTTTTTGTTGTTGCAAGTAACACCTTTGATTCATATAAAAAACAAAAGAAAAATCACACAAGACAAAGTATGACAATAAACTTAACCGTCCAGGGTATAACGATAAACTACATACGCGTCCTGGGTAAGGAACTCTTGCTTAAAGTTTCTTCATCTTTGAGGAGATTGTCCAACATTCCCTGCCATATAGATTACGGATATCATGTAACAGTTCAGTAATCTTTTCTTTGCTTACCTGTATAAAATGCGGGATCATGTCACTTGCAAAGAAGACATCTTAAATCGTTCTTAGGCTTTGCCCAAATATAAATGTGTCGGCCATCGATGGCATCGTTTTCTTTAAAGTGTATTTTATAATGGTATTTTCTAATCGTCAAGATGAGAAGTATCAATACTGTCCAGTTATCGGACTATCCTCTTTGCCGTTAGGATAGTGACAACTTTACGGTCTTCGAATCTCTTTTCACTTTTCTCCATAAGTTCTACTTCGAATCTCTTTTCACTTTTCTACTAATTCACTTCCCTCATTTCTGTCGTAGATTTGAAAGAAACTTAACGACATCAGTCGAAGCCCCAAAGAAATCCCAGCAACTCACAATCGCAATTACTCAAGCATTTCTGCAAGACAACAGAACCATTATTTTTGTGTAGAATATACCAGACTCTTCGACGATTTCTCGAAATGTTTATTGTAATTTCAGCGCGAAAATCTGCCAGAACAACCGCTGAAGACAAAAAATAACAATTCCTTCGCAAGAGGCGAATTGCCAATAACATTATATTAATGAGTGCTGACAACCTTGTTGGCGACGTAAAACAATATTGCCTAAAGGTTCTGCTTCACACACTGCCAGGAACCATTTTGGGAAAACATATCCAAGTGAAATGCTAATCGCAGATTTTATATATTTATTATACTACAGCGCGGGGAGGTTTTGTCATAGCTCAAATTTACTGCATTTACCGGGATAAAAATAAAATTCCAGGTTTTATATTACTGTTTTAATACGTTAATTCTATATTAACTTACGCACAGATATGAATCCATCTCTTTGCCACCCAGGTAATGTGTTGAATAGCAGGAGAGACTCGGATTTTTAGCCTTGGTTAGTAACCAGTCTAACGCAGAAAGAAATGCCAAACTACTGTGCGAAAAATCTTGTTTAGTCAGTAATGTATCAAAAGACACATGATCGTTCATGAGTATCAAGAATGGAACTTGACTGACTGATTATTATGTGTACACTGTCGAACAAATATTTATGTAGTGTTTTACTTGCCAAAATTAGTTTGCTTATAAGTATGAGGCACACAGTGAGACTCCAACTCACTCTCCAGCTCGAATGTTCAACCAGACTAGCTCGTTAATCATTACCTTACCCTGAGAAATTCCGTATATAAAATAGTTGGTGTAGCTAATGTAAAGGATACGTAGATGAGTAATTGCTAATTGCACAGCCATATTCGCTACATTTTTCTTTTGTTGATTTCATTTTCTTTTTTTTTTTTTCTTTTTTTTTTACTTAAAGCATTTCCCCCAAGCAAGGCTTGATGCCACTAGTACGTAAGGGGTTAAAGAGTTGGAGCATGTGTAAAGAGGCGTGATGGAGGAAAGGATGAAGAGAAGGACAGGGAATAGGTCAGGGCATCTGGAGATGTCGATTGACATTACTTTTGAATAGTTGGAGATTATAGCTATCAAGAAAATACAAATGATATAATTTGTTGTCGTGAAATGCATATTTTTTCTAAAGCTTTTGATGCCACTCACATCGTTTTGGATCTTGTTTAGGGTAGAAGCAAGCAAGCCGTGATAACATACTGACAAGAGATGTTTCAAGGATAAACATGTAAGGTATATATATATGTATATATATATAGCTGACATATAACAGGTTAAAGGGTCTTTGTCTTTCTTATTAAAATTTGTGTTCATCAGACAAGAAAGATAACTGATTAGAAGTAAAGTTTTTAAAAATATTTGTAGAAAAAAATCCGTTCTTACTTTGCATAATAAACAAAAAAACTTTAATGCAAATATGTAGCCATAACTTAAGACGTCAACATAGCGAATCTCATATATCTCCTACACACGGGCACAACCATATTCTTCTCTGTGCCGTGCCCTTTCAACCTGGGAAATTCATGGCTCTCCATTATTTCCTAACTTCTGTAGCTCTTTCATTTTGATACTGTTAAGTCCACCTTTCCTCATGTGTCCCAGAAATTTCAAATTTTCTTTTCTGATTCTAATTGTAAGTACCCATTTACATTTTATTTTCCCCTAAAACTTCGTAGTCGCTAATATGTTCAGTCCATGATATTCTCAGCATCCTTCTGTAGAACCACGTTACTGTCCCCTCTTCATTTGGGATGACATTTCCAACATTCATTGCCATATATGACGACCAGTATTACGTAACAATCCAGTACGCTTTTCTTTGTTTCTAACAAAATTATTCTTTTTCTTCATACTTTGCGTAAGTTTTAAAAGGCATCTTTCGCTATTCTAATGCACCTTCGGAATTTGGTTTCACATTTTCCGTCATCCGTTAACATGCCCCCTAGATATTTAAATATTGGTAGTTACTTGATTTTGATGGTGATTTTTCAAAATTTAGCAGAAAATATTGGGCACCCAGTGAGGATCGAACTCACTATTTAGTTGTAGTTGATCTAGCGAGACAAGCTTGCTAACCATTACACCAAATAGAAGCGCCCAATTACTTCATTTTGGCATGTCCATCTCCATAGTTCTCAGCTTGAGAAAAATTAAAAATACGTAGAGGTTTTTAAACAGAAGATAGAGAATTCAATAACCGATATCAGTGTCCTGGGTATGACGATAAACTACATCTGGCAGCAAGGCAGCTGATTGGGAGATTGGTTGTTTTGATGTTGTTGTTCCAAGGACCACCTTGACCCAGGTTGGTAGTAACCGTTAGGTGCCCAGCTATTGACAAAAGGCGAAACACTATGAAATTACCAACAATACATTTTAATTCAAAATGACTAGCAATTTTATAATAGACTAAAACATTTTATCTGTATTTAAGAGCATATAATTGCATTCAAAATATTTATATTTAGGCATTAAATAATCAATAGATGTTAATATGCCTTTAAACAAAAATCAACCAACCAACACCGAAATC
The DNA here is from genome assembly GCA_903632075.3 of Acanthosepion pharaonis. NCBI lineage: Eukaryota > Metazoa > Mollusca > Cephalopoda > Sepiida > Sepiidae > Acanthosepion > Acanthosepion pharaonis. The sequence continues at coordinate 642,756 of CAHIKZ030000341.1, forward strand.
TGAAGGCGCATTAGGATATGGAAAGATGTTTTGTAGATGTTAAGCAAAGTATTAAGTATCAGGAAAATACGAAGCATCAGCTGAAATTTTGAGGACGCATAATGAGAAAATTTAACATTCAGATGACAAATGGACAGCGGAAAAGCATCGAATAACCTACATAACTTGCTAGGTGATATAGCAAAAGGACAAGCCTTATTAAGGGCTAAAAAGGACAGGAATTTGTTAGATTGCTATGATCTCCTACGCCCTGTAAGGGACATAGATTTTTATCTGCAAAATTTACATTATTTTCGATGTATGTGATATAATATTGACCCTTTAAGTTCACTCACGAGAATGGAGGTAATTCTGAAAAGAATCTGTTGTGGAAAATAAATACTCCTTTCTTTTCTGGGATAGGAACTTATTAAAGTAGCAACGTAGGCTCTCGTGGGGTATAAATAGTGGAGAGAATTCTTGCAATGCTACTTTCAGTCGAGACGACCTATATATCTAAATAAATAAAATTTTTAAAAATTAAAATCTGACAAAGAAAACGTTTCTCTCCATTTATCGATAGGCAAAAAATGAGTATTACCCCTCGTCCGCCATTGCTAGTTAAAACGTTCCAGAACAAGTGTTACACGCCTAATTTTCATTTGTTCTATTTACCGGTGCCTTACTCGGCAGCTGTTACCGAAATTCCATCCTCAGGTGAATAAACAGCCTAATCTTAGTACGAAATCTTCACTCTATTTACTTAGAAGTGGTTGAACAGTAAAAATATACATAGCCATCCGCGTATTCTTTTTGTGTAAACCTCTTTATAGAGATGCGGTTGTTAAATGTGTATATAGAGAAACTCGTCTTTAAGTGTGTAGATGTTGATATAGTGAAGCCTAGATTTGCGTTAAACTCACAAAGTGTATGTGTGTGATCGGATGTTGTTTATGCATTTCCACAATTTACATCTGATTTCGATTAATTTTTTTTTGTTTGATAGATAATTCTTCAGTGCTGATTTTGAGTCACAATTGTTGGCGATGATGGCTCTCCACTACTTCCTGTCCATTATAACTCTCAGCAATGTTTTACTATTTACTATCTGTTCTTGGATATATATCTTTCACAAACAATTTAATAAAAATAAATACTTTAAATATTACAATATTATCTATAATTCTCAAAATGTGTGCGCGTGACAGGATGTTGTTTATGTGTTTCCAGAGTCTTCATCTGATTTCGATTTTTTTTACAGTGCCGGTTTTGAGTCCAAAATACACATTCACCTTCGCTTGGCCAAGTGTTTATTTATATCTCTTTCAAGTGAGGTTATCTTTTCCGTTGCACAAAGCCTAATACTACAGTTTTAAGGTGTTGCTTTCATTGTCGTTTATAACTGTTCCAATTTTTTGTTTTATTAATGTCCTGCCAGTCTTTGCATTGCATTCACCTTAGTAATAAGTAAGCTTTTTTTTTTTTTTTTTTTTTTTATTAATCAACATTTATTTTCCCAACCTTTATTCGAGCTCAATGATCCCTGTAGCTTTACAGCGTTCTCTTCTGGTATTTGCCCACGCATTCCATTTGACAATTCATACTTGCTTAAGACATGCCGCCAATGAAAAGATCTTGCCTAGATCGCAAAACCGCTGCTACCAGGTCCGCCATGCGAATAAGAGATAACGAAACGTCATTAGAACGTTTAGTATACCTGTCTCATTGTGCCTCTCGGAATGCTTCGGAGCCACTGAGTCCGAAGATCAACGTAGCCATCGGTTTTCCAGAAGAGCATACCAGAACGCTTATGCGCTCGAGACTGAAAATGAGGATCAAAGGACTCAACGGCTGAGGAGAAACGCTTCTTCAACTGCTGCTGTGTGTGAGGCTAAAACAAGATTGAAAACGCAAATACGGCCCTTTTCAGTGCCCCCCCCACCTTCAAATTGTTAACACCCCCCCATTTGGGGATATGCCTCAGTTGCACTCAATTGTTGTTACTAATATTGATTTTCGGGTGGGCTGACTTTAAACTTAAACTGCTCCAATTGAAAGGCAAAAATTCCCAGTAATGACAGATCCGGTCAAAGACGGGTTCTGCTGTTAGTAAAAGTGTTTAATCAAGTAACTGTTTCAATGCATCTGCGGTCATGTTCAAATATTTTGGAGGTTTGTTTCGAGTGCCTCCTGTAGTATCCCCAACAGCAGCAACTTTTGCGTCTTGATTCATATAGCTTATTTATTTGATTGCCAAAACGAACCGGATTTCTTTTTGTTTTACCTTTTCAATCGAATTGAATCCATTTTGAAATAGCGACAAATCAATTATATGAAATTTCGACAAGAAATACATTACTGAGCAATCAGCAATTGTTATAACCATCATGCTTCATTTTTCATTCTTGAATTATTCCATCTTTCACACAGACATACTTGCTATTGTGCATAATTATTAGTTCACAATAATTGTCGACTCGGAGTTTCGTGATTTCCCACCCCCTCCTCAATACTCTAAGAGTGTCTATTTTATTAATTCTTTGATTTTAAATTTGCAGTTTAGCGTATGTATACGCGAAATTGCAAATTTAAAATTATCTGTAAATTAGAACGCGCTGGCGCACGCACATTGACGGGGATGCAGGTTTGAATCCTGCCGAATATATATATATATATATATATATATATATATATATATATATATAGTTTTAAAAACAAGGAATGTATTGATTATAATTTTAGGTCTCTAAGGCCCTTTCAACCAACATCTCATCAGGAGACAATCGTTGGATAATTAACCAATGAAAAGAATATTAACGACAATGAAGAGCAAAAAAGGGGGGAAACACACTAAAATAACAAACAAGTTTATATACTTGTAACGAAGGGAGGGAAAATAACGTGTAAATAAAATTAGCGAGGGACAGTTAAAATAAAGTATCCCACAACAGATTAAGAGACTTTACAAATTCTTTTTGCCGACAGAGAGGAGGTTTCCTTAATCCTATGCAGACCGATTCCAAAATCTTCAAATGATTTTTGGAATCGGCTGTATGAATAATTTAAACCACTCTTTTTTATACGACTTGGCGCAGGCTATATTCTCAACTAAGTGTTGAGCAATAGCCGATTCCATATTCATGGAATATTATATATATATATATATATATATATATATATATATATATATCATTTGTGCCATGCGTAATACACATTTAGGCGATCATGTATTTTTCAATACATGACTGACGAGGCAGATTTTTTTTCCGCAGTAGGTTGCTATTTCTTTCTGCAGTAGACCAATTGCCATCCAAGGCTATAGAATCCGGTCTGTCCTGATATTTACCCATAGCTGGGGGAGAAGAAGAGTATTTATACCTTTCCCAAGGTTATTAGCACGTAAGTGAAGTTAATGGATTCGACTGGAATTCGAACTAGGCTCTCCGATTTCTCTATCCGAGCCATCATCCTTTAATCCGCCTATATATATTTGTGTGTGTGTGTATTTGGGAAGCAATCTCTTTTATACAAGTTTCATTGACGACGCTTGACAAAGCACTGGGATTAAGCTTTTTATTAAATTTTCGTGCTTTCGTGTATGCATGTTCTTGTGTGTAAAATCTGTCAAAATATTATGGATACGAGCACTTTTGACTAATCTATTAACCATTATCAGGCATTATATATATATATATATATATATATATATATATATATATATATATATAATCAGAGCTATTTAATATATATTAAGAAATATACATAATACGTTACATTGATTGTAATCAAGGTAACGTATTATGTATATTTCTTATATATACTATTACTAAAGCTAAAAACAATTAGTTTGAAGTCCTTTCTAATGTGAAATTATTCCCGGCCTTAATAAGTTCTTCTTTGAATAAATGTTTAGTGCATCAAAGGAATAAATTCTAACACTCGCCTCGTATGAAAATGTCTACGCGTAGGTACTCATCTGGTTTCTGCATAACTTTACAAACCAAAACATAAATATATACGATACAACTAATATGTTATTCCACAACAGTTGCTTAAGGTACATGACATGTCTCACCATACCTTTCAATTAGGTTACAAATAAAATAGAGAAGAATTGTTCTGAATCTTTCTCCTGACATGTTTTCAGAGTTGTGTCTTTATATCTACTATGTATAATTTCCATTCATCATTGCATTAGGCGCTTTTAAAGTAATTCATTGTTGAAAAATTAATTTTATGTGTATAAAATCAGTACAGGTCTCATCATGAGGCTACGGGCCTATTGATGTATCTACGTACATAATCATACGTATTTTGATAAGTGTAAAATATTCGAGATCAAAAGATTTCTATGATAAAACGATATATAATTTTGTATAATTTTATATATTAACAAACAGTATTTAGAAAAATGTGACAAGATGGAAAGATTTTTGTGATGCGATTTATCCGTTGAGATTTCATTGGAATGGGTTTTGTTGACGTTGGTACAATAGAATCAAGATTCTTATAATGTATCCCCATTCTTGGTAGATTTTATATTGTCACAGTGTCCGTTAGCTAGGAACAAAGATGATGGAGAGAAAAAGGAAATGAATACAGATGATTTCGGCTAGATTGAGAAAAAAAAATCTTTCAAAAATTTTGAAACTACCTGCGTCTCTCGTTTCGTGCGCATGTGCAAATGTGGCTACGTCAACAAAGCCGAATCCGGTGAAATTCTAACGGATGAAACGCGTCAAAAATCCCTTTCTAGTTTGTCATATTTTTCTAAATAAATATATATAAAAACTTACCTGTCTTTTTTCTCTTTTTCAGGTAAGTTCTGAATACAGATTGAAATTTTCATCTTCGGTAACGTTTACTTCTTTTGATTTTTCTCATTTGTTTACACTATTATGTTTATTGTGTTGACATTAAAGTGTCTGTGTTTGTCCTGTCCTTTTAACGTATGTGTTTGAGCGTACGAAATTGTCTTGGAGCCGTTTTTTGTAATTGAATATCGATATGTTTGTTACATATGCCCACGAATATTTGCTGACCCAACACCTCGATAAACAACAAATTAACCGCATCCTCTTTGGATTTAATACGATCCCAATATCTCACGTAAATGTATATCTCAACACAAGAAAGTATGCCAGTTTAACAAACGAGACAACGCCGCTAAAAACTGATAAATCCCGTAAAAAAAAAAGAAATTGCTCACCAAATGCTATTACAAGTTTCTCTTGTAGAAAAGGTTAGTAGTTTGTTGGGGAATGGATTTTTCTTCTTCTTTTCTGAGCTATTCAACATCTAGTTCTCTAAATAAATATAACCTGTGTGTGAAGAGTCCTTTTGAAGTTAAAATTTTCAACCTAATGTCGATACAATTACTAACCCATCCCCATCCGTTACAATGGCCAAGTACTTTTGGCACTCACCTTCGGAAAAACCTGGCAAGAAAAAATGGTTTTACTAATTCGATTTCTACCAAATGGAATTATTTCAAATGTAAATCAACACAGTCAACGTAATTTTTCAATAACATTCGTCATCGTAATTACAACATTGAAACCATGCGTGTAACAGATGTGGTTTGATTAAGTAAATATTCATTATTATTTACAAGAGATTGGGCTCCAATGGAAATGATGAATCGGAACAACTCCTGGTTTTGTGCTTTTGCGTTTTTTATTTTTTTATTTCGGATTTGAGAAATTCGGAGGCTTTTTTGCCCTCCAGATTAAAATAAGATACCATAGTGCCTCACATATTGGTTTAAATTGTTGAAAACATTGCAGAATTTTTTTCGTATTTTATTTTTGTTACCTTTTATATACTATAGTATAATGCGATGTTTTATGATAATTTTTGTATACAAAAAATTGGGGGGGGGTCGTACTATGCACAAGTATTATCATTTTTTTGTTGTTTTTTAAGAGGTTAAGAAACATGCGTTCTCGTTGACCGATTACACTATGAACAGGTATTTTTTTCTTTGGTTGGGGGATTTTAAAATTCATGCAAAAAACCCAGCGGTCGTATTATATATGAAGTCGACTAATACACGAGTATAACGGGGTTTTAAATTTCCGTTTGGTCGAGAACTAGCGTCTTCATCAAACTTCAGTTTGAAAAGAAAATAAGCCAAATGCTTCAACAGAATAGCGTCATTTTCAATGCAAAGAACCCGTGCTTGAATATATTTTGAATATATTTGTGTACTGAAGCCATAAAATATTGGAAGGCTATATGTAGCCTTCTAAAATTACAAAAATTCTGATGTCAACATTTATGATACACAAGGTGTATTTACTTTATTCAAAATGTCCTTTTAGAATAAATCATTTTTCACGACAGTCTACATTTAGTAAGATATCTAGAATTTTCTAAAAATACATCAACCACAAAAAAACAAAACACAAACCGTATCAATTCAATGTTGTGCGCCGGCAGAGAATTCTCTCCCTCTTCTGCCGGGCAATAGTTAAATATTTATGTCTGTGCGCAAATATATTCAAGTAAACGAATAAAGTCCTGAAGAAACACTTCAATTTTCTTGCGTATAAATAAGTGTGAATAATACAGGATGAGGCAAAAGTTTCGCTCCATAGTATTAATTTATTAAAAGCGTATAATTACACATGAAAACATTAATTATTTAATTGTTATATGTGCTGTTCAAAACGTCAATTTCAATTCTATGCCTGCATGATTCATTAAGAGCTTCCTCTATTTTAATGCATTCGTATTAATTCTTTCTTTTAAGTTCCCCAATATTTCTTAGACGCGGGTGATAAACAACTGATTTCAAATAGCCGCACACTAAAAAAATATCCAAGGGTCTAGTGAACTCGATAGCAACTCAACTCGATCTATCAAAATAAATTATTAATTAATTAACGTGTGCGACTTTTGTCTCACCCTTTACATTATAGCTAGCCACTCGTATTCGAGGATATCCGTCTACTAGGGTAGCTAACCAATCCCTATTGCAGACGCTTTCTCAGGAGAATTTGTGTTTATTCAACACCCTGCAACTATACATAGTTTCTGGGAAAGAGCGTGTTATCTAGCGAGATCAACAATTTGAACAAGGCCAGCACGCTGCGCTCAAGCCCTCGGCTACGATGAATTGTGACTTCGTGCTAGCACAAATATCGACGGTCCGCAAGGGTTATGTCTACCCAATTTCACTCAGAAGGCTTGGGTCACGCTGGGTATCGACCCCTCCAGTACGATACCAATTCCTGAAAAATCGACCATGGTGAGATTGGAAATCGGGTCTCACGTTCAGAATGCGAACTTTCTAACCACTTGGCTATGTACATTTACTACAAATCACATAAAGTCTATAAACACGGGCCTGAAAATTCTTTATATTTATACGACCATTTCTTATACTGAATTGGTGATATCCGTCACGTCTTAACAAGTTGTAGCATACGGATTTGCCACACAACTTCAGCTAAGATATCTCTGGAAATCTTTTCACAATTATCAAGGCATTCCTGTCTGGAAGATCCATGAAGATCTTTGCTGATGCCCAGTCTTCTGAATCCTATGTGATAAATACACACGTTTTCGGCGTCTTTCATCTCAGTCCTACTGACTTTCTACTTTATATTAACAATGTACCTAAGAACATACTCAAATCGTTAGTAACAGTAAATGCAGATGATGCGCCAGTATCTAGCTGACCAGAGCTCTGATTTTTCTAGACCCAACAGGTCAACGAAGAGAAAATGAGCTTGTGACATTCAATTCCAAGCTGATAACTTATCATCATATCCGAGTCATGACATTGATTTCTCACGACTTACGATGGACTTCTGCGTTCTCAAAGAGGCTTTCTTTTTGAGCATCTATTTGGGATCAAGTGCATCCGAGACCTCGATTGGAATGTATATATGATCAGCACCGAAGATTCTTGAAAAATGGTGTTTTCTTGGACCATCCTAGAAAGTTTTGGATATCAGTTGAGGAAAGACTATTGGCCTTCCTTTCGCTGCATCAATGTGTGAGCGGAAATCTGAAATGGTGATAGCATCAACATGAAATGCATCTGGTGGCTAAAATAAACACAGGTGTTTTGAGCCTTGAATAAACAGGGCGCAAGGGTGTCCTGAGTGGAAGGAAATGCGTGCTTGCGTGGGCGCATGCCGGAAGAGGCGTGGCCACGGGAACCTGCGTAGGTATCCAAATGTTATATAACCGGTACGATTCTAGATGGCTAGAGGTTCAACGAAGATTCGTCTCCAATTACTGAGTGCGCAATCCTAACCGCTGTGATTGTCCTTCACTCTACCCATTCGCCACTTGAACAATAAAGATATATATATGTGTGTGTGTGTTCGTCGCCTTATTTGAGCCCAGCAGTACTATATTACAATGACTGACTTCATTTGCCATGCCCTAAATTTACAAGAGTCAGATCGGGCAAAAATATAGTATTGCTGCCATATATGTGCAGGTGCTGACCAATCCTCTCCAGCCTCGACAGTCCAAAAGATTCTACTCGGCCTTGTGGGTAATTGACAATTTTCCATGCCGTAACCGCTTTCCCTCGGACGAAACATCACAAGCCTCTCGCTAGTTTATTTCTGTTTCCATGGAAAATGTTCTGACGATATACATTACCTGATTCCACAAATTCAGACCTAATAACTCACATGTCAAGTATATTGGGCAGAAGCAAACACATTGCTTTTTGAATTTCTTTAAGAAGGAAATTCTATTCAAACAGCGCAGTTTTACTGAAAAGACTCTCGAGAGGTTGCTTTTCCAATCCTTCCGTCTTTAAATCTAAGGTCAATTCTTATCTTCCCAGTATATCTCAATAATCTGTACATTTTTCTACTCTATATTCCTACAAAAACCACATTCAGTAACTCTCTACATCGTGTTGATCTGGGAGCATATATTTGAGTAAATCATAGTGAAGTAAAATTCTGACTTACTACTAGAGAGATAGTTATTTTTCGGTGGATAAAATAGTAATGATGTTCATCTACCAACTCGATGATCTCTCAGTTTTTCTTCTATGTCAGCAACGTTACATTTTGTCATATGTAGGTTAATTGAAAAGTAACTCCGTGTTTTAAAATACTTAAATTTAATTTATTAACTATAATTTTTACAATAAATGAAAATGAAAGGAAAGTGTTTCGCATGTGGTTTCATTTAAAACTCGAATCTGATTTCACAACCAGCTACTAGTCACCCAGGAATCAAGTAATCTGTACTCACCAGAATCTCTTATAGTAGAGGAGACATAACTTCTGGTATTCGGCCTTCAAGTTCTTCCAAAATCTTTTTTGGTTTAATAGATTTGCTCCTTTAAGCAACCCCAAAGAAAAAAAAGTCACATAGTGTTAAGTCAGGACACTTGGGTGGCCACCCATAGATAAAATAGGGAGTTACTTTTCAATAACCATATATATATATATATATATATATATATATATATATATATATATATATAGTAACAGTAAGAAGACTGTAATGAAGGTAAAGGATTGCGTGTCTTCTATCGAGTTTCGGGCTGTTGCGATTGGGTACCAGCACACCTGTTTGTTTATTCATTGATCAACACCTACGCATCTATTAGCACAGTATATATATAATATATGTTGTTTAGGCAGAAAATGTTCTTTAAGGCAAATATTAATAACAGACATTTTATATCGATTAACTTTACTGATCAACTTTTCTAAATTACGAATGACCTTTTTCAGACGAGGACATTCTGTCATAAAAAATTTCCGGCGTTAATTTTGGAAGAAATATGCTTCAGCTTTTCTACTTTCTTAAGTCATCATCAGGGTAGTCAGTCAAATTTAAAAGCAGCATAAGCGTCATAGTAACATTAGACAGCTGCACAAAAACAATACCAAAATACTAGCAAAATCAAATAGTAAAAATGGACTTGTGATCACTGACGCAATACACATAATACAAAACAACCATCTATAAATAAAAAAAAAATAATAATTAAAATGTATCTATATAAAAAAAAAATGAATACGTCACAACACTATTTTCCTATATCACAAAACTCAACCTAAGTCTCAACCCACCCAAGTAATGACTTAAACTCTCGCGTTGAATATTATAATTTTAATCTTCCAAACCAAGGGTCAATCGTCATCTATCCGTCTTGCTTTCATCATGTACACTTATACATCATCATAAATTCATATCACGCATCTCATTCATTAGCCGCCACCATGAGTCTTGTACTGAGGGTATATTAAATATATTAGATAGAGAGTTCTAAACGGATTTCCTTTTAATTCGAAATTTGTATTACTTCAAACGTTATTATAGTCGTTACTATAGACACCTTATTTTTATTGTAGATTATGACTTATACCTATCGGCCTTTGCATTCGAGAAATTTATTTACTAAAATTTCTCGTTTGAAGTAATAAATATAATTTTAAAATGTTCCTTTTTTTTGTAAAACCATAATTTATAATAAAGTATTTAGATTGAGGATATTGTTATGGATAGTTTTTACTTATATCAATCTCAAGATGGCTGCAGAAGCAGATTAATTATAAGCCTAGTTATGCTTCCAATAATTTCAAAACGGAAGCAAATATGAACAGAACAAGAGTCTCTTAAATCGAGTCAGTGTTTCAGTGTGTTCTGTTTGATATATTTATCCGTGGCCAAGGTGTTAAATTCGCGTATATTTATAACAAAAAAAAAATTAGTTGTTGATATCTCCTTTCCAGCAAGGGATGATTTATCTCGAGCATTCAGAAACATTTTCAGATTAATATAATAGATAGGTATGAAGGAAGTAGATGATAAACAAGATATCGGAGAATTTTGGTATAAAACCAGGTTTCAACGGAATTAAGAAGTTTCTTGGCCACAATTTGATTCATATATCTCGATAAATGAATAGAATATTACAACATTTGTACGTTTTCTAATCTCCTTGCAAGATTTTTTTTTTATCTATCACTATCTGATAGCAAGATATGTAATTATTTATGAACCTTCACATAAAACAGAAATAAATGTATGCTTATGTAAAAATATATGTAATACTTAGCACATATAGAGGTTGGTTGTTTAAAAAGGTCGTAGATTCATGGAGAAAGAAATATTTATTTTACGAAACCACTTATTATTCTTTAATTCTCCTTCCTGGATAATAGTCGTAATTCATTGCTTCTGCTTTGGTCACATATTTCAAATATTGGACAGTAAAATATTCAGGGCAAGATTACTCCGGCTACGTAGTTAGTGATCTAATCTTGTACATATTCTCCATATATGCATATGTAATTTATATATATATATATATATATATATATATATATATATGTGTGTGTTTGTTTGTATAATAATAGTATTCGAAAGAAATGTAGGGATAATGACAGTGGAATAGCTGAAAAACAATGCTTTTCGCCGACGTCCGTTGTTGTCGGCTTCAGTAAAGAAAAGTTGGGATTTTTGAGGATACAAGGAGCACTAAATTAAACTACCTTATCAGATCCGATGACCAAGAATCGCGAAGTGTTTGTTTGCATATAATGCATAACAACACTTTAAACACACTGGTAGTTCACCGTAACAGATTTTATTAAATTTCGACTTAGTAAATACAAGTCTAACAAGGTGAAAAGGATTCATTCACGAAAATTCATTGAGATTTCTCTAACCTCTCAATTCTCAATTCTCAATATACTTAGCAACACGACTATATCTAATATGATCGCAAAACGATAATAGTACAATCGGGTATACGAGCTAGTCGACCGAAAAAAGATAAATGCTCGGAATGCGCTGACTTAAAATTTGACATAAACGACACACACACATATATATATATATGTCAAATAGGATAATATGAATAAAGACAAAACTTAAATTAGCTTACACATTTCGTCCTCTGAGAGATTTTTATCATCATAGGACGAAACGCGTAGACTAAAATAAGTTTTTCTTTTGTAATCTCTCTATCTACCTACACTGTATGTATAGGTTCGAACCAGCCTTCCTTTTTCTTCCAGAAGCCTTACTTAGTGCAACTGCTGTTCTAACATTTACTTATAAAAGACACATTTTTCTCTGCCGTCTTCTTTTCTATTTAATCCGAAATTACGTGCAACAGTTTTTTTTATATGCACTATTATTATTAGACGTAATATCATCTTGAATATTATTAGTAGACTAAGCATTGTCTATTATTAGTAGTAGTATTATTATTATCATTCGTCATTTTTTTTAAGTTCCTTTTCATTGCAATTACTTTGACCAGTATTCTGTGGAAGTCAGTAAACATCGTTGTCTGAGGTAGAATAATTGATAATCTAATAACAAATTCAATATTTCTTTCTTTTTCTGTCTTCTCTTGTTTTGGCTATAAGAAATACTAAATAAATGCTTACAATTAGCCAAGTTTGGCTAAGCACAGTTCAAAATCAAATAGGGAGAAAATAGTGCAGCTAATCATTGTGTTTTGAAAGCCAACATTCGAGGTTCATGTTTTTAGCTCTCGTTCAAACATTGGCCACTGACTCCATTGGCAACACTGCAACTCGTTCAGTAATAGTACTTAAAATATTTACCATGCCGAAAATGTGATCAAATTACCGAAATTAGCAACATTCAGCAAGATTGCTTTGTTAATAATTACTATATTCTTTATGTATAATCTTAATATTGTTTGCTAAATCTTCTGTCCAGGTAGAGAAGGCCAACATTTGGCAATAGTGTGATGATCGTTGCTCCATGAAAAGTTGTTTCAAACAATTGATTTTGTCTGATTGGTTTTGAGGATAAGGAAGAAGATTATGATTCACAAAAAATTACACAGCTACAATTGTTAGCTCGATACTACAAAACTCCAAACTTTTTTTTAAAAAAAAAAAAAAAAAAAAAAAAAAAGAGGGGGTGATTCAAACTAAGCTGCCCTAATAATGAAAATAAATCCAGTTCAGAATTCAGTAGTTCCAGGCCTTTAGATGTCGCCAAAACCAGTAATCCTGTAATTGTCTGAAATAGTATTAACATTTTCCTTTATAATTAAATATTCAGCATTCATTGACGATGCTGTCACTTCAAAGGTTGGCTGAAATTTACAAAACTTTCTATCAAAAGAATTTAAAAAAAATAATTTCCCCTGTTATCGCGCTTGCCTGTATTGATGGGCCAACATCACAACCACAACATACTTTCTAGCATTCTGTTTGATGTAGTGAGGGGGCGTCTTGATTATATCATTATTTTCTTTTTGAATTACATGTGCTACCCATTTTAGTTGTTGTTGCTGTTGAAAGTTCTCAAAGTGATGTGGTTTCTATTATTTGGTACAGTTCATTGATTTTATAGCGCCAGTCAGCTATGTTCGAAGAATGATCGTCCTTGCTAACACTAACAAGCTTCATTCACTTAAAGCAATTTTAACCATTGATCTTAGCGTTTGCATACAGCTGACAATTTAGATATTTATTGACAAATTTCATGCCGTGCATAGCATCAATATAAAAGTTCCGATCTCGCAAAGCTATTTATGAACATGACCTGTGTTTTTAGGATAATTTTTTTGTAATTTGCGGTGTTGGATGAAGCTATCCTTAATGAGCCTCTTCTATGATTAATTTCCTTTTCCCCTATACTAAATTCGTTATAATTGATCCATACGCCAACTGATCTAAAATGCTTAGTATTTATTAATTCCATATCCGGAATTTTATGATGGATTTAGGATATGTTCCATCACTGATTTTATTCAAACTCTATATCATAGTTTTTTGTTTTTTTTTAAACGTATTTCATTTATGTTATGTAAAAACATATATGCACATACACAGGGTGTATCAAAAATTCTTTTACAAACATTGTGGGCGGGTTCTTCACACCAAGACTAAGACAAAAGTCCATATAAACATATATCCACAAATCCTTCGATTTTGAGTTATTAAGTTTAAAGAAAGCTTACGTCCATTACGATTTGCGGTCGTATGTAAAAATTATATCTGCCTGAATTTTTTTGAATATCCTGCCATTGTTCAACTGAACACTTCTCTTAAACGTTGGGAATAAACTAACCACAAATGTAAACACAGCGCCATCTGCTGTAAACTTTTTTTAAACTCAATATCTCAAAACAAAGAATTTGCGGACATGATTTTTATGGACTTTTCTCCTTGTTTTGGCATGAGGTACCCTACCCCCAAATTTGTAAAAGTATGAATGATACATCCGATATATACTGATTTTTTTTTTTTTTTTTTTCACTTTTGTTCCAATCCCTTATATACGCTATGTTCACAAGTGTTATATTCTCTGTGTTTGTTAAAACGTTTCTTTTCTGTCATGGTTCTCTTCATATGTTTCATCTACATATATTAGATATGTCTTATTTGTAACATTATTTGAGCTATTTTTTTCGATCCCTGTCGGAAATAATGTGAGCCATCTCAATCTCCGGACTTACCTCGTCCCTGTCCGTCTCACGGCCGAATTCTTCCAGTCTCTGTCGGTGCCTGTGGCGGATTCTCCCCGTCTCTGTGTGTGGCGGATTCTCCCCGTCTCTGTGTGTGGCGGATTCTTCCCGTCTCTGTGTGTGGCGGATTCTCCCCGTCTCTGTGTGTGGCGGATGCTCCCCGTCTCTGTGTGTGGCGGATTCTTACCGTCTCTGTCGGTGTCTGTGGCGGATTCTTCCCGTCGGTGTCTGGCGGATTCTTCCCGGTGTCTGTGGCGGTCTTCTGTCGGTGTCTGTGGCGGATTCTTCCCGTCGGTGTGTGGCGGGCTGGGATTCTTCCCGTCGGTGTCTGTGGCGGATTCTTCCCGTCGGTGTCTGTGGCGGATTCTTCCCGTCGGTGTCTGTGGCGGATTCTTCCCGTCGGTGTCTGTGGCGGATTCTTCCTTCCCGGTGTCGGATTCTTGTCTGTGGCGGATTCTTCCCGTCTCTGTCGGTGTCTGTGGCGGATTCTTCCCGTCTCTGTCGGTGTCTGTGGCGGATTCTTCTCGTCTCTGTCAGTGTCTGTGGCGGATTATTCTCGTCTGTGGCGGATTCTTCTCGTCTCTGTCGGTGTCTGTGGCGGATTCTTCCCGTCTCTGTCGGTGTCTGTGGCGGATTCTTCCCGTCTCTGCCGGATTCTTCCTGTCGGTGTCTGTGGCGGATTCTTCCCGTCTCTGTCGGTGTCTCTGCCGGATTCAATTCGTCCCTTTTTATCTTTCTTGCTATAATCCTTTTTCTTTATTCATTTGAATACATTTCATTTATTGTCTTAATTTCTTTTTACCTTTCCATTTGTATCAACATATACCGTTCATTCTCACGAATATTTATTTGCATAGTTTTCTTCTTTTTTTTTTTCTTGCTATGTGTCTGCACAGAATGATGATCTTTTCGAGTTACATCCGGTCGCTACTTTCTCACGCACTAAAAACGCCCAAATCTACCAATGTGGAAGCATCGGCAGTCAGAATCAGTGGTTCTCTGCACGTAATTTTACAGAGAGACAATGTGTTTCTCCAACAAAACCTCTCCCTGCCAACGCTCAACTTCTTGACATATTTTTGATTGTGTTTACTTAGCTACTTATCTCAAAGTTCTTTCGATTCTACTATCTTTCTGCAACGCTTGGCAGGTTCGTCAATAGATCCTTACGCCCTCTTGGTTCCCTTTCTCTTATTCTACCGTACTGTCTGGCCTTATGTTTTGATCTCTTTTTCGTTGTTTTTCTTACTTTATTTTGTGTGTCACGTTCTTCTCCCAAAACATCTCCCTTTCTAAACATTTTAATTTTTTCTCATCACCCTTTATCCGCTGTCTGTATCTGTCGTTTTATGCATTTATCCATCTGTTTCCCATTCACACACACACACACACACACTCTTGTTCTGTAGGACTCCACCTTTTTCTCTCTCTCTCTCTCTCTCTCTTTCTCTCGTCCTAGAGGCCTCTTCTGTTCCCCTTTTTTCTCTTGAAACGTCCCCGCTTTTCTCTGTTGAAGCGTCCCCCGTTTCTCTGTCTCGCACTTTCGAGGATTCCCTCTTTCTCTCGCGCGGCCACCAGCTCTTTACCCTTCATTCACTTTGAAGACTGGAGGCCTATCCTTTTCTCTCCGTCTCGCTCTAGTGCCCTCTTCTCTCTCTGGAGGATTTACCCCTTTCTATATTTCTCTCTTTCTCTCTCAAGGACTCTCTCCGTTCTATCTGCCTGATAATCTCACTATCTCTCTCTCTCTCTCTGGAAACCTCTTCCCTCTCTCTCTCTCTCTCTCTCTCTGGAAACCTCTTCCCTCTCTCTCTCTCTCTCTCTCTCTCTCTGGAAACCTCTTCCCTCTCTCTCTCTCTCTCTCTGGAAACCTCTTCCCTCTCTCTCTCTGGAAACCTCTTCCGTCTCTCTCTCTCTCTCTCTCTGGAAACCTCTTCCATCTCTCTGGAAACCTCTTCCATCTCTCTCTCTCTCTCTCTGAAACCTCTTCCATCTCTCTCTCTCTCTCTCTGGAAACCTCTTCCATCTCTCTCTCTCTCTCTCTCTCTCTGAAACCTCTTCCCTCCTCTCTCTCTCTCTGGAGACATCTTCTCTCTCTCTCTCTCTGGAGACATCTTCTCTCTCTCTCTCTCTCTCTGGAGACATCTTCTCTCTCTCTCTCTCTCTCTCTCTCTCTCTCTCTCTCTCTCTCTCTCTCTGCAGGCTCTCTCCTTTTATATATATATATATATATATATATATAAAATGTGTGCGTGTGTCTCTTTCTCTCTGGAGGCCCCGCCACTATCTTTATGTGGATGCTCCCCTTTCTCTCACACATTATGGAAACTCCCCATAGTCTCTCTCTACTTGCAGCCTCTCACCTTCTCTCTCCCGCTCTCGAGTCTTTTCTCTTTCTTTTGCGTAGATTCTCGCTTTCTTTACCTTTCTTACACTTTTAATACTCTTCTCTCTCCTTTATTCTTCCAATTTTATTGTTTTTTTTTTTTTGTTTTTTGTTTTTTTTTTGTGGAGGGTTGAATATTTGTAGTCCAGTGCTTCAAGTCAGCACACGTGTGGAATTCTCTCAGCGTTATAAATCTTTCTATTTGTCTAACCTCTGCCCTCCTTTCTACTAGTTTGTCTAATCCATTATATATTTCTGTCACTCGCTTTTGCTACTGAGAACGATAATAGGTTGTCTCCATCCCTCTAAGGCGCTAGTTTTTTTGTTTTTTTTTATTTTTATTATGCTCAAGTCAGTACATGTCTGTAACTGTTGCTCTATTTACACAAACATATATACTTACATAGATAGATATAAGAAACTTGTGATAATGTGCAAAACTCTCTTCTCACGTATGATCTGGAATTGTATGTTTAGCCATTCAACCAGCAAGGTTCAAACTCACCTATATTGTAAGAATCTGTGACATCAGTTTGGTAGGAATTATTCCATTTGAACCTCTAAGCAGAAATCTATAACATAGACTAAACTTAAATTTGAACACGCACACACATACATTCAGTAGTTTTGACTGTTCATGTATGTAGATTAGTGTGTGTTTGCAGAACGCGCACACACACACACACATATATATATATATATATATATATATATATATATATATATAGTAGCTCTTTATTTACCTCCGTCTCGACTGACAGCAGACAGCTTTTTATGGTAGCTTTGTCTTCCACATTGGCGCGCAGAAACTGTGAAAAACAATGGAAAAAAATCTCTTGCTATATCTGTTCATCTTTTCGGAGGTGAACGCATACTTAGTATTTAAACTGGTATGTTAGTCATACATACGTTTACGCTTCCTTTTACTCTTTTTATAGCTTAGGGCCATATCACATTGAAACACCGTTACTCGTATGATTACCCCACCTGGTCAGTATCTAGATAGGTAACAACTTGTTAATTCCAAGTGCTGTAAGATTAGATGTGCGGGTGGCGCATTGGATAACTGCTCCGAGTTGGAAATCCGAGAAATTAGTTCCAATTCCAGTCGAGTTTATTATATTCACTTACGCGCGAATGCACTTGGAAAAGATATGAATTCCTGTCTTCATCCACAGCTATTAGGACTTTTATCAGTAAATTATTATCTTCAAAAAATTCTTACAGTCTAAGTAAACATTTTCTGTCTTTCAAGAACTTGCAAAAGTTGACAAACCGTGAAAAAACAATTTTATAATCTGCTTATATGTTCATAACCATTCACAGGTAGATGTCCATAAACACAGAACTTTCACATACTTCCCTGAATATGACGATTTATGTATTGAAATATACACAGAGAAACACAGACACGAACATATTAAACGTTTAGGGTTTAGGTTATTTTGATTCTTTTTAATATGAATAAATCCTAAAATTTACACTTCTTGTTTATCGTAAAATTTATGATAATTTTAACCTCTTTCAACGGCTTCTTCGACCACAATAATCATTACCTTGAATCAATTGCTCAAAAAGGTTTTTAAAAAATAGGTTATTCTAATATATATTTTATTTGCTGTAAATGTATTCCTTCAATAAAAACATTGTCAGCAAAAATAGCTATTTATCAACAAGATGGCCCCTTCAAAACATTTGGTTGCTGCATAGATGTTTTCACTATGCAGTAATTAAGTTCTTTTCAAAATCTAGCACAATGGATTGAATTAGCTATATGCAACCTTCCTATTGAGGGTGGACGTTAAATCCGTATGAGGAATTAACAAACGAAATGTCAGCATTATCTTGCACATCACTTCTTATGAGAAAATCCTGCTTCTGCTATGACCTCCTCCTCATAATCGTGTCGATCTTGCTCGGTCTTAGTCGGCATCATGACGCCATCCTTCTCAGTTCTCCATGGCATTTGGTTTTTCGTTGGTACTGGATCCAGACTCTTGTTTTTCAAACACCCAGGGAGAAGCTGTGAGCAAATCTGAATGTGGTCATTGTTGAACCGCGCGACGTCATGTGGAATGTCCCCGTATTGATATCGACACTAAAAAAAAAAAACAAAAAAAGCAAACCCTTTCAATGCCAGTTCCGAGTATGTTTATCAATATCACGGTCGTAACAGTAATTCGTTTTGGGAAATAAAACATCCTAGAAATGGTAGCATTTTCATTCCAGCATTGTTTGTGATTTACTTTAGTCGTAGGTTCAAATTTCCCACAGTCGAATCAGCTCAACCACAGCTTCTTGTGATAGCAATTTCTTGTGCTCCCCATCCTCCAACTTGCCCAGTTTTGTTAGACCTACCCGGAGTAAAAACCCCTGCCGATGTAGCTCTTAGGGTAGCTGAATTGCTCAAGACCAGACACCATTTTAAGGCAAGAAAAATTTGTGGAACCATCTTTTAGGAAAAATAAACTGCTATTTCTACACACAGAATGTATATTTTTGTGCAAAGCAACAAAGTATATATGCCTGGGTATAAAGATAGGTTTATACAGGTATTCCATAGTTAGGACCCGCGAGAGTTTCGACAACTGACACATAAGAGCATCACGATATTACCAAATGGATATGTACTTACTATGCTATATTAGTATGGAGATAGCATAATAATGGATACACGGCCGTTTTTCGCGCTCAACGTGGATTCTTAGCTATATCTCGTCTTCACGCACAATCCTATTAATAACGATAACATGTAAAAATAACCGTATCGCTTTCATATTTTTTCGTTCAGTAGACTTTAAAGTATACAGCACATCGTAGACATCACCACACGTTTTCTACAAAAGACGTGTCGATAAAAACGTTAGGAAGCTTTAACTGGATGATTTTATAGAATCTGTCTATAATATTATGATATATTTGTTCCTCTTGCAGAAAGCCAGAATATTTGTCTTTAAAATGTTTTCCTCGTCATCAATGGAGATTTCCATTTGTTTGTGTAAATGGATGGCAGAACAGGGTTTAGGAGAGATAGTAAAAAATTACTACAAAGAGCTACAAAGGACAGGAAATTGTGGAGATTCACAATCACCAAAGTCCTGAAGGTGTATAACACATAGAAGTAGTAGTTAAACATGGCTGTTAAAAATATCATATTTTGTTCAGCTGTTACTGTTATGTTTTAACATATTTCTCGAATGAGTAAATGAAATCTGTAGGACTCGGCAATGCCTATACTCCTTCGTACATTTTGGACTGCGGCTACAAAATCACAAGGAATGAGCTGTATCAAATAACAAAAAGCAGATCACTTGAGGAGTTTTAACAGAACCAACAATTAAAATAGCACATGTAACTCGAAGTCAAAATAATGGCATAATGAATATGTTGACGTCTCACACTAATTCAAATAAAAGTTTAGGATGGAAATCCCCATCAATATTGGAAAAAGCGATGAGAGCTACTGTATTTGAGAAACCTATTTTCCCGAGAAATTATTTCGAGAAAAAATTTATAAATTTAAACTATCAGTGGCACTGTATGTTAGGCCAATGGATACCGAATTTTTCTTTATGAAAAAACGGCTAATATTATCAGTACCATCCGTTAGTATTTAAACACTGTTTTAAAAATATTAAATGAGAAATTATCAACATTATTTACATTATACAGACTATTGTCCTCATCTTTGTCGCCATGTTTAATAGATGTCAGTTATCAGTTATCTCCTGTTAATTTCCCTTTGAAAGTTCTCCACTGCCTTAACCGGCTATTGAACTCACACTCTTTGCGTCCTGTCTCTGGATCTAACCAACACCTTTATCCATTATGCCATGTGTCCTTGAGATAACCGATAACTGACATCCATTAAACGTGGAACTAGAACAGTCTACCCCAGTGAGCGAAATAAAGGCTTAAGTTCGACATTCCAACCACCTGAAGAAGGCCAGAGCGTACAACGACCAAAACGTTGTAATAAATATGTCGACAACGATGAAGACAATAGTCCGAATAATGTAAATAATGTCCATAATACCTCATCTCAGAAATATAGACAGATACTGAGAAATTATCATTATATAACTTGTTTTTCCTTACCAGGGTTTTCAATTTGACTGTTGTCCCATTCAGATATTTCGTGTGACTCACGTCCTTCATGTTAAACTTTTTGTCATTTCGAATGGAAAAAATTATTGAATAAAGTGTTCATGTGTCCAAGAGAAAATGTCCTAATAGATTAAACACTTATTTAAAATGTAAGGCTTCACTTTGCCTGGTAGTGCTAAACATTTAGAGAGACTGCTTCAAGGAAAGAAGTGAAGAAGCGAATCAAAGGTAAATAAGACTAAGTATTACCTGATAGGAAATATGGCCTAACTATATTGATGGTTTGAATAAAATTTTCAGACAGTCAGCTGAAGAAGGCCGGAGATTATAATGGCTGAAACATTAAAAGAATAACAATGTGAGCTTACTAGTTCAAATAGAAAATCTTAGAATCAAACCTTTTTTAATCTAGTTAAAAATTATCCAAAAATAAAATTTTATTTCAATCAACATATTAAATCATGTTTTGGTTATCTAAATGCTAAATCTCAGAGGAAAATATTTTTTGTATTAGAATTGGTAAATAAAAAAGTATTTTCTGTTTTAACACCTTTCTAAGATCTCTGAGAACAAGTTAAGTACGAATGATGCTATTTTAATTGTTTAGTTATTTTCACCTTAGATTCGAAATAATTTTATTTTCTTACTAGATGCCTTGTTTCAAATCTTTAAACCAAATCGGACATGTAAAAACGTATTTACTCAATTACTTATAAGTAGAGCTATCTATAGGTTATTTCTTATAGGTAATTGATCAAACACCATTTATGATTGCAAGGGCCATAAAGGATTTTGTTCAGGTAGGGATCCAGATTAGTTCGGCAGTTTGGTAATTCTTTCAAATTTTTAGCGTATTGGAACAGATCGATGACGTTTTTCACCTCTAATATTATCTAGTCTCTGCAACGTCTCACCGAACATTTTATACGACTCTCTACCAGAAAATACGACATTACGTGAGATCTAAAAAAAAAAAATCTTGATGTAAAGTTAATTTTGGCTCATATAATCACACAATCTTCTCTCTTTTTTTCCTATTATCCAAAGGACATTTACTTTAGAATGTGTGAAAACAAATATAAATTTACACTTATTTAAATATTATTCATCTTAATTTTTAACGACTGCAACTGAAAGGGATCGAATATTATCGATGCCATGTTTAAAGAATTTTTTTTTTATGAAAAAAAAGTAAACTCTTTCTAACTTTGTTTCTAAGTGAATTGTGTCTTATGAAATGTTCTCATGATTGAAAAAAAAAATGAAAAGATCTGGCGAGACTCGGGGAATGTAGAAGAATCTCGCATCTTAATAATCTTACGTTTTTCCTTGCATTTGGAGAGGTGTGTCTTTGCAATGTCATGCAGATTTTTCCTTTAATAAAGGAGGGTACTTATGATGTAATTCTTTGTTTATTCGGTTAATTTGATTGCAAACCGTTGACAGTAATTCCAGTATCTCGTAATTGACAACACGTTTCGTATTCCACCAGACACAAAGCAAGCTCCTCCGTTGATGGAGATCTTATTTTGTATCAGCGCCGGATTCTCAATTTGCCAAAAATCACTATCTCTTTTTCTGTAGACAGGCAAAATCCATTTTTCTTACCACTAACAATGCGATACAAAAATGAAAGGTTGGAATTTCTGATTAAAACTCTGCTGCACATGTGCTCGATTCTTCATCCTCAGGAGGAAACCAAATTCTCTTGGCAAATTTTCTCTATTATATTCTGAAATCTCTATCTGTAAAAGGCAGGATGCGTGTGTGTAACGAATGCACGGCTGCAATTTTCGACGGATTTGCCCCAAAATTTACATACACATGCTCCAAGTTAGCGCGAAGGCCAAGACCGACTTTGTATTTCCCAACTCACATCCATAGTGGAAATAATCGATTTTTTCATGCTTCTACGACAGTTTTCATGTAGTTTGCGGCCATTTTCTACTGGCGAGAGTGAGAGCCTATAGCAGGCTGCCACGAATAGGCAGGAAGATTCTATTGATCAGCGTGAGAGCCAACAGCTGACTGACACGAATGTTAACTAGCATGCTAGCATGCAAAAAAAATCGACAGCTGCATTCGTCACAAGTGGTAAGAATTTAAATCTACATGGCACTTTACTCCAATTGGCTCATTCGCTTGCTTAAACTCAACGTTGATTCTGATTCCGCAAAACTGAGTTGGGTGTGAAAAAGTATTTGTTGTTAATATTCTTTTTTCGTTCGGTTTTTCCAGTTACGAATCCTTTTTTTGAAGCTGATCGTTTTGTGTTCATTGTGTTTAGTTCTTTTTTCGTAACAGATTTAATGTTTAGTATAGAACTTAGAAAAAATTCGCAGTGTGAGATAGGCAAGAAGTAAGGCATGTAGCAACATCAGCACAGCAAAGGGCACTCCTTTAATGGCTAGGAAGGGCAAAAATATTTTAAGTCAAGTGATAGCGATATGAGTCGTACGATTTTTGAAACAAGCACGGGCAACGCCGGGACATGCTGCTAGTGCACTATAAACGACACAGATGGATAAAAGGGACGATGGACAAATTCGATGTGTAGTTTCTTTCCGTTCAACTTTGGTTCTGCCTTTCTTGGTTGATTCTTATTTCCCAATAATTACTTTCCGAAGAACCGAGTATTAGAAAAGAATACAGGAATTTATTTCTTCAGATTTTCTTACAAGAGAAAATCTGTACAATTCTTCCACATTTTGTTTTGGAGGAGAAGTGAAGCTAATGAAAGGCGCAATATTTTACACTGTAAATCTGGTCTAAATTTATAAACACGTTAAACATTACGGTGCGATGTATTTTAAATGTATTACGTCATGTAGGAATCGATATAAAAACTGGATTTGTTTTTTTTTTTTTTTTTTTTTTTAATTTCACCAAAGAATACTTTTTTTTTTCCTTACAGAAAACTTGTGTTGAAATAATTTTCTTCTCTAAAAAGACGTATTAGTGGTAAAGCAATAGTCTAAAAATAAATTAACCCCTTGGTTTGTTTCAATTAATTTAGCTTTAATTGATGCTAAGAGCAGTTTAGGGTTAACGTTTTCTTCAGTAAATGATAAAACTTGAATGTTTCTTTTCGTTTTTCAATTATATTAAGTTAAAACTTAATTCAGTGTAAATGTATTTAATCTAAAGCCTCGTGTCAAGTGGTTAGAAATCCAAAATAATGGAACTGCTCTAAGTTGCCGGATTTAAATTTAAATGAATCAGTTTGCAAAATGGTCTCGGTCAAATTACAGATGCATGTATTTCTTTTTTCAACTAAACAGTTATTTTTTTGCCTTAGCTGTTTTTATTTTATTTTTTTATCACATATGATCTAACTCTAAAGGTAGGCACGCGAGTATAATAAAATTTAAATTGAAATTTAATATTTTTATTCTTCCAGTATATATTCCATCGAATAATTAAAAACTTACGTTTAAATCACGCTAAAAACACTGGTTCTTGTCCGATCACCGAATTAAAACCGCGACAAGCTCGGTCAGTACTTAGATGGCTGACTACTGGTACTATAATGAACCTCTTACAATCTAGAATATTCCGTCTTTCAATAACCTACAATGAGTTAAGATGTCGGAAAGAAAAACAATTTGATCAATCAATTCAATAATATAAAAATAGCAGTTCCGATTTTTCTTTCTGTATTACTATTAGATTATTATTACTATTTTTTCTTGTCCGTCACACGTACATAAGACAAGTAATAAGAGAAAGACTTCAATGTAAAACAAAGTAATTAATTACCAAACGCAATAAAAAATCCATTAACAATAAATAAGTAAAGAGTAAACTGAATGATTATTGAATCATTATTGATTAATACACGACTGCGTAGAGCTGCTAAGAAAAGTATTAATTTGTCTTGAAACATGGGACATTCGACTTTAACGTCCGGGTTAACACAGTAGTCAAACACGTAACTATAACCACCCAGTCAGTGGCATGATATCTCTATTGATAGTAAATGGCGATCTACATTTCCATTGTCTACAGTTTCCCATTCAAAAACCGGTAGCAGCCGTGAGACTTATATTACACTACGTAATACTAATCAGTAAACGATTTCGAAAATTTTAATAAATCGCATTTTGTAAAATTCACCCGTCTCCATGTTGGATTTAAAAAGAAAAAACTCCTTTAGCTTCACATATTTTTATTGATTTACTTTTGGTAATTATTTGAAAGATCGAAAAAATAGATATCAATTATATATAAAACTAAAATCTTTCAAATCTTAGCAATATTTATTTGTATATTTTTTTTCTTTATTGAATGTTTCGCGTTAGGAAAAAAAATAATCTCCAAATTGTACATTTGAAAACTGTCTTTGCTGTAAAATTTGTTTTATTTAATTTTGTATTTCATAAGAATAGTAAAAAAAAAAAACACTAAACCATATTTTTAAAATTTTCATCAATCTCTAAAGACAAAAATCAATATTTAGATTTAGATTTTTTATTCAATTATTTACCATCTGGAAAAATGAAATCTCAAATATTAAATAATGTGTAGAAATTGTTGCCTTTGTAATACACAAAAAAAAAACATTTTATTCGTTTTAACTATAGTTTTGTTTATAGGTTTTCGCACAAAATATAAAATAATGATAAATACGCTATTAAGCAATACAACTCAAGAAATTTAGATTATAAACTTTGTGATGCCAACAAACACTCGTTACCACTTTTGGGATGCCAACGAATACACGTTGTCACTTCTGTAATGCTCATTGTTATAGAGTCTTTGTAATTGCAGTTACAACTTAGAGTACGCCGTTGAACAATACTGGAGTCAGACGCCTTCGAATAGCACTCGCATAATAGTATTTGTTCGGCAATACTCGCTCGAATAGTAATCCGTATAATAATCCGAAAAGAGAAATAGTATCGTGAACAGAGTAGAGAATAGCTGTCCGTATACTAAGAGAGGATAGAGTAGAGAATAGCGATTGATAGTCGTCGGCTACTTCCTTTATATGTGTTTCCTATGTGGTCACGTGATCTACAGAATTTAATAATGGGATCGCCTGTGTTTGCTCACTGGCGATCTATGTTCAAACTCAAGTGTCGGCAGCGACACTTTATTTCTATATAACATCAACAATGAAAAACGAACATTTCAGTCATTTTTACACCCAAACTGTGATCGTTTCCACTTTTAAGGCAGAAAATGCTATGAACTGAATGAGAAGAAAACAATCGTTTATTTATAATGATCAGAAAAGACCAAATTGGTAATGTATGACAAAGCAAATTTAGTGATAACTATTTCTCCATATTTGTTTTAAACTTGAATATACAAATTATTTATCCTCCTTTTAACAAGAACGGCTAAAGTGACCAAAGGAGAATAGTTAAACAGGTTGATATAAATGCCTAAGATTAGCCGATCGCTTATAAGCAAACTTTTGTCATTCAATGACCGAAAAGTTAGATTTGGTTGAAATTCATAAAATATTTGTCGCAAAACAGTTTTTTTTTTCATAAAAATAAACTTAAGTTAATTTTTCAAATATTCAAGTAATTAACAAGACATTTCGTATTCCGCCAGACACCCGTTGATGGAAATTTTTTGTATCAGCATGGATTCTCAATTTACAAAAATCTCTATTTCGTTTCTGTAGACAGCCAAAATCCATTTTTCTTACCGCTAACAATGTGATTCAAAAATGAAAGGTTGGAATTTCTGATTAAATGTCTGCTGCACATCGTTGAATCATGTGCACGATTCTTAAGAGAATCCTCTGGCGGAAACCAAATTCTCTTTTACCAATTTTTCTCAATTATATTCAAGTATTGATAGAGGTTTCCTTCCTTGCCTATTGTTTAATGTAGTGTGGAAAGTCAAGAATTTGATCGTGATTATTTTCTCTTTATGTTATATGAGCTATACATTTTAGTTGTTGCTGCTGTCGAAAGTCTTGAAGTTATGTGATTTCTGTTGTTTACTAAAGTTCTCTGTGATTCTGTCGCACCAGTCTACGAGATCCGGTGAAGAACAGTCATTTTCAAGATCCACAAGTCTCATTCTTTTTTTGCCCATTTTTAGTGATTGATTTTGAAAAAGCGCTTGATAATAGCTGATAGTATAGTAATTCCTAAACGAGTTGGATGCAATCTGTATAATTCTCTATCTGGCTAGTTTACGAACACGTCTCCCTTTCTTATGTTAATCTTCTTTGTCTAGAATCATCTAGAACAACCTATTTTTTTTTTTGCGTTCAACTTCCCAATCTCTGTTTATAAAAGGCAGGATGTGTTTGTGTAACGAATGCACGGCCACAATTTTCGACAGATTTGCAACAAAATTTACATGCACTTGCTCCAAGTTAGAGCGAAGGCCAAGACCGACTTTGCATTTCCCAACTCTCATCGATAGTGGAAATAATCGATTTTTTCATGCTTCTACGGCAGTTTCATGTAGTTTGCGCCCATTTTCTACTGGCCAGAGTGAGCCAATGGCTGGCTGCCACGAATAGGCAGGAAGATTCTATTGGCCATCGTGAGAGCCAACAGCTGACTGATACGAATGCTAACTAGCATGCTAGCATGCAAAAAATCGATAGCTGCATTCGTCACAAGTGGGAAAAATTTAAATCTGCATGGCACTTTACTCCAATTGGCTCATTCGCTTGCTTAAACTCAACGTTGATTCTGATTCCGCAGAACTGGGTTGGGTGTGAAAAAGTATTTAACATTTTTTTTTTCGTTCGGTTTTTCCAGTTACGAGTCCTTTTTTTTTTTAAAACTGATCGTTTTGTGTTCATTTTATTTAGTTCTTTTTTCGTAAGAGATTTAATGTTTAGTATAGAGCTTAGAAAAAATTCGCAGTGTGAGATAGGCAAGAAGTAAAGTATGTAGCAACATGAGCACGACAAAAAGCACTCCTTTAAATGCAAGGAATGGCGAAAATATTTTAAGTCAAGTGATAGATTGCTGTATGAGTCGTACGATTTTTGAATCAAGCATGGGCAACACCGGGCCATGCTGCTAGTCTCCTATAAATACGTAATGTGAATAACAACGATGCATATTTGACGACACCATTTTACATAACGAAACTACTATCCTTTAACCATCATAGAGAATCATTTTTGTCCTTCATCGGCATAGCTGATTATAACCTCCAGAAGATCAACTTCGTCTCACGCTTTCTACCAACATGAACAGAACGATTATATTGAATGATTTGCTAATTCTAATTGTAAGAAAACTTGTTCATGGTGTTAGGTGGTCTGGTGTTCGGGCTCTATATTTCGCGTCTCTCGACAAAACCAAAAAAAGGGTTTGTAATATTATCGGTACTGCCATCTCGACTTCAGTCACTTTCCCGCTCTGACATGCCTTCCTTCAATATTTTCATGGTAGTTTTTCTAATGAGCTCTCTTTCAAGACACCTCAATCGCATGGATTTAAGCATAATAATAAATTTGTTACTATGTCTCCTGGTCTTACTGTTGAAATAGCTAACTATTACGGTAGCTTCTATTTAATATTTTCTTTTCTTGTACTTCTCACCTGTAGAAATCTCTTCCAATTTCTTGCTGCTACCTACAGTTTTCAAATATTAACCTTAACGTCAATCGATATCTTCTGATTTCCTGGAACCTCTTTTGTAATCTCTCCTCACTGAAGTTTTCACATTCTCTTCCACTCTCAGTATTGCAGTTTAGTGACATTATCGTTTTGCTTGAGGTGAAATGATTATAATAACGCTTGGACAGACAACTAACATTTTCGCTTCATGTTTTCTTTTCGCACACTGACTTTTGTAAGTTATATTCCCACGTTTGTTGTCGTCGATCAAATGCTTCCACTAGAGAGGCATACATTTTCACATCGAAGTTCTTCATTCTGTGCCAGATAAATTTCTTTTTCTGTTTCTTGCAGATTTTAAATACTAGTGACCTTTTCGTTTGTATTTCCCTGAAAACTTTTTTGTCGCTTACATTCTCCGCCCATTATATTCTCAGCATCCTTCTGTAGAACCACATATACAAATCCGAGCAACATAGGTTCAATTGAAGTATACCAATGTATTTCTTTTCCTTTTAAATATTCATTTTCAGTTAAATAGAAGCGTTTAAACCATGTTCTGGGGTGTAATTACTGTTTCATGAATATAATAAAACTGTCGTCGGAAAGGATACTCAAAGAAAAGAATATATATATGTGTGTATACACACACACACACATACATACATACATACATACATACATTTAATTTAAAATTAACACAGAAAAATGTACAATAAAAGGAATTGTGGGAGGAGAAAAAAATTATTTATTTCGATCATATATATATACGTGCGAGCATTTGTATGTATAAGTATTTACTATTTAAGCATTTACATCACTGGTATCAAATATTTATTGCCTAAGCATTAATACTAATTATTTCTATAAAGACGTTAATAAACGAAATACAACATCCCTAGTAAAAAAAATAAATGTCCATTAAAAAACAACTAAGAAGGGCACATGGCACAGTGGATAAAGGCGTTGGTTAGATCCAATGCGAGGACCCAAAAAGTTGTAAGTTCAATACCTGGTTAAGGCAGTGGAGAACTTGGAGAGGGGAATTAATAGGAGATAACTGACATCCATTAGACATGGCAAGTGGAACTAGAACAGTTTACCCTAGCGAGCGAAATAAAGAATTTAGTTCGACATTCCAACCTCCTGAAGAAGGCCGGAGCGTACATCGGCCGAAACGCTGTGATAAATATGGCAACAAAGATTAGGTCAAGTCCGAGTAATGAAAATAGTGTACATAATACCTCATCTCAGAAATATAGACAGAT
>CAHIKZ030000341.1:677500-710000 GCA_903632075.3 Acanthosepion pharaonis
AAATATTCACAGATCGCAACATCTATCAGAGGTGAAATTTAAATTTTTATTATTGCATTATTCCAAAATTTTGACACATCAGCAGATAGCTATTAATGCCAACAACTGAGCACAAATAGTTATTAATAAAAAATTAGTCATTAATATAAATATTGTTCATAACTACATATACAAGAATGTCTTTTTTGATAAGTTAAAAAAATAACAATAATTACGTAAAAATGCATATATTGTCAAAAGTACCTTTTTCTACATTATAGCTATTTGTGCTATATTATAATGCTTATTAACTAAACAATAATAATACTGAATAATTTTTTAAAACATTAAAGTATATTTAATCTTATCTCCCTAATAGCTGTCGTGATCTATCAATAATAAAATTACGTGTTCTCATTATCATCTGGACACCTCGAATTTTCGCCAATAAGGAATGTTGAAGATAAACTTTTCATCATTTAATGTTAAGCAAGCCTGAGTGTTTAAAGAGTTTTGGAATTTATACATACACTGCGGCTAAAGCTTATATTACAATTTAAAATATACCATTAAAGAATAAAACAATGAACTAAATAAAACACTGTTGCTAATGCGACTTTTGCTCTCTACAAAAACGAAATTAAAACGGCGAATAGTTGGTAATATTTACTCATGTAAACCACAGAT
The DNA here is from genome assembly GCA_903632075.3 of Acanthosepion pharaonis. NCBI lineage: Eukaryota > Metazoa > Mollusca > Cephalopoda > Sepiida > Sepiidae > Acanthosepion > Acanthosepion pharaonis. The sequence goes on from CAHIKZ030000341.1 coordinate 678,167, forward strand.
TTTACCAGTGCATTATTTAATGCAAAACTTTATACTGAATGCTTAACTTTTTCAAAGGTAAATCTGCATGCAACGGCCAAATTTATGGCTTTTTGTGTGTGTGTGTGTGTGTGTGTGTGTGTGTGTGATCACATCCGGTGATAGGGAGTATAGTTGCTAATTTGAAATGTCAGTTTTTTTTTGTTGTTTTTTTTACGTCAAATGGAAAGCAGCGGGTATCTAATATGAAGTTCAAAAAGGAACTATTTTGTCTCGAAGACCATCGTTTAAAGCGGACTCGGCACCATTTGATCTGAATAAAGTTTTATTAAACTCAAGAAACACTATTATTTCCGAAACCGATTTAAATAACTTTGTTTAATCGCATAATAAGCCTGTGAGAATCAGCTTAAAATCTTTCTAAATTTGTTTAAATAGGTATTTCCAACTATTGAGACACCACCCAACTCTAAGACGCGAAGATTACTAACATTGTTTGATCTCAATTCAAACGAACAATTTTTTGAAACATTTTAGATCATCCTGTCTCTGAATCAGGCACAAAAGGCTAAAAGGAAACCAGTATTTCTTAAAAAGAAAAAATAATGTAGCTTCATGCTTCCAGTGAACCAAATTTGAAAATTATTATATATAACGAGAATCTTTATTTCTTTTGTACTTAAAATTCCACTGACAATCAGATGTCCTGTGCCATCATTGTAATCATATTCACGAATCTGCAATGTTATCAGTCCTCACCTGGCATCTTAGTTTTATTTACTTTCCCCCAAACGTTGCGTAGCTTTCCTGTGCCTTTTCTGTACATGATTTCATGGTAACTATTCTGATGAGCTTGCCACTTTGGTGCCTGGACTTTACAGATTTGAACTATAATGGCAGTTAGGTCTCATCCTTTTACAGTTGAAATGGCTAGATGCAACTGTAGGTTTTATGCTAACCGTTTCTTCTCTCACTTGTGGAATTCTCTTATGACTTTTTGCATTCCAATTAACATTGATCTTCAAAACCGTTAACAGTGTCAACCGTTATATCTTAATTCCTATTCTTTTATTTCTCTCTCTCTCCCTAATTCTTTTTTTTTCTCATTCTTTCACACTCAGAAACACCTGGCGTCTTAGCGGCTTGGCATGAAATGATTAATTTTTTTTTACTTTAGCGTTAATCTGAAATTGTAACTTGGCTGTATCAAATGATATCACGATTCTCAATGAATTAACCATATCAATATATATTCACTAAGCATGTATTACTGTCTTCTTGTTGGAACAGAATTTTAAGACTGCCTGTTTATCATAATCTTTGCACCCCCCACCTTTGAGAATATGGTTCTCGTGGAGCAAGCACAGCAACCTTTTTGTGCTTATTTAAAACTTGGCACCAAAATGGAGGGAAATTAACAATTTGAAATTGTGTAAAAAAGACCTACTAATAAGCAATAGTACAATAGTGTTTTTAGAAATTTCGTCCACGATAGGAAAATATTCAACATTAGCCTCGAAAATCGACGAATGTTGTCAACGATTACGAATCGTGAAAATTTGTCAATGATAACTTGAGAACAATAATCTAAGGTTTTTTTTTATATTACAGAGTTCCTTCTTTGACTGTAATGGTAATATTAGTCGTTTCCTTATAATGACATTTTGGTATTCATTGATCTAGCAGCCAGTATTAGTTTCGGACCAAATTTATAAGATCTTTGTTAAAATAATTTTTCATTAACTGTTATTGTTCTTTTCTGTACTGACGTCGGCTTTTGTCCCAATTATTGTGGAACGTCGACATTTTCATTATGTTTGTATTCTATCATTGGGTTAAATGTTATATCCATTCTAATTGTTCTGTAGAAAGTCTTCATCTGATGATGTTCGGAAAAGTATAGTCCTCGCAAAGACCTACTGGCTTCATTCGCGAGAAGTAATTTTTAACCAATTGATCTGAGAAATCTTTTGTACACAGCTGATAGTTAAGATAATTCTTTCGATGGGTTTTGGTGGCAAACATGACACCTATATGATAGTCTCGATCAAACAAGGTTATTTAAGAGAACGACTCGAGTTTTTTTGGTTAATGTTTCGATTTCGTAGCAACTTGCGGTGTTGAGCGAAACTATTCCTACAACAGCCTATTTTATGTGAAATCTCCTTAGTTCCTATACTAGATTGCTTATAACCGATGCATGCATCAATGTATTTGATTAGTTTATTATTTAATAATCCCACATCCTGATGGATTCAAGTGACGCGCCATCAATGCTTCCATTTTAATTCCAGATTATCGTTTCTGCTTGGGAAAGGTTTATTTTGAGTCCTATTTCTGGGTATACTTCGTAGAGGATGTTGACTTTTTGTTCACGATCATTCTTATCCCAAATATGAACACCCATGTCATCGACATAGCTTTCATCCTCTGTACATTGGTCTCGAGAAGGGAAGCAGAAATGCGGTTTTCTATTAGTAAATTAATTTTGGATACGGTACGGGGTTGGAATATACTGCTAAGTATATGGCATGCTTTTTCGTTTCCCAATCAGGTAATAAGCCTGTTAATGCTCTCGATACTTTCGTAATAGATATGAAAACGTTACATTTTATCCCATCCTGCGTGAAATTGCGTTGTCTTTTTTTTTATAGCCCACCAATTGCGCGTTCTAAAATACAAGTTATGCTCTTTATGTATATATGTACGTATTAATAAAATCTTAAGACAGTGGAGAATTTTCTTAACATCTAAAAGTTGAAGTGGCTGTCGTTTAAACTGTAAAAATAAATAAACAGAATCTGCATTATTTTGACACATGCTAAACACTGTTCACATGTGATATCTGTTTTTTTTTTTTTTTGTTTTTGGATTTTTTAGATATAAACTACATCCGGCAACAATTCTATTTGTTTTAACTTTGTACTACTGTTCTGATTGCATTCTTAACATAAAATGAGTATTTCTTGTTCCTGTGTCTTGAATAATCCGCACTATACTTGCCCTCTATCCGGTCTAATACTGTTCCAAGCTCTATTCATTAGAATCCTAATGATAATTTATGGGACTCCGCTTCCTGACAGTCCGATGAAGGTCGCATTTGTTTCTACATAGCTAAAGAGGCATTGGTATGAAAATAAATATATTGAAGTCTGTAAAACTTTCTGTTTTGTTTTATATATATATATATATATATAAACTTTTCGGGGTTATTTAACGCCGAAACATTTTTTAATAAGATTTTCTTGAGATATATTGATTTTCTGATATCTAACCAACAGTTGGGAGAAGATGTGAATTCATATTTTTACCAAGGGTATTTGAACGTAACTGAATGTAACAAACCCGACTGGAAATCGAACTCAGCTCTCTGATTTCTAATTCTGAGCCATTATCCATTAAACCAGCAGCATATACTTTGTGTGTCGTAAATATTTAAGAGCATGTGGAAAACACTTATTAGACATATTTATCTGATCTAACAGCTTCTACAGAGAAAATGGACATTATTTCAATCAAATGTGCATTGCCGAGACAATAGGATTTAATTTAGCCTTATGAACGTTTGAATGAAAAAAAATGAAATATATCGATTTTAAGAGATGAGTTTACTAATATCAACCCAACTTTTTTTTATATATTAATTTGTAGTAAGATTTATCCGCTCCCATATTGTTTCAAAACCAGTTTAATAAGAACGAGTGTTAGTCTGAAGAAACTTGGTCGTATATTTCAGTGCATCATCGTCTGAGTGAATTTTATCCTTTTAATAAAACTGCATTTTCCTGGGCAAAATTCTGATCATAAAACATTCGGTAGCATAATAGTGGATTGCGCGTTATATATATATATATATATATATATATATATATATATATATATCAGATTAGCTGAGAATGAAAAAAAGTAAAACACCGAGTGTTTATATATTTAACTTGTCAATCACAGAATATTAAGCTTAAGCATTATACAACGAAAAGATCTTCCACATAAACAAACGAATTGATTGAATCAATCTGTTTACTCATTCAATTTAACACGCGTTTCCCCATGTCTCCGGACATCTCGCCTATCTTTCGTAATCACCCCATCAGAAAAGATATGATCCCACTGCCTCACAAAATCGTTTTAAAATGATGAAAAATTTAACAGTGTAAATTTACAGAGATCTGGGTAGCACATCACACAAATCTATATATATATATCATTAACTTCACTAATCTGTTTTTTGTATGAATGATTCATGTAATATATATAATGTATGCATAAACATATACTGAGGATTAAAAGTTCGTGATTCTTGTAAAGCTTTACTTATGAATTCTAACAAGACATGATTATTTTTGCTTTTTACCCAGTGACATTCATAGTTTGGTTAAAATTTAAATTAGTTGTAAAAAAATGTTGAAATTCATTATTTTTTCATTTTACTGGATTACTTATCTTGTAATTACAAACTCTAAGAAAATTCTGCAATATCACCAGATTGAAAATTAAATTCATGTCTACGATTTAACAAACACACACACACACATATATATATATATATATATATATATATATATATATATATATATATATATTTGGTGATGCTGAAAATGTAGGTATACAATGATTGAACCATTTCGTGATATTTATGTTAAAGTAAATCAACTATTGCAGAATGAATATATGCTGATGTTTTAGAAAGCGGACAATATTTAAACATATATTTTATTTATTTATTTATTTTTTTTTGGAAGAATCCTTTTTTTTATATATATATTTAAACATACTCTAATTTTGTTATTTTTAATTTTGTCCTTCAGATTTTCATTCTTTTTTTAACGCTATTTTTCATTGATAATTTTCCCTCATGTTTTTCTGTTTATGGAGTAACGTGACTTGTTCCTGGAATTTTTTTTTTCTCAATTTAATCAAAGTTCTGTTTTTTAATCATTCCTTACATTATCTGTTTTTTTTTTTTTTTTGAATAACATATTTCGAGACGAGTATATTATATATATATATATATATATATATATATATATATATATATATATATATACACACACACACACATTTCGTAAAGAAATTTCATTCAGTCGTCGGCTAGTTTTCTTTCGGCCATTTTTTTTTCTTTTTGCAATCTGCTTATCTTTATTTTCTGTATCTAGGTTGGATTTAAGATTTCATCTTCCCAATTTCTTACTCAAAAGAAACGAATTCACATTTTTTTTTTCTTTTCTATCATCAATTTCAACCTTTACTATTCGAGAAAATGGTTTTCTTTTTTATCCATTTTTTTTCTGTTCCTCATTCTCTTTACTGTTTAATAGAACATCATTTATTAAGCACGCTATCTTCCTCGCTATCGTTCGCTTTGAAACTGTTTAAATCCTCCTCTTCGAGTTCAAAGTTTTATTTTAAGTTTTCAAATCTACAGAATGATATTGGAAATAACATTGTCTGAAAATGGGAGTAACGATAGTTCCAGAGAAAATGGAAACAAAAATCACTTTGATACTTAACAGCAGAACAAAAAAACAGTTGCAATTTCTAGGGCACATAATGGTGAAAGATGGGCTTGGAAAATCTAATATTGACAAAACAGATTGAAGGCAAGAAAGACAGAAGAATACAACACATAAGCTACCTAGCTAAAAAGACAAAATTCATTAATAGCTAAACAAGAACAAGGAATATTGGAGAGCCATGAACACCAAAGTCCGGAAGGGTCATAGCACAGGGAAGAGATTTGCGCCATATTTCATTTTTAGACTTATTCTTCCTAATGTTTGATAAACCAAAAAAAAAAAAAAACAACTGCGGGACTAGCGGGTTAAAGCTTTGATTTTTGAATATACTGATATAGTAATTGTGAGTTCAATACCCAGGCCGGGAAATACGTATTTGTTTTAGAATAAACATGGCGAACAATAACCGAGCCGTTTTAAAAATAAGAACTAGATACGATATCCCTAGACATGTGCAGTGGAGCGAGAACAGTTTACCTTGTGGATTAAATGAAGGGCTCAGTTGTAAATTCGTTGCAGGTTAGCCGCATCAATATACACCCTAGGGAAGGCTGAGGAAGCATCGGACAAAATGTGATAACGATAGTCTGAATTTAAATAGGGAAACTAATAACACTTTAGAAATTAGCAAAACAAAAAGACTATATAGAAAAATACACTATAAAAACTTTAAAAGAAAATTTGAAAATCCCGGATCCATTTTCTTTATCTGTTTTCCCAACATTCCTCCTCATCCCAAGTCTCTTTTATTCTTATCTCATCTATACATGACTCCGAAGGTGTACTGGAAAGTTCTCAGTCTGATCTAATTTCCAAGATCAGGAAATGATACTTACTCATAGAAATACGGAGAAAATCAATTAGTTTCGTGAGTTCCATCCTCACAGGATGTTCTACACTTCCGGCTTTATGCCACATCTGAGCTACGCTTAGAAAATAATTTAGGCACTTCAACATGATGTAATGTTTAACAAGCTTGTCTCGCTAGATCAATTATGATTGGATAGTGATTTCAATCTCCACTGGGCGCTCCATGCATTCGGCCTTGTACCACATCTAAGATATGCCTAGAAAATCACCATAGAAATACTAAGAAAGCGAGATGGGGCCGATAGCATTTCAGTACACAGTCGTATTTTCAATTTCAAATATTCGAAATAACTGCAAAGATTTCGCATTAGACAATCCGACATATTGGCTATCATCCATTGTTTGCTCACCAAGATGGTTTATATCAGCGCAAAACGTTTCCTAGGGCTAATTTACTTTCTGCTTTCAAGACGCTAATCAGTGTGAAATCCTATTTAGGCGTCATCAGTATTCGCCATCAATCTGACACCACAATGGGTTGATGCTGATCTGAGGAGAATCACTTGTGTCATCCCGAGCTGACAGAATTGTCAATAAACTGCCGGATTTGAGAACAAATAAAAACATCGTAAACCCAGAAGTGCCGTATTCTGGATAAGCCACCTTAACTCGTGGTTTTATTTACAATATCACAACCTCATATAATAAATGTACTTGTCCTTCTCTTCGTTACTTACTTAGTCCGAACGACCTTTACACCCTGTAAATGCCTAATAAATAATGAACTATTTCCTGTTGATCGCCTGGTAAGACAAAAGACATATCAGAGATGCTACTTGGTTTCAGTGAAAAAAAAAAGTTTAACGTCTCCTGCTAATACCTCATAAATAATGGACTATTCCATTTTGATTACGTGAGAAGACGAGACATATCAAATGCACTAGTTAGTTTCACTCAATGAAAGAAAGAATGGTAGATAGAAGTGTTTAACGTCTTTTTCAGGGAAATGGAAGGTTAATTTCAAATCTTTTCATTTGTACCTCCTTACTACTTAAGTTAACGACCAGCATATATATTTATGATTTTGGTATTGCTATATTAAGTTGTTAAGCTCACATATTGAACGATGTGATAGAGGAATTTCTACGAATATTCTATTGCCGTAAAACTAGCTATAAGCTTATTCAATCATTAAAAGAAGAAATAAGATTCGTCAGTAAATTAAAATGGGAAAACCTTTAAATTTTCACGGGTATTTCTATGTTATATCTTTCTCTCTACTTAACAAATTGTTCCTTTGTTTCTGTGGTGTTCCATTTTTTTGTGTCGTTTACTTATAATTTTCTTTTTTGTTTTACTGTTTTCTTAATATCTTTCAGCTATATACAAAAGGCTTATCTTCGTCCAGATCGTTGATATATTGTACATTTTCTTTTATTTCCCTTTTATTTTATTTTCTTTCTTTTCATTTAGTTTGGTTGGCCTTTTCTTGAAATTAAAACAAGTATAAGAAATCGTAATAGTTATCAACTCGGAAAAAGAAGGATTTATGTTCAGATATGGTGTTGTATGTATATCAACATTGAAATCCTTATTGCCACACTTAGTATTCTCTCTCTATAGCTGTTATAATTAGTCTAATTAACTGAATAACTATTATCAAAGATTTCTATTCTAATTAACATCGTCTACTGCCGGATTTACCTTTCTGTGTATTTTTCTATTTATATTTTTCTATATTTAATGCCAGACTAATTCCGTCCTAATTGAGTACTTGTCTGAAATCAACGTCTATTTTTGCTTATTTTGTTTTCCTCAGTACTTGCTCTACATTTTTATAGACAATATATTTTTCATCGATTGAGATCGTTCTAAAAAATATTTACAGTATTTTCCGGCTTATTAAACGCACCCAGATTTTTGCATGTTATATCTAGGATAAAAACGCATACATCACAACCAAAAAATCAAAATTATAACCTTACGTTTGTGACATTCTCATTAACCATGAAGAAGCGTATTAGCATAAATTATATTACTGCTACTTTCTTTAATAGAAGTGAAGTAAGGTTTAATTGCCAAGATATTTTTTGAAATAAATTTGAGTACATTCCATCATGCATTTATTGAAAGTTGTTGTAGATGTTTCTCAGGAAGTAACATCTGCACATACAGTAAATTCATAATAACTACAAAGAAATCTGCTGGTATCGGTCAACACTGGTACATATGGTAATAGGCAAAAACACAGAAATATGGTACTTGTTGGTAAACCAAGTCACATACCATACACGCAGAAAAGCAAATTCCAGTTCTTATATATCAACAAACACAAAGCAAGCAGCAATGTACCAGTCAAAGCAAATATTTCAGTAAAATTTGATGTATTTACAAAATAAACAGCATACTGTTGTATGATTTTATAAATTTCTTCTTTTTTTTTTCTGGGTGAATTTTTCAAGGTTATTTTTATTGGTATTATGTTTGGTCACTTCGAGGAATCATAGTTTCAGAGCAAAGCTCTATACGTACACGTATTCCTAGGGAAGCCCACTTTTTATGTGGTCTTCTTGTCCCTCTCATACATGAAATTACTGGATTGGATGCGGGGTAATTTGCGGGGCATTTCTATTCTTTGGGGAAAAAATGCATCCAATAGACCGGCAAATACAGTATATAGGTGCTCCACTGCCAAGTACTTCTTGACGCGCTCTTCATGCAAAACATTACTACTATAGTTATTAAGATCAACAAAGTTTTTCTTAGCCTTGTGCCAAGCTATATTTTTTTTTTCATTTTAAAAAGTGTCTATTGCCTCTCTCGACCTGCACACTTGACGTTGAAATAACGTTTCGAGTAATAAAAATGTCGGATTTAAAAAATACATTAATTCTTTAGAAATATGTGTGTGCACATATATATATATATATATATATATATATATATATATATATATATATATTTCATATAGACATAAACAATTTACTCACTATAAAATGCAACTTCGTTTCGTTGCATTTAATTGCACTTCGACAGGTGAGAACCAAAATATATATATATATATATATATATATATATATATATATATATATATTTCTGTAAAATTTTGTATTTCTACATAACAAACAGTAAAATATTGTGCAATTCCATAAATTTCTTTTTTCCTTGATGAATTTTTCAGATATTTTTATTGGTATCATGTTTTACTTCCTGGGATCCTAGTTTCAGAGTTAAGCTTTATGCGTGCAATGACTACTGGGAACCCCACTTTATACAAGGTCTTCATGTCCTTTTGATACATGATACTGCTGGATTGGACGCAGAATAAATTTTGTGCATAATTTTTAAATCTGAGTCTAATAGTCCGGCAAATATTGTACTTTTAATTCTGTTTGAGCAAAAAATTGTTCATGCAAATGCGGTCTATTATTATCATCATTATTATTATTTTCAATTAAATCGTGTGGCATCCAAAAATCATAGCGATTCACGTATTCTGTGTGTTTTTATTAAATGCCTCACAACGCTTATAAGATATAAGTGGAGGATGTCTAATACCTTGTGCCGTATGACTTCGATTATTTTTAATCGGCGTTTTGTTGTCATTATCAACGACTGCTGTCAATGTACAATCACTTTATGACTATACAATGTAGACGTACTTCCGGCTGTTTCTGCGGCTACACAAAACCGCATCTATACAGGAGCACTGCTTCTATAATTATTTACAGCAGTCAATACTTCCACCACACGAAAGACACTTGTATTTATAAATATAAAATAATAAAGACATTGCGTGTAAATATTCATGCATTTATTTACATAAAAAGACACGCACAGAAAAAAAAATGGTGTTGAGCTTTCCTCTTTGGTATCTAGACATTATGAATGAATTTAAGCGTGGTACTAGATTGGCGGTATGGTCTCATCATTTTACAGTTAAAATGGACAGATATAAGTTCTATGCTGAGTTTTTTTTCTATCGTACTTCGATTATGGAGCTCTTCCGGAAAAGTTTTCCAGTTAACATTCAAAACATTAAATGCAATATCAGTCGTTACCAAACACCCGCTGCGTTTTAGTGGTTTTATTGTCTTGCTTAGAAGTAAAATGATTTTAAAAAAATGTGCTGGCAAATTTTTCACACCTAATAGCGTTTGACCACCGTTTTTAATACTTCACATAGATACAATCTACTAACAGAAATTATGTTGCAAAGTCGAAGAAAAAGAAAAGAAAAAAAGCCGTAATTCAATGTCGATTTAAAAAAAAAATGTTTTTGTTGTTTGTTATACGCCAGGTTCTACCAAATCTGGTTAGACATGGGTGAGTTCAGATTTAAGAAACGTAAATGTTATCACAAACATAATACAACAATCTATTCTATCTAGTGTCATGAAGTTCAATGATAGCTTTTAGTGCGTTAGTCCTTGTAAATCCGCGATTTAGTCGCACTTAATACAGGGTTAGATTTAATATCAGCTTAATCTTGTATCCGACGAGCTTAAGTTTATTTACAGTTTCCATCTGTGTCAGGATACTTACCTTTTTCATATATTTGTCAGAAAGAAAATAGTTAAATCAAAGATTTCCATTCGACAGGTCTGGCTGTTTACCAATGTAAAATAAGATTTACAAAATGTTTTTTTGTTTGTTTGTTTTTTTTTTTTTGTTTTTGTTGTTTTTTTGTACAACGTATATAATGGGTTGTAACAAACCTCGACCTTTTATCAATAGAATAGTGTTTTCATTTAATACGTGACTGGAATTTATTACAGATATGCATATTGTGATAGGTGACATTTCAACGTGTCTTTCGGTGTGATTTGCCTGTCTACAGTGAATTTCAACTGTTTCTTTGACGTTAAAAGGGAATACGGAGAAAACAGAGATACGTTTCCGTTATTTGCTTTTCTTTTATTTTCAGAAATTAAAAAAGAAAACGCTGGAGAAACACCAAAAAGTATGTCATTTATGGAGATTGTGTCTTGGTTGACTGAGATCTTCGTGATTGGTTTGCTCGATTCAGAAGCGGAAATTTTGATCTCTAAGATCGAGAACATCCCAACAAGTTTTCAGTTGTTGAGATCGAAACGCTTATTTAAAATAATCCATGCTACGCGACGATCTTCCCTACATCTCATAGGAGTTTTGTAATGCATTTGAAAACATTTTGATAAGGGGAATCGTTGTTTGTGTGACTTATCTTATATGTCCATCTGAGATTCTTTGCTGAAAGGCAGCAAGAACGAGTCCTTCAAAAACAAAAAAAAAAACAAGAATGTTCACAGGCGGTGAAGAGTGTATTGTTTACAAAAAGATGAAGCAAAAATTGTGGTGAGGAAAACGAAATGTGCCGACATAATCCGCTGTACAATCCGGCCTATATCAGAAGATCATGTTCTGTATCTGGTGGGATTGAAAGACAATGTTAATTGCTAGCCCCTTAAAAAAGAAAAAAAAAACAGACGTTGAATCCAGACAATTGGACCGAATAAAGGAAGTAATTAAGAAAATGCGCCTGGAATTAGCAGGACAGCCATATCTTCCCTCTCTTTGGAGACCCGGAAGAAATTAGTACAGCTTGGCTGTTATGTTCTACGACACTCACCTTACTCGGGTGACATTTCAGCTTCGCATTACCATTTATTTTAATCATTACACTTTTCTCTTTAATGGGAAGAACTTTATTTCTTTAGAGATCAGTAAACCGATTAAACAAAAAGATTCCACATTCTAGGCAGACGAAATCATGAAGCAGTCTCAAAAAGGATGAAATATTGTGAAACAAAATGATACATACACTACAGTTCAGAATTAGCATGGGATTAACTAGACAGAAGAGTGCAAAAAATGAAAAATTGCTTTTATAGTCATTGATAAGAGAATGAAATCAATTATCAAACTTTTGAGAGATTTTTGCAACGAATGCCAAACATTTTGCTAAAAGAGGATATTTTGACGAGATCAAAATTTAAACAGAAAATGCTTTTGTTTTGTCATAATAAAATTTTTAGTAAAAAATCATGTCTCACATTTTTTAACCATTTATAATTTTCTTCTATACAACGTACAAAACAACTATTTTGGGGGGCCAATTTAAAAGATTACAAGAGGTTTCCTCAACCGTTTGAACTGTAGTGTATATGGCTGAATAAATCTAATTGTCTTTTTGAAATTTAATTAAATAAAACAGCTACACGCTTTTGTTCATACTACATATCTGTATCAAAATTTCTTATCTACTGTAGAAAATCTTTGACCTAATGACTCATTAATGTACCTTACTCTGCCATACTACTTGCTGGTTCGTCGTTAAACTTCATAGATTTCATTTCCCTACATTTATTACCCTTCCAAGTCTAATGAGTCTAGTTTGCCTGACTATTTTACCAAAAGCTGGGTTAAAAAATGCAGATTTGATACCTCACCTAAATCAAATAGAATGGTAACAGTCGCGGACGATTTTAAACTTTCTCATTTCGCTGTTTCTTTTCCGTGTCGTTAACTGTTACGCTACAAGTTAGCCCACCCCACGCAAAGACGTATATGAATGGGGTACTGAAAATGTTTCGGCTTGAACCACTTTCTAACATCTAACCAAAAATACTTTTTTCTTTTAAATTCCTTACTGGTAGGATCTGGTATTAGGAAATTTTCACCACACTTCGTACATAAACTAAGAAGAATGTACTACTAGAATAAACCTCCGAAAATATCATGATCATGGAGTAGTGGAACCTGAAAGAAATATAAACAGTAGATAGGATATTTGAGAAAAATAAAATGGTTATTAAATAGTGTTTAAGAAAAAAAGACTATTAGTTCCGACGGTCTATGCGAATACATGAAGTAATTTATATATGATTCTAATGATTCTTGATAAAATTCAAAGAATCTATAATTTTATCTGTCCTGACCTCGCATTTCTGCTTCCGTCTTAACGTCAATACGTCAGTTTTCTTATAAATATTTTCATAGTAATTTTTCTGATGAGCTTTTCTCTTTGGTTAGCTGGAGAAACACTAAAAACTGTCATTTATGAACACTGTGTCTTAGTTGAGTGAGATTTTCGTGATTGGTTTGCTCCATTCGGAAGCGGAAATTGTGATCTCTAAGATCGAAAACATATCGACAAGTTTTCAGTTGTTAAGATCAAAACGTGTATTAAAAATAATCCCTGCTACGCGACGCGAGAAAACAGATCTTCCATACAACTCAAAAGAGTTTTGTAATGCATTTGAATACATTTTGATAAGGGAATCGTTGTTTGTGTGCCTCATTTAATGGGAAAAAATTAAATTAGGCCGTATGTCCATCTTCGATTCTTTACTGAAATGCAGCAAAAACGAATCCTTTTAAGAAAAAAAATAACAGGCGGTGAAAAGTCTGTTTACAAAAAGATGAAGCAAAACTTGTGATGAAAACGAAATGAGCCAACATTAATGGATGTACAATCCGGCCTACATCTGAAAATCATGTTCTCTTTGGTACCTAGACTCCAAAAATTTAAGCGCGACACTAGATGCCTCACAAATAAAACTTACCGTTACGTCTAGCCATTTCATCTGTAAACTGATGAAATGGCTAGACGTAACAGTAAGTTTTATACTAACAGTAAATCTCGCATTTCTCACTTGTCGAAATTTGTTCCGGCCCCTTGCTTTCCAGTCAACTTTGATCTTTAAAAATTTAAATGCAATATCAATCTTTATCTTTTGTCTCAAGTACTTTTATTTTATTGTTTTTTGTTTTGTTTTCTCTCTCTCTCTCTTTTTTTTTTTTTTTTTTTTTTTTTTTTTTTTCACACCCAGTACCCCGCTTGCATATTTTGGGGTTGGAGTGAAATGATTAAAGGAAACAAAATGACTGCATAAACCAAAAAAAATAAATCGATAGCAAATTTGATAAAAATTTAAGCGCATAACTTTAAGTAGTATCGAACTTTGATCGTTAAGGTACAAACAGAAAATGAATTGAACATTAAATGCATGGAAAAAATATATAAACTGGTAGACGGCCAATCGTATTTTATACAGTTAAGTCGTTATACTGACACAGGGGTACATACTCTTACGCATAGCTCCTCACACAGATTGCACTCAAAGCCGCAGACGATAATTAAGTCTTTCGTTTTCTAAACACTCCAGCCTCCAATCATTGTGATAAGCTGAGCTGGTATAATCCGTGTTTGGTGCTTATTAAATTATACTTCCTGCTATTACAGCGTTTTAACCTATTGATGGTTAGTTTCTATTCAGTGTTTGTTAATGTCGCTGCCTTTCACATTGCGCAAAAACTCTGACAAGAGGAAATCGCTTGTTTTTCACCAGAATTTTTATGCTTTTAAGTTGCAATTACGCTTCGCTTCTTTTCACTAATCTTTTGGCAAACGTTAGTGTTACTCCCGCCCAATCTTTAACGTCTTCAACGTTTTTCGATTTGCAGGCATATTATATATATATATATAACGCACTTTTATATACGGGTATAAACAACAATCTATGCATATATATACGTGCTTTGAGAGTGGCTGAAAAAGCTGCGTAGTTTCCACAGTTATAGAAATTGTTTTGAAATAGAATTTCTATTAATCATTTAAAACCTGACAATTACCCTCCATTTTTGAAAAAATGGCGCAAAATGTTCTCCCTTTAGCTCATTTACTATATTTTGACTTCGTAGATATTTATGTACCTGTAAATATTAATTCCCTTTCACGAGTTACCGGTTTTTGTATCTCTTTATAGATCTGTTCTCTTTCATATATATATATATATATATATATATATATATATATATATATATATATATGTGTGTGTGTGTGTGAATGAGAGAGACAAAATTAAACTATTTGTCTTGATAATGTCAAACATAGGATGAAACGCGTCGGTTAAAAAGGATTCCGTTTTATCTTTATTATCTGTATATTTTTAGTGACATATGCAAAATATATATATATATATATATATATATATATATATATATATATATATATATATATATATATAATCCATGCGTTCTCCATATCAACAGTGTTAAAAATGTGGGTAAATGTCGAGATCATTTTATATATATATATATATATATATATATATATATATATATATTTATATATATTTGACGGCGTCAATAAAAAGCGAAACCCCAACCGACAGAAATCAGTGCAGCCGCGGACGGCAAGCGGAGTGGAACCGCGGACGGCGGGCCGAATTCGTTCGCCCCTTAGCGGGCAGGCAGGAGAGGCCAGTTCGTTTGGCCAAAGTGAAGAAGTTCGTTCGACCCAAGCTGACGAGAAGTTAGTTCGCGCACCGACGGCGGAGATGAGTGACCAGTAATTCAGACTCTGGAGAGAAGAAGTTCGTCGACCCAAGCCGGAGAGAAGAAGTTTGAGTTGAGCCGCGGACCCTGGCGAGAAGTTTTGAACCTTGGACGACAAGCAGAGATGAGCGCCCAGTGTTGAAACCGCGTCAAGATAGCTGACCAAGATTCACGCACACTTCTGGACTCTTCTTCAACCAAGAACAAGTAGTTTGAAGAGCGACTTAGATCAGACCACAGAAATAAGTTTTTCGACTTTCGTCCAAAGACACACCGAAACACAAATTTCTTAGGGAGCAGGCAACTTGAAGCCTTAAAGTTGCCTAGTGAAAGCGTCGTGCCACAATCCACAGAACGGGTCGGGAAGTAGACATAGTCCTATGTACCGAGCAAATAGACATAAAAAGTTTGTTACCTTTTTCTTTGATACTTTGGACTTTGTGAGTTTTTATTTTCTTTTCTTTTATACATAATTGTGTGTTATCACCCCCGTTGAACTCAGCTTGCATTACGGCCCCAACCCCTGTTTGATCTCGTCTGTCTAAGATCAATTCACAACGTGGGTAGGCAGTTTGGAGATCAGTGCAGTTACCCTGGTAACCAGGCGTTGGAAGCAGGTTGGGAACGGCGAGGCTGGTATCAATCTAACCAAAAGGTTAGAACGTCATGTTTGGAGCAGCGACACCCGGACGGAGCAGCGAGGAGCGAACTGCTGACGCCGCGGCGTGACATCACACATATTTTATAAATTTCTAAAAATGAAAAAAGCGTTCTGGGAGATATATGTGGCGTATTATATATACGAACCTTCTCCAATATCAGTAAGCGTCAATGTCACCAAGTTAGCACAGCAACCAGTGGGTCATCGTTATTTTGCACACTGGCCCTCAATAGTTACACACAAAAAACGTAAATTTTATTTGTGGCGTATTATAAATATCTCAGAGCCGAGTTCGTATTTCAGTCTAATTCATTACATTCACTTACGCGCTAATACCCTTGGGAAAGTTATTAAACCTCTTCTTCTCCCTCCAGCTATGGGTAAATAGTAGAACAGATTGGGTTCTATAGCCTAGGATAGCAACTGGTCTAGGAGAAGAACAATTCTGAATCCAAATCTACGGCGGGTCGTTTGGGGGACTTTGTGGCGCGTAGTGCACCAGATCTCGGTATTCGTCGGCCCTTCATAAAGTGTGGTTGGCTCTGCACAAAGCCTTCACTACTTTATTGATAACAATGTGTCTGAGCCGTCGGTTCCAACGAACTGAACTTCTTGTTTTAGGTCGAATACGACAGGATATTCGACTAATATATTAGTTCACAGTTTTCGCGGAAAACAGCATAGCGTAAATGAAAAATGCCACAAACTTAAAGAAAATAAAGTATTATCGTCAAAATGCTTATGTTATTATTAAGATGAAAGAAAAAAGTATTTTTTAATTATTTTTTGAAATTTTTTTAATATTTTCTAACACGTTCGAAATTTTGGTTAAAGTCGTCTTTTGTTTACGTCATCGCGGTGACGTTAAAATAACATTGTTTTTTTTTTTACGCTTTTTTCCCATTGAAGACATATTGATTTGGAAATTCTTGTAAAAATAAAATAATTGTCCGATCTTAATGAAATTTTCAGGACTTTTCACAAATGAATGAAATTATTTTTGAAATATTTTGTTTTTAGAAAATTTTGATAAAGAATATATTTTTTTTAAATATGTTACCCCCGCCCTTATTTAATTTCATGAAATTTCGCCCAAAACCTTTTTGGCTCCTGAATTTTATTTTTTTTTTTAAAGGAGTCTTTGGAGATCGTAATTAACCTACTTTTTTTTTTTTCAAATTTGAGCTATTTAACTGAAAATCTTGTCTGAATTGAAAAATAATGAATCCAATAAAACTATGACATCACTTAATTAGAAAAACTTTTAATTGCTTTTGTAAATAAGTAATATTAAGGACATTATTTGATGAATAATTAATTTTTACAAGAATTTTTTCGTTTTTTAAGAAATTTTAATTATAATAATTTATAATAGTTTAACATCGTGTAAAGCTCTGTATTAGGAGGGCTCCTCGATATTATGTAGTAATTAAGTAGAAAAAAAAATTACGAATCCAAAATTGCTAAGTTTAATAAATTTAGTTGAGCTATTTTTTTTTTAAATAATTTTTTATGTTGTATTTTTTTACTTAATACATTCCTTATTTCCATGTATGATATACAGAAATTGCCATTATTATAACAAGGTCACGTGATCTAAAGGTTTTGTCCCTTTACGTGGCCTTTTCATAACATTTCGTTTCTTACAGGTTGTATTTTCCGTTCAGCTTTAAAAGTGTAAACTTTAAATTTTAATTTTTTTTTTCTTTTTTTTCATTTACTATTTCACTAAATAATTTTATTTTATGTATTGTATTTCTATTAGTGTGTGTCATACTCAAATAGAATATTTTTTTAAAAAACTCAGACAAAAGTTATGTCATTTATGGTCATCAGTAGTAGCTGTCATCGGTTCGTCATTGAACAATCCATCAATAGATCGATCAGATGAACAGGGACCGCTCGTTAATAATTGGTTGTATATTATTTTTTTATGCTATAAGAAAGATTTCTTTCAAATCAGATTGCTTTAACTTTAAATTTTTTAATTTTACTAAAATAACGTGTCAGAAATTTTCTTAAATATTTTCAAAATCGATAAATTTGTGTTTGTTTACAAATTTCTTAAAATTAAGGAAATGGCCGATTTAAAAAAATTTGAATTTAAATTTGACAATCAAATGTATATAGTTTCTATCTGAAATACACCAGAATTGTTTAATTAATGGAAATCATAAATTTAATGTTTAAACTTTTTTTTTTAAAGCTAAAATAAAATCTTCAAGAATGTTTTTTCTTTGTAAAAAATTCATTTTAAACTTAAATATAGAAAATTTATGCCTAAATAGTGGAGATACTTATATATAATATGCGTGTGCATTTTGTTTTGAAAAAATGAATTATCGGGCAGGATATTTCTGGATTTTTTCCAAAAGTCTTTTTAATTATACAGCTCATGGATTAAACCGCTTAAGGAAATAGGCAATCATTACTCTTCACATCTTCCTGTCTTTTGTTGCTTTAGATAATTATTAAACATTTTAATAATTCTTTTTTTTTTTTTCGTTAGAAAAGAAAAATTAACAGAACTCTATTAAATATGTTACTTTTCTTCAATATGTCCTCTGTTTAATTTTGAATTCTATCACCATATCTTGTGTCCCAGAAATTTAAGCTTTCTCATTCTGATTGTTAGTATAAGTTTCCTTGTTGCTCCTACATTGCTTAAGACTTCCTAGCTGTTCACACATTCTTTTATTCTTAGCATTCGTCAATAGGCCAATATTTCCAATTATCAATATAGGAGATTCTATATGACATAGAACTTTTTTTTGTTTTTAAAGATGCTTTCCGATGTCTCTGTACTTTGCTTAGTTTCTGAAAAAACATCTTTGGATATTCCAGCGATCCTTTGTATGATATACAACCATAAGGAAAACATGAATTAAATAGGCAACAGAAGACCGACTTTTCAACTGCTACTTATATCAATGAGAGCTTATTTGAGGATCAGGCGAACTAGGCAAGACTTGAAAAATCTGATATGGTTCATAGAATTATTGTCACTTCGTTAAATGACAGTCTATTGTAAATTATGTATTTGTAACTTATGCATTATAAATGCAAATGATTCCATTTATTCTTTCCTTAATTCCTAAAGATGAGATTTAATTACAAGTAGCTAATGACGTCAAAATCGTATATTGAGAGACCACTTTCTGCCTTCCATCAGCATGGTCGATGCTGACCTCCAAGAGAATGACTTCTTGGGCTAACATTCTCTGTTTACATGAATCGAAAAAATATATTGAATCCATTGCTAAGTCAGCTGCTAAGATGTTGGTTCATTGATGCAATGTTAGACATTTTTTCTCTCCTGAGTCTATCCTACGTATCTATAAATTTACCATTCTCTCATTCTTAGAATATTACTGCCATATATGGTCCGGTGCTCATGAAATATATTTGGAGATTCTGGATAAAATCCAAAGAAGTATCAGCAATATTAATGATCTAGATCTAGCGTATCGTCTTCAGTCAGTTTACCAATGCCGTAAAGTTGCGTCCCTGTGCCTTTTCTATAAATACTTTCACGCAATTTTTCTGATGAGTTCTTCCCTATGGTAGCTAGTGTTTATGAATTTAAGTGCAGTACAAGATTAACAACAAGGGCTCATCAATTTTTGTACTAACAGTTTCTTTTCTAGCGTAGTTCCCTGCTTTCCAATGAACTTTAATTTTCGAAAATTTTGATGCAATCACAATCGTTATCTACAGTCTTCCTGATTCACTTCTATTGATCTAGCTCCTTAGTAATGCTTTTGTTTTCTAGTTATTTCACACCCAGTAACCCCTAGTCTTAGTGGCTTTGCTGCTTTGCTTGGCGCAAATCTTATATATATATATATATATATATATATATATATATATATTCAAAAATGATAACATAAGCATGTTATAACGTCACTAAAATTTTGATTCAATACTTCTGGTGTCTTATCAAGTGATGGTGTTGATTGTGAAATAAAGAGTTTGTTTGTTTTTTTTTAATTCAAAACCAACTTAAACCCACTCAATAGAGGGAACTTTGTTACATAACGTATGACGATCAATCAGAATACAATAGTATGAAAATTTAAAAAACCTGACAGTAATAAAAGCCGGTAGTTGATCAAATGTTAGATTAAACTAGTAACCAATATGAAATAATTAAGTTTTAATTTCACGGTAAAATTAAAAATTTCAAAATTAAATTAAACCGAGCATTACGTTTAAAGTATTAAAGTTATTCAAAAATGGCGGGAAGGAAAAAAAAAAATATATATATATATATAAAATATCATTATTATTATTAACTAAGTGCCAATATATACTGGAAATTCAACGATGATGTGAAAAAATATCAATAAACGCTACAGACATTAGGCACGAGTGCGTTAGATGATACAGATGGCACGACAAACGTATTCGAATCCTAATACAGACATAAATATAACTAAACATATATGCACGCATATATAAGAATGACACAGGAAATAGAAGACGAAAGAAAGAAAAACAAAAAAGGGGAAAAGGAAAAAAGAAAAATTCAGAAAATAAAAATAAAAGTAAAAATAAAGAATAAAAAAGTGGATAAAAAGAACAAAGAAAAAACCCCAAAAGGAAATTAAATCCGAAATAAGCGTAAAACCAATCATACACACGTACCGATATACAAATAAACAAAATCGCCATGATTCAAGTACAAACACAACAAAATGACACAAACTACCCATCAAAATATTACATACATGAAGAAACATATAGGTAAAAAGGGAGGGGGTTAATCTAATAAAGGTAAGAAGGGCAGGAAAATAGCGTATTTAAGATGCATAAGTAGTTGAAATGAACATATCGTGTTATAACTAAAACTAAATAAATAAAAGAAAAGATATGTATATATACAGCCACGCATATACGTATACATATAAAAAAAACCGGATAACTAAATTCGCAAATTAAACACGTACACATGGGAAAAGAAAAACAGTATATAAACAAAAATAAAAATACTGACACACGTTTCTGGGCAACTTTTTCAGGCTGAATCTAAAAATCAAGTCCATTTTTCCCATCACATCACGTTTTCTTAAAATAGGCCAAAATACCGATTTAACAGTGATATGCCAGGGTCAAGAACCAACCTTAAGCGTTTCAGGTTAGAATAACTTATGAAAAATGTGTGCCAATAACTTAAAGGAAGCATTTTCAGTACTGAGATTTTTTTCAGAAAAATTAAGGCAAACATGTGTCATCAATTTTTGAATCAAATCAAAGATACTAAGGAATGAAAAATATATTCACTTTTGTCAATTAAAGTATATAAATTTTCTATTCTTGGAAATTCTACGGTACTTTTGAAAAAGTTGCTTTCTTTTGATGTTCCAGCAAAAATCAGCTATCAGGTTAAAATACCATCTGCAAAGTGCCTACTTGGCTATGCCGGTCTGGTGTTTGGCGGCTACTTTAAGCACTGATAAAGAAAATTCTAATCTTGCTAGTCTCAAATACACTCGCCTAACACCCTAACAACCCTCATTTATCGATGTTCCTATTCATGTTATACAGAAACTGTATGACAATACCAGACCTCCGTAAATTCAAGTGATATAATAAAATCTTATGACGCTTTCAAGCTTAAAGTGCAAACTACTAATAAAAACTAAAATCGCTGTTCTTGTATGACTTCTAAAGAGCTTCTTCTATGAAAAGTAGAGAAGAAACACAAATCACAAAGTTTTAACAAGCTAAGAATATTAAGAACACAAGAACATTTTCCAATGAGATTATCTCACATAAAATCAAGCATTTTCAGGTCAGTTTATCTTAACTGAAATAGCTTAGAATTCATTTTGAAAGTTATTTGGATACTTTTTCTTGAATGAGAAATCATTTTAACATGAAACGAAATGTTTCAACTACGTCACTCGCATATTTAAGCTATGGCATATCCCAGTGAGTTAGGCACTTTGGTCTATTTTAAGCAAAATAGAAATTATCTATACTGAGAAAACGTGATGTGATGAGGCAGGATGGGCTTGATTTTCAAATTCAGCGTGAAAAATATCCCAGAAACATGTGCCCAACAATATTTGGGTCGAAAAATGTCAACCAGTGTAATATTAACTGTTGATATTTATTTTGAGTGTTTTAGATGATTTTTAATTTAAGCATTTGTTAACGGGAACATTAGTATAAAGGGATTTACTCTATAAGCTAGCTATGAGTTGCGCTGTCATGTTTCATCCCTTTAGTTTTTCAAACCTTTGAAATTTTAACGCAATTGCTTCATCCTTTGAAGGAAAAGTGTCATAATCTTTGCTATGGCTTTCGCTAATTTATGGGAAGCCCAACCAAGATTTGATATAATGAGAAGCATCAGAACGCCTGCTTTGTGGGTTTGAGGTAGACCATAAAATTTGGGTAGTCTAGTGTGGAGTTCTGTTAGTAATAAAAAAAAGTATCATGGTATAAACTAACTAGTTTTCTAATTGCTCTGTTAAACATCTGTTTGTAATTATTTTCCGTTTCTTCTATTTTCACGTGTGTTAGTATCGTTGAGTAGTAAATTAATTTTCTCATTGTATGTGCTGCTATTCATAATAAGAATTCAACGTTCTTTAGATAAAATCTGACAAATTTGCCGACTCGTCACAACTCATATGTAGGTACTTAAAAAAACTGGCTAAAGAGAATACGTGTTGAAAAAAAATGACCAAAACTTAAAACAAAATCTTGGTGCTGTTTTTAAACGGAAAAATCAAAGGATGTTTTATGTATTTTTTTTTTTTTTTTAACACTTGGAAATTTAGGATTAAATTCTTGTTTCTAGCGTAATGATGGGACACTAAATATGAACGGGAAATTTGATAATTAGAGCTTTTTTTTTTTTTTTTTTTCGTTGAAAAACACATTATGAAAATTTATTGCAAACATCTGATCTTCAAAATTTAATGAAACTTTCAGAGATTAATGAAATTATTTTTAAACCATTTCATTCATTTTTTGTTAGAAACATTTTGTAAAAATGTATATTTTTTTTTACATCTGTTACCTCATCACTCATTTATTTTATTAATTTTTTTTTTTGAATATTTAAAATAAAATGTGTTTGAAGTTTAAAATCTTCCTAGGGTTATAGGGGAAGATTGCTTAATGTAGGGGGTAGTGCTTATAGTTACAAAAAGTGTGGAGATAGTTCATATTAGCTTATACCAGAACATTGCCAGTCGCCATACAGTATTGATTTCTGTATCCATACTGTTTATGAACCCACACAAATGGCTTCTGCATATTTGTGAATATTGCTTTTAAATTATTATCGATACAAAATATTACGGTGCATCTTCATACCAACTTGGCAGTCTACCTACAATGTCTGTTTGGACACATTTCTCAAGATATTCTCGCCGGCCTCTCCTTACTTCGTGACACAGGTATCCATCAGTATTTGAACAGTTCTTCCGTTTCTCGTGTGCGTGAAACACTTTCATTTATTCTAACAAAGAACATTCTCGATGAAAAAAAAGAAAAAATATTGAACTAAGACACAACGTTGACAAGCAGCCTAGGTCTACCAATGGTAAAGAAAAATACATTTGCGTGAAGTACAGTATGAACTTTCAAGCAAAACACTCTAGAAGCCAAAAAGTATTCTTGCTGTGAGCGGCATTTACTGGCACATATTTTCATTTTCCGCAGCCAATGAACTGCAAGATGACAGAGGCCGAACTTATAATTTCATCTATCTATATGTCTGTCGGCATATATCGTGGATGGGATGGCAATCACTTTCTCGGCGTATTTCTAATCACTCGGCGTATTTCTTTTAGCGTCGTATTTCTAATCACTACATTATATTTTAGTCTTTTACTTCATATAAAAAACTTGGATTTCGAATACTGCTTTTCTTCGCTTTAAAATTTGGCGCAACGCAATCTTATTTTTCTGTTTCCTTAAATTGATTTTGTATCAGTCAGTTATGTGCCATGCGTGATACACGCTTTGGCGATCATGTATCTTTCGATATATGACGGTCGAGGCAGATTTTTTTCCCCGTAGTAGTTTGCCATCCAAGGCTACTGAACTATTTACCCATAGCTGGGGGTAGAAGAGGATTCATACCTTTCCCAATGGTATTAGCACGTAAATGAATGTATCGGATTCGAGTGGAATTCGAACTCGGATCTACGATTCATCAGTCTGAGCCGCTATGCATTACTCCACCAGTAAACTTAATATTAAGATCCTTTTTCTCATTGGTACCACTATGCAAGATCCATTAAATTGGGGCTAAGCAGTTTCTAACAGTAGCAGTTAGTGCATTCGTCTAATTGTAAAATCTTGATATCACCTTGGTATATCTCCGTTAATTTGTTTGGGCGAGATTTTTTTAGCTTGTGTAGGAGTTGACCTTGTAATCCGTTAAAATTATGTATTAAGTCTTATTCCGAAGTAAAGGTCACTAAGTGTAAATCAGTAAATACCGTTCGATTTTTGTCACTTTTATTTTTTCCCAACTATGGTTTTCTCTTTCTTTCTATCTTTCCTCGTGTCATTTCACCTTTTCTAATCTTCTCTCTATTACACCCTCTCTAAGTTTTTAATAATTATTGTGTTCGTCCTTTTACGCTTTTCTTGTTTTCATCATTCAATCCGTTTTTTTTTTTTGTTTTAATTTTCTCGGATCCGAATTTCCTATTTTTGTTTTACACATCTACTTCTTTTTATTATTATTATTACAATTATTATAATTATTATCATTATATACTTAAATACCAATACTCGCTCTCTTGACTTCTCTCAATCTATATCGTTTATTTCAATCTTCTCTTCCGTTACTATTTTTTTTCTTTTCTACCCACTAGTTTTACTTTATTCAGTTTCCTTCTTTTTGTCATTTTTTTTTTTACTTCTCTGTCGCTCTTATGTCGGCTATTCTCCATATACTTTACTTTGTCTTTTGATCACAAACTTTTTGTCTGTCATTTAATCTATAGTTTCTTTCGATCCTCTACTTGTTTAAACCATAGAGATTCGTAATTTTGATGTGTTAGCATGCCTGTCTCCCGCTCTCTGCCTGTCTCCCGCTCTCTGCCTGTCTCCCGCTCTCTGCCTGTCTCCCGCTCTCTGCCTGTCTCCCGCTCTCTGCCTGTCTCCCGCTCTCTGCCTGTCTCCCTGCTCTGCCTGTCTCCCGCTCTCTGCCTGTCTCCCGCTCTCTGCCTGTCTCCCGCTCTCTGCCTGTCTCCCGCTCTCTGCCTGTCTCCCGCTCTCTGCCTGTCTCTTGCTCTCTGTATTTGTCTATCCTTGCTCTTTTTATATACTGTATTTCTATTTGTCATGCCCTCTTTCTCGATTCTCTTTTCTTTACTCTCTTTCTTTCTTTTTCCACTCACCTTTCATTTTCCCTCTCTATTATTTACTTACTCACCTTCTTTCTCATCCTAACCCCCTTAGCTACAGATTTTGATAAAATCCGCTCATGAACGTTTCATATGGCCAATACACTGTTGCATTGACACAAAAGCTGTTTTAAATACTCGCAGATATGAACTTAAAGCTGACAAGTAAACCGGCACACTCTTTTCTGTTATATTTTACAATCTGACAATATTTGCTTTGTTTTCTGAATGTTTCGCCATTTAGAGATTTGTCGAATATATTAAAATATCTTTCAAGCCAACACAAAATCATACGGTATTCTCATGATAGATCGATTATTTTTTTTTATTTAGTACATTTTTCTGCGTCAGTCACTAACAATAAGTGAGACTATTAATCCAGAAAAATATAGTATTCGGTATTTTGTCACTAGCAACTTTGTTCATTGTCAAGAGAACGTACCACCTTGTACATTAAAAAAGCTATCTCAAGTGTCTTTGGCACACAGCAATGACATAAGATAAAAATGCCTTGCTTTTGAAAATAAGATACTGTTTCATTATGCATACATAACATAAAGTACAATACGCGCAGAGTCTATAGGCCCGTGTCCGCGCGCGCAGAGTCTATAGGCCCGTGACCGCGCGCGCAGAGTCTATAGGCCCGTGTAATATTAATTTGTAAAAATGAGTTCCTCTAATACTGTTGGTAATTTTTGAGCCAAAAGGGGTTCACCTATTTATGCTAGGTTTCCCAAATATGTAAGGGCGCCCTTCAGAGTTCACACTGTAGATACAGATAGTTACCCAAACATTAAAAACAAAAAAAAGAAAACAGTGAGTGAGAATGCAGAAGTAAGTAAATGAATAATTCGATTTTATATAAAGAATACACACAAAGCGTAGAAATGTGTTGCAAGCTTTCCAGGATTTTATATTTTATAAATTTATATGAATTATTATAATTGCAGCAATTTTCATATGATTTTATATCAGTATCGGATGAAAGGCTAAAACCTGCATAGCCTAATATTTGTAGACACCGACGATCCCATATTTAGCTATACCTCGCCATAAACAGGTTTAGGCTACGTTTAAATTTCTTACCCGTTCAGGTTACTTTGGACTGTGACAATCTTTCGCCTGTTAGTTCAAAACCTGACATTTTTCGTTTCGTCTATTTGGTCACTCAACCGTATCATGGTAGATATTTTCCCAGTTCTCTTTCTTCTTTTTTCAAAAGAAGCTTATTTCTGAAAGATTTTACACGAAATACACTAGCATCATGATTGGCTTTGTTTTTCCTGATACATTACTTCGGGCAGGCAATTTCAGCAGAAGGAAATTGTAGAGTCAAAAATTGGATTTCCATATAGTTTATTTCGCTTATTGCAGACTTCCGTTAAACGGCTTCGATTTTGGAAGGAAATATAGAAAATTACTCTCAGGAAAGCTATTCCCTAATTTACGCTTAACCCTATGAGTCAGATGACGTCTTGAGATGGATTTCTTTGCTGGCTCCTTTCCACAAAACCACGTAGCTTTAAATAACGTCGATTGCTTTCGTGAAAATATCTCGCCTGTATTGAAAAATTAAACAAAGGCCACAAATATTTCAAAATAATAGCTCATTTATCTCAGCGAGTTTTCTTCATCGTCAACCTGCTTGGGGGATATTGTTGTGGAAATCCCTTTATGTGGACATGAAATATTGAAATACATCGGAAATTATTTGGTTTTCAGGGATCTCTTTAAATATTCAAACGGCTTAGCATTAACGCAGTGATCTTTTTCTTTTTTTTTTTTTTTGTCCAAAATGACTTGTTTAATAAAAGTGAATTGAGTTTGATATCCTAATCTTAACTGTTACGCTAGGCGCACAACGAGTTATCGACGTGGAAATTGTAATCGGCGCGTCGAGTTCAACTTCTGATTCTGTTTCGTTAGCATCACAATATTACCGTTGACGAAAGCTTGAATGTATCGCCCTCCAGGATAGGTTGGTCTATCTTATCTTGAGTGAGGGCCATTTTTTTTTTTTTTTGTTTAAAGGAAAACACCAAACGCCCGTAAATAATAAAGTATACGAGGCTATTTAGCTTAATTGGGCAACCACTGTAGGAGAAGGATAATACTGAATACAAAAACCGTCTTGAATGGGATGTTTCACTAGACACACCTACTACATCCATTGTTGAAATGACGTTGCGCTTATGTTACATAGAAAGTTGGACAAAGAAAAACTCTTTTTATATATTCCACATAATCTGCCTGCAACGTTACGTTGTAACGTGGCAGATACGTTTCCATAAAATGGATAATAAACTTCAGGAAGATATCAGAAGGTACATTCATCATGTATATCAGTGATTCGTATTCTGGTATTATTTGAATAGTGTGGATTCTTTTGTTTTTCGTTTTTGCTAAAGCACATCGAACGTTTACAGTAATCTTTGTTTTCATTTTCCTTAAAACTGGCATTATTCACCTGTTCAGTCCATGATATTCTCAGCATCCTTCTGTAGAAACACATTTCTGTTGCCTCAAGTCTCTTCTTCATCTATGAGGAGATTGTTCACTATTCACTATTATATAGGAGGACCAATATTAAATAAGTACTCTTTTTTTTCTTTTTCTTTTTTTTCTAACGAATTTTTCCTGTTATTACTTTGCTTAGCTTTGGAAAGCATCATTTAATATTCCAATGCGCCTTCTGATTTCGGTGTCGCATCGGATAAAATATTTCAATTTCGAAATCGTATACGGTTGCCGATACAAGTAAATAATACATTTCTCTCCGTAGCAATACATATTCACACTTTTAAGCAACGAGATTATCGATAAAGGAAGTCCCAAGTCAACGTTGGTGAATGACAAATCGCTTTTGAAGAGATAGAAAGTTTTCGAGAATGACTTTGTTGAACTCTTGGCGAGAAATATTTGACCGGTGATCTCATCAGCCCTAAATATTATTGTTATCGGTCTCACTGTAGGTTTGTCTGACGAATCCTGATCTGGTCTTCGGTACAACAAAGCTGACACCCGTGTCAAAGGTCAAAATAATTGTTGCCCAAGCGAGAATAGGATAGATATTCTCAACATAAAGAACAGAAGATATTAAGACGAAAGACTAGATTGTTAATATGCATTGTAATTTGATTTTGTTGGAAAGTATTTGATTTTCATCCAAATACAGAAGGATCTCTGTTTTTATAAATAATGGTAAAGCGTTTGATAAAGTACCACACAAAGAACTATTTGAACTGCTCGGAAAGCTTGAGTTATTTGGGGAAAGAATAATCAGGAACTTAGAGTCTGAGCAAACTGACTGATACGGATAGAAAATAAATACTGTAAAAACACAGCAACGGAAAGGAGGGTCAAATAAGGATGCGTCATTTCATCAGACTTATTAAACCTTGACAGCGAAGTGATCCTCAGAGATCAAGACCTACTTGAATTTAGAATTGGTGGAAACCCTCTTAACCCTAGAACACTAAACATCAATTAAATTGAGAATATCAAAAAAAAAATATATAAATCTTTATTTAAAATATTTTACGTGCAGGGACTTCAAACTAAGTACTTTGATTTAACATTAATAGGAACTGTAAAACATTATTTAGGTAAGAAAATGAGGTATTGAAAATTGTAATTAAAATAGAAAAATTTCCGCTGAGTACTATATACCCATGGTTAGTGTTCAAGGCTTAATGATGTAAGACCTGCAAATAATACAGTATAGATAGAAGATACAGAAATGAAATTGCAGGGAATCTCTTGAGATTGTAGTAAACAAGTGTGAAAAGAAAGAACTAAGCATTAATTTTCAGAAGACACAATATCTGGTGCTTTAATTGATAACAGATAAATTGCCATCGAATTCCAAAGTCATACTGAAACAGCGATAGTTGCCTTCAAAAAGCTAAACAGGGTATTAAGAAACAGGAAAATTACACTGTTATGTAATATCAGATCTCGGTGAATGCTGGAGCATATCCTCACAGATGAGATTTCAGGCAACACAGATATGCTTCTATAAAAATGATAGTGAGAATACTATTGATGGAACATTGGAGTAACGAAAAAGTTATAAGGAAAACGGAAACAAAAAGGAAACGTATAATCAGAAAGACGGTTGATATTTCTCGGCACATAATGGGATAAGGGAACTTGGAGAACTTGACACACACACAAGGCATACTGAATGCAAGAGAGGCAGAGGGAAATAGCGAGAAACCTAGTTGACAAGCTTGTGTAAATGGATGTCAGAAGAGGGATTGGTGGAGATGGTACAACAATAAAACTTTCCCGGAGCTGTAAAGAATAAGAAATTGTGGAGAGCCATGAAGGTCCACCTCATAAAAGGACAGAGCAAATGGGAGAAAAATTGACGACTTCTTTCATTCTTTCTTCTCCTATTTCTGAATTTCGGGATAAGTATTAAAGTACACATGTACTTTACCCATTAACTGCCATTTTCTTTAATGGGCATCTTCGGCCCAGACAAGTGTCTTAGGAGTTAAAACAACATACAATATTAAACATTTTTGTTCGAATAGCTGGTACTTTGAAACTAGAACATCAAATATATATATGTGTATAAAACATCAAAAAATAATATTGATTAGAAATAATAAAAAAAAAAATACTTTTCAAAATAGTCATTATTTTCCAACTCGTGAAATGTAAAATTACGACAGAAAGTGTCATCTGTGATTAGTTACGGCTAATAATAAATACTTTAAAGGCTAAGTGTTGTAAAATATACCTCTGCAAATGCAATGTATGTAAGCAGTTCAATGTAAATACAAGGAATAACATGTAGTGAGTTTAATTTTAACAGATTCCCAAATGAGGCTCATGGCAGGTAACGGTTTAAAATAAATGTAAGCAGACAAGCGTAACACGAGTACTTAAACTAACGTATTTGTCGGCATGAAAGACGCACGGGCATATTTTAACAAGGCATATACAGAGGAAAGGTTTTGTGCATTTCAGCATATCTTTCCAGAAAACTATCAGTACATGACAAAAGCAATTCAGCTATAGAACGAAATTACTGCAAAAGGTAGGATTAAATTAGTTGATTCGTTTTTTTACAGTTTATCAACATTTTGCAGGTTATTTAAAGCCAGGAAAAATTTAGATTCTAAGAACTTTCTTTTTAGAGATAATAATGATTTAGTGATCGTAGTCTTAATAATTGACCCATAGCTGGATAGTTACAAGAAAATTTAACGAACCCAACTGGAATTAGAACTAGACTCTCCGATGAAAAATTCCGAGCCATTATCCATTACACCACAGGTACATCCTATCTCACCGTACCTGGTATTCCCAAGCAGACACCCAGTTGGCCAAGTTCGACGATGCTTAACTTCGGTGATCGTACGAGAACGAGTGTTTCAATGCTATGTACTGATAAATATTTCATGAGAGAACACCCCCCAAAAAAAAACGCAAGCTGCCAAATCGGTTCCGAATAAACCAGAACAGTTTTGCCATTACTGGTGTTTCTGTAAGTTACAGCCATTCCTGCTCTAGTTTCCAGCTTGATACGAATGTGTTCAGGCTTATTCTAGTATGATAAAGGAACGGAAAAAATGAACTTAATAAACATAGTAACGAGAAAATGTAAACTACACATT
The DNA here is from genome assembly GCA_903632075.3 of Acanthosepion pharaonis. Taxonomy (NCBI): domain Eukaryota; kingdom Metazoa; phylum Mollusca; class Cephalopoda; order Sepiida; family Sepiidae; genus Acanthosepion; species Acanthosepion pharaonis. Next base: position 709,464 of record CAHIKZ030000341.1, read on the forward strand.
GGAGATATCAAAATCAAACAAGTACAATAGCATAGATAGCTTGGAATTTTTTTTTTTTTTTAACAGAAGACGGAAAGTGCGACACTAAAACCCGAACGGGAATTGGGATACTCAAAGGTGCATTCCAAAAGCTAAGCAGAGTATTAAGAACTGGATAAATTTCGTTAGAAGCAAAGAAAAAAAAAAGTACTGAAATATTACGTAATATCCGTCCTCTTATATGGTAGTGAGTGCTGGACCATCTCCTCATAGATAGAGAGTAAACTTGAAGCAGCAGAAATATGGTTCTACATAAGGATGCCGAGTGTGTGAACATGTGAGCAACGAAGATTTATGAAAAAAAAAGGCACCTATACTTAGCCCCAGGTAGAGACAGTTGAAATTTCTAGAGCACATAATGAAGTAAGAATGCTTGGAAAATTTTATACTCACAGGACCGACTGAAAGAAAGACAGACGGGAAAACCTCGCATAAACTACTTAGTGAGTTTAATTAAATGGATGGTGGAACAAGGTTTTAACAAAAGAAACGAAATTC
>CAHIKZ030000341.1:715000-931051 GCA_903632075.3 Acanthosepion pharaonis
AATTTCCATTTTCTCCAAAACCTCGTCGTTGTTCACATATTCAATCCATAGTATCCTCGGCATTCTTCTTTAGAACCACATTTCTGTTGCTTCAAGTCGCTTCATCTTTGAGAAGAATGTCCAGCATTCACCGACATAGAAGAGGACAGACTATTGAGGTAATATTTCAGTGCTGTTTTCATGTTTCTAAAAAAAAAATTTCTGTCTCTTAATACTTTGCTTAGCTTTTGCAAAGCATCTTTGTTTATATCCAATGAACATCCGGATTTCACTGTCGCACTTTCCCACCCCTGTTAAAACACTACCCAGATATTTAAATGTTATTGGTATCTCCGATTTGTCATTTGCATTTTGGGTTTATTCTTTTGCTAAAAACCATGCATTCTACCTTCTTGACATTGATGTTTAGTCCTTTCTTCTAGCTTTCCTTCATTACCTTCTGTAGGAGTTTTTGCAGTTTTCTTTCTATGTCATCACTGTGTCGTCTGCATATCTTATGTTGTTAAGATTGTGGCGGTCAACAATTCTAGTAGGACTTCTATTTCTCACAGAATCTAAAACAATACAATGTCTTAAGACCTATCGGCATAAATATCAACACTTGAAAATACACCGGCATATCATTTTGAAACACCTGTTCCCTTACGATTACCGAAATTAATCAACATCGTGCCTAATCAGTACCTCAATTGGTGACCGCTTGGGAATAGCTGGTTCTGTAAGATTGGATGTGCGGGTGGTGCGATATATAATGGCTCGGTGTTGTTAATCGGAGATCCGTTTTCCGATTTCAGTTATAATCATTTACTCGCAAATACCCATGGGGAAGATATGAATCCGCCTCTTCCCCGTCTATGGGTTAATTAGTAAGACTTGTAATATTAATCATTATTATTTGTGAAAAAAATACTTACAATCTAAAAATATTTCCTGTTTTGCAACAGTAGTTTGGTAAGCCGTAAATACGAATCGAACAGTGAATTTATGTTACAAGTAAATAGAACTAATTTTTTCCACATTCAACGTGAAATATAAATTGCATCTAAAATTGACAAAAAGAGCGACTATATTAACTAGTAGACATACTCGACTTCCATTGGGAAAGGCAATGAGCTATCGTCAAAAATGTTGCCTAAAGATTTTCAGTAAGAAAACTAAAAATAACACGGTGAAGAACAACAAAACTGACTTAAAATTTCAAGAAACAATTATATTCAGTTTTTAGACAATTTTGGAAAGATATATTTGTTTTTTTTTCACCTGTCAAAGATAAACTGACCTTCTTGTGGCCTACTCATTAATATTCAACATAAAATTGGTTCATGCTATCTTTTTCTTATGTGCCATGTCCTTTCAGGACGTAGGCGATAATGGGTCTTCCCCACCCTCTGTCCCTTTCAGCTCTCAACAAGTTCCTTCCCTCTGCTTCCTCTCCCAGACCACGTTCTGTCATCCACTTACTTAAGTCCGCAAGATATATCACGCGTTGTTTTCCCTTGTGTCTCTTTCCCTCTATTTGACCGGTGGGTATCAGATTCTCCAGACCCTCCTTCCTCCTCATATATCCCAGAAACTTCAGCTGCATCTTCCTGATATTAAGTATAAGCCTCCTCCTTGTTTGCAACCTCTCTAAGATCTCATCCGTGCTCACATGCTCGGTCCATGATATCCTAAGCATCCTTCTGTAGAATCACATATCTCACGCCTCGAGTCTCTTCTTCATCTTTAGGAAATCGTCCAACATTCGCTGCCGTGTAGTTTTATTCCTACTGCTCTTAGAGACAACCTGAAAGTAGTATCATTTCTATTGAAACGGAAAATCAGAAGAAATAAGAGTAATAGGTGACATGGTGACAATAATGTAGAAGGTAAAATTTAATTTCATCCCCCACCATTACCAAAGTTGTCGGATATAAGCATTTATGTACGTTAAATTAGGTAGAATTGTTGCCGTTCATAACTTCACGAACCAATATCCTTTCCTCGTCAATCACGACTACTGCTGGTCACAAATTATCTTGGAATTCAAAGTCACATATTATGTCTTATTACTTGTGCCCGTGCGGTTAACCAGACAAAGAATTGAAGCTGTGAGACTTTGGCTTTTGGTTGTCATCTAATATACAAAAATATATAAAATATATTAGATGTATGCATATGTCTTATACAGTATATTTTAAGTATTGCATTCAAATTTAAATGTAGCGGATAAGAAATTGGAGAGCCGAGTTCGAATTCCAGTCAAGTTCGTTACATTCACTTACGCGCAAAGACTCTTGGGTAATTAATGAATCAGTCTTCTCTCCAGTTATGAGTTAAATAGATGTATCTTAAATGATCACTGTTCACGAAATAAATGTCAATGAAAAAAAAAATCTTTTTGCACACAAAAAAATTATTCTTAATTTTTAAAAAAATAACTGTTGATTAGCCGTTAAAAAATCAACTCGTGTAACCAAATGAAAAAGTAACTGAACAATAAACATCTGACAGTACATTTCTGTTTGCTTTTCTTCTCAGATAAGGTCAGACTTCATATGATATAAGCCACTCGTAAGTTTTATTATTATTATTATTATTATTGTTGAGAGTGGAACAAAAAAAGGAAATAATGCATTATAAATTCTTATTAATAGGTAATAAGTGAATGTAACCAATATTTATATATTTTTTATTCCGACATTAAGTCGTCACTGATGTATGTCAACAGAATTACCAGGACATTTTGCTGTCAACGATATTACTGTGATGACATTATATAAAAACAAGTTATGGTGTCGGATATTGGAATAAAATAGAAATGATTGATTCGCTGTCACGTACGTCATAAGAACACTTCTCTCATTGAACTACCATTAAGTAAATCATTTGAGATAATATCCTTAACTTGAAAAGGATCACCTCATAGACAATACCTTTTCTTCGGGAAGGGTTTAACCATTTCTTGTCACCTGTGGTGCCCGCAACAAGTGTAAGGGCCAAGGGGTCTCAAGCAATATCTGTATCTTTTCCTTGTACGCATCGTCTCACTTCCTACTTTAAACTCAACCTTGTATCGCTTTCCGCTTGAGTCGGGTACACGTCTTATATGGTTCCTGATGAACAATGTGTAATTTAGAATTAAATATATGCTTTAAGATTCTGATTCTATTAATATCATTTGATTGGGCTTCATTTTTATTTTTTTTCTTACTGATTCTTTGACTGATGATTTTAGTGCCAACAACATTGCCGGTTTCTCTACTAATTCTGAACTTATATTTAAAACGACTTGCCAAATTAACTTAATTAATCTAAAAGCTATCATTTCATCCCTTCTCGCATCACATCTTTCAGCCAACACTCAGGTGATTTATCACTCGCACATAATACCCGCGCTTGGAACACAGTTCCAAACTAGCGTACATTTCTCCTCCTGAGAAACATGGTTTATACTCTAGTATATCAAGTATTTGATCAGTAGTAATATTCACCGTTTACTTATGAAGAAACATTCGGCATTCATTGACCGAAGAGCCAGTGCTGCATTCGGTCGAAGTCTATATATTTCTCTTAATACTGATTTTCAGGAAATTACATTTTTCAAATTCAGTAGATGTTATCGCTTTCTTCGTTGCCTTTTGCGTAAGTTAATGTGGAATGTGAGCATCTTGAAGACACATATTATCACTTCGATTTACATGTGATATCCGCTTTAGTTGTTGCCGTTGTTGAATATCATCAGAATACGTTTCTGTTATCTGGCTTTTCTTTGTGATACTCTAACGTCAGTTCACAAGCCATTTCTAACCACTGATCTGAGTAGTAGCATACTCTGAATGAGCTTGGCACCACGTAAGCCATCCATGTGAACGTTTCAACCTGACGAGTCTATTTAAGAACAGGACTCCAAGAGTTGCCCAGTCCTCACTTCCCAGTCTTGACAGAGTTCAAAAGCGTCTCCGAGTCCTTGGTGGAGAAGAATTATTTTCCGACCTCCGACCCACAGGCGATATGTTGCGAGCCTCTTACTGCTCTATCGCTACTTCCATGGAATAATCTCGGACGAACGACCTCACTTGGTTCCACCAGGTCAAACCTTCACAGCGAGAACCTGCTACTTACATTGTAAAAAACCATACACATTACTACCGTATTCCATCGGTGAGAAGTTCCCTTCGAACAGCTTCTTCCTGCGAACTACTGCTCTGTGGAACAAATTTCCAAGAAAATGTTTCCCTGATCACTACAATCTTCACCTGTTCAAGTCAAGAGTTAATCGTTATCTTCCCCTCCTAAAATATAGACTAACCCTTAACGTAACCCTCTACCTCAAGTTACAACCTGGCTTTATATAGGGTGAACCTTACTCTAAAAAAAGGCAATGTTTACTGAACATTAATTTTGTTGCTGAATTTAAAATAAAATCGTTTCGATTTTTTATTTATCCAGAGAAAATCCCATAAGCTATATACTTTATGAAATTCACACTTCATAATCTCTTAGATCGATCCATGAAACAATTTCGTTTGTTTTACGGCATATAAACCTCAATGGGTTTTATTGCTGGTCATATTTTCTTTTCCTTCAAATGTATTTCTGATATTATTTTTTTTCCTTCAAAAATGTATTGCTAGTAATATTTTTTTTCCTTCAAAATTGTATTGCTGGCAATATTTTTTTTCCTTCAAATATGTATAGCTGGTCATATTTTTTCCTTCAAAAAATTTATTGCTGGTATTAAAACATATTTTTATACTTTCATAATATTTTGACCCGAGTTTGGGAGTTAAGTATTTGTCCATAGGCGGAATCTTAACAGGTGCTACCAATCCGGCTCAGGATGGACCTGGGAATACATGCAATTAAGTCGTTCCACGCTCCTCAAAACCTCTTGATCAGAGGCCATGCTGTTGGACGTAGTTCATCGTCATACCCAGGACGGCCATGAAACAGTGGCTGTTAAGCTGTATTAAAAATCACTAATGACTTCGATTGTCGCTGAGGGACACTAGTATAGACTTGAGTAGTACGTTAATAAATCTAAATGCGTATGTAATCAACGTTAACCAATGTTTTTTCTTTTTTAATTCGCCTCATAGACTATAGCAAAAAGTATTATTTGAATATCTTACATGAAAAATGTTCAAGGGTTATTAATTATTTAACAATATTACCTTCATAATTTGCACTATTTATATTGTTCACATTTTTTTTTTGTTATCACAACATTGATGGACGTTGAGATAACAAAAATAAGGATAATAGTCGGAATATAAAAATCGAAATAATGACTTAATGAATTAATCCCAGAAATTCAGAGAGAAAATATTCTCTTCATGCTAATGTATTTTGTATTGTATCGTAAATGACGTTCGTGCGATTGTTAGACAAGAACAACATTTTGGATTAAGGAAATATCCGTTATGTTAGTTGCAATAACATTTCAATTCAAACTAATTCAATACTGAACTCATTCCTTCATTATTTAAGTCTTACAATTTCATTATTGTTTTAATCTAAAACTAAAAACGTGTTATATAGTTTTTGATGTAATGGAATAACCTGTCATCGCCATGAGTGACTACATTATAGGTAGTAACTGACTATCTGTAAGTCAACGGACTACAGAGCCTAGCTGCAACCTATTCCAGTTAAACAGTCCAACTCTCAGCCTTCAGACAGGGCGGAACCGAAGGGCAAAATCTCGTTCGGGGAGGTAGACTGCCCCTGAACCCGTTTATATGTGTTCAAAAGAGAATATTTTTGGCCGAGCCTACGGGCTCGGAGAACCCACGTTAAACCGCCCTTGTGCCACATGCAACCCTCGTGGTGGGGGTAGCTAAATATACTAGCTGGGAACTGGTGAGTACGACTGATTACGCGAGAACTACCGACATTCTAATAGTAGCACTCACAACTGGATTGACTTGCGACGACCTTGTGCATAACTGTTACCTTTATTCTTATTGTACTGGTTTTTACAATAAACCTTTACTTATTTTATCCACCGTGTTTTTAAAGTATATATTCTTATTAGCATGGAATATAAGTTTTAAAATCGGCCTTTCTGCATTCAAGTTATTCTCATATTTTTAACGCATATATCTAAAACTAATTCTCAAACAAAGTTCACGTCCACATCACGTTGTAACACCGGTTCCTGTACGATCACCGAAGTTAAGCAACCTCCAGTCTGGTCTGTACCTAAATAGTGACTTTTTGGAATACCAGGTTCTATATGCTTAGATGTGCGGTTGGTGTATTTAATAATGGCTCAGAATTGTTAATCGGCGAGCAGGGTTCCAATTCACTTTGGGTTCGTAATATTCACTTTTGCGCAAATACCCTTGGGGAAGGTATGAATTCATCTTTCTCCCGCCCCCAGCTATGAGTTAATATTGTAGTTTGTATTACTAAATTATTATTATCTCGAAAAAAATTCTTAAAGTCTGAAAATATTTTCTGGCTTTAAATAACCGGCAGATTTAAGGCAAAGAAAAAGAATCAATCAAATAAAAAAAAAAAAAAAACAGCCAACTAAATTCCTCATATTTGTATAACCCACGCCTTTTAGGAAGCATAGCAGGTCATCTACATCGACGTTTTTGAATATATCCCTCACTCGGCTCAAGCGATAAACCTGGAGTCGAACAAACTTTATTTGGTTCAGTTCAAGTTGTCTTTGATGGTCTGCAGGTTGTCGTGAGCAAAGAGAAATACATTAGGCTGTCACACGTCTTACCGCCGTACCTCAAGTTTGATAGCATTTCCTATAAATTCTGGACACACTATAGCCAAGACTTAGATTGTGTAGTGGGGACACGAGAATGCCGTACATCAAAGGAATTCTGGCATCTTATACATAAAAACCATGATAGAACGAATTGTGGCTGGCTGCGAATGTTTATCATCATGTCATCCCGAAAATATGACCTCCTTTTTTTTCCTTATTTAACATTATTTTTCGACGCTGCAACTGACATTTAACTGTGTCGGGTGCAGCGTCGGAAAGGAAACCAAGCAGCTGTCCTGTAATATCAAAGACTTGTTCAAACCAATACTTGAAGGCCAACGTGAATGGCCACAGTCACTTCCGAGATTACGTCTATTACTTGAGATTACTTGAGTCTGAAGACGAATTATTGAATACCCTTTTTTATTTTTTTTTTTTTTAACGTTGCACACACACACACATATATATATATATATATATATATATATATATATATATATATATATATATATATATATACATTACTCCTGTCTCAAAACAAATCTAGTTTCGCTGACAAAACTAACCTAGCCGTTCGTCACGAAAAGGACCTCCAATCGGTTGTGAACTGGGGCAGGAATTGGCTGGTTAACTTTAACGCCTCAAAAACGAAACTGCTCTCTATTAATCACCACAGAGATCCTTACCTGCCCCCATTAGAATGTCTGACGCTCAACTTCTTGAGAGCACTTCTCTGCGGCTGCTGGGTCTCATATTGTCTGCTGACCTAAGATGGAACAAATACATTGAGTCAATTGCTTCGTCCACAGCAAGGAAATTTGGCTCCCTGTGCCACGCCAGGAATTTTTTTCTCCCCGGAATCGATCCTTCAAATCTACAAATCAACCATTCGCCCTTGCATAGGGTATTGCTGCTCTATATGGTCTGGAGTCCCTTCTGTTTGCCTCGGGGTTCTTGATAAGATCCAGAGACGGATATGCAATGCAATTGGCCCTGATCTGGCATTTCGTCAGCAGTTGCTCTCGCACAGACGTGCCGTCGCCTCTCTCTGTCTTTCTTACAAATACTTTTATGGTAATTGCTCCGATGAACTGCTTTCGCTGGTTCCAGGCTTCATGAATTCTAGCGTCCTACGAGGCTAGCATCCCACTCTCACGCTTTCACTGTTGAAACTGTTAAATGTATCCGTCTCTTCTACTTCAATGAATTCATATCTCGCATCTCATCCCCGTGGAACTCCCTTCCCTTTTCCTATTTCCCTGATAGCTATAATCTCCATTTATTCAAATCTAATGTCAATAGACATCTTCAGTTGCCTTGATCTATCCACTATCTTTCTCTTCATCCTTTCCTCTATCACTCCTATCTGCTCTCACTCCAAATCCTATGTAACCCCTTGCGTGCTAGTGGCTTCCAGCCTTGCTTGGGGTGAAATGCTTAATATAAAAATATATATATATATATATATATATATATATATATATATATATATATATATATAACAATGAATCATTGATACAAAAAGTAAATTCGCTAACAAAATTTTAAAGTTAAATTTAAGTTAACTTTTTAAATGTTAAAATTTTGTTAGCGAAGGGATTTTGGCATTTTATATCATTAACTTTACTAATTTGCTTTTCGGATGAATGATTCATTGTAATATAAATTGAACTGCACCACATTTGAGATATATAAATATATATATATATAAAATAAACTGATTTTTTTCATTGATATATTTCTTTTATATTATAGTCTGTTTACAATTAGGTGGCGCATACTATATATCCGTATCACTGAGAGCAGCTTCTTATACTTAAATTTGCAACGTAATTTTACGTGCTAATACGATCTTTGTCGGAAATGTACCATCTCTTATACACGCATACGTTTCTAAGCCAACAACTTCATTTGTAGTCATTGTCAAGAGAGGAAAAAAAGATCTGATTTCTCATCAGGAGAGACGATTCATCTATCTTCTATTACTGTAAAGAATGTGCAAAATGGTGTAAAAGGATAGGGTAATTGGTCCGAAAGAAGATAGGTTCTAAATTTTTTATCTAATCACCGTGGCATTTTTCCCCACCCATTTTTTGGTGGCTGGGTGGGCGGCAAGAAGTAATGAGGAATATTTTCCTCTATTTTCTTTTTCTCTTTCTTTTTCTCTTTCTTTTTCTCTCACTTTCTTTTTCTCTCACTTTCTTTTTCTCTCACTTTCTTTTTCTCTCACTTTCTTTTTCTCTCACTTTCTTTTTCTCTCACTTTCTTTTTCTCTCACTTTCTTTTTCTCTCACTTTCTTTTTCTCTCACTTTCTTTTTCTCTCACTTTCTTTTTCTCTCTCTTCCCTTTCTCTCTCTTCCCTTTCTCTCTCTTCCCTTTCTCTCTCTTCCCTTTCTCTCTCTTCCCTTTCTCTCTCTTCCCTTTCTCTCTCTTCCCTTTCTCTCTCTTCCCTTTCTCTCTCTTCCTTTCTCTCTCTTCCCTTTCTCTCTCTTCCTTTCTCTCTCTTCCCTTTCTCTCTCTTCCCTTTCTCTCTCTTCCCTTTCTCTCTCTTCCCTTTCTCTCTCTTCCCTTTCTCTCTCTTCCCTTTCTCTCTCTTCCCTTTCTCTCTCTTCCCTTTCTCTCTCTTCCCTTTCTCTCTCTTCCCTTTCTCTCTCTTCCCTTTCTCTCTCTTCCTTTCTCTCTCTTCCCTTTCTCTCTCTTCCTTTCTCTCTTCCCTTTCTCTCTCTTCCCTTTCTCTCTCTTCCCTTTCTCTCTCTTCCCTTTTATTTTAATCTTTTCAAGGCCCTGCTTAATCAGTTTCTGAAAATGGATAGCAAAACAGAATGGGGAAGGATTTGTCAAAAGACAAATGTTGGTGGTAGCTACAAAAGATAAGTTGTTGTGAGCTGTGATCGCCCACGTTTTGAACGGATCCGACACTTCAAAAACAAAAAAGAAAAACGCAATTTCATCCCTTCTTTTCTTTCCTGTTCATTTTTTTTTTCTGATTCCACGCTTATTTTTTGGAGGTTCTCATTCCTTTGTAGCAATTCATTTTAGTTTCGAATTCTTCCCCCTAAAAACATTAACCGTTTCTTACCACACATTTACATGTTTGCTAAGGAAAATCTCTCTCTCTTTTTTTTTGTCACTAGATATTTCTGATAATTCCAAATTTTGATTTCTTTTTCTTCATTCTAATACTTTGTGGTTTATTTTATTCTCTAATTTCTCTGTTAATCGAAATATTGTTTTCCTACATTATTTTTAAACACAGAAATTATCTATTAAATAGCGTATAATTTAATTCCGTTTTAACCGACGGAACTTTTCGGCCAGATTATGCCATGCGTGATACACGCGTAGGCGATCATGTATTTTTCGATACATGACTGACGAGGCAGATTTTTTTTCTCGCGGTAGGTTGCCTTTTCTTTCTGCGGTAGACCGGTTGCCATCCCAGGCTATAGAACCCGATCTGTCCCGCTATTTACCCATAGCTGGAATGTGAAGAGGAATCATATCTTTCTCAAGGGTATTAGCATGTTAGTGAATGTAATGGAACCGAGTGGAATTCGAACTCGGCTCTCCAATTCCTAACCGATACATATTTATTTATTTTTACAAAGAATTTTTTCTTCTTTCGCTTCCTCGTAGTTGAAACTTCTGTGATGTTCAACCATCTTTTTGTGCTTTTTTTTTTTCTGCGTTTTACTTTTCAAATCGCATTTAGAATCACAAAGAAGCACAAAACTTGAGGAGTACCAACAGCCGCAACAACTAAAATGGATATCACATGTAATTCGAACAGAAAATAATGACAAGATGAAGATTTTCATTCCCAAAGCTACGTTAAAGAAAAAGTTAGGAAGGAAACATCCATCAATACTTGCAATAACAATTACTCAACTTGAGAAATCTGTTTTCCTGCAAACTTTGTGATGGATATAGATTTAAACCAAAATTAGAAGTGTTTCTTTGGTCAGTAAATACCGAAAGCTTCCTATATAGACTATATCACTGTTACCATTATTCTTGTATAAATTTTATCTGTCAACATTTTCTTTTAAATTTTGGACATATTCTAAAAAATAGATTTGTTTAATTTTTCTTTTTACGGATTTTTTCTTTTTCCTTGTCTTCCACTTTTCCCTAATTTTTTCAGTATTTAAATTTTATTTTTTTTTTATTTTATTTTATTTTTTTTTTATTTGTTTCCGGATTCCTTTCTTTCACTTAGATTACAATTTAATTATACAGTGTAACCCGGATATAAGAGAGTTGTCGGGACCGGAGAAGTCTCTTATATCCGGGTTTGGTCTATTTTGTTTACATTAACACAGGCTCTAATTTGGGACCAGAGAAAATCTCCCTTATATCCGGGTTTCACTGTATCACCTTTTAAACCATAACGATTTATATTATCTTTATATTTCCATCCTTTCATCAATAATCATGTTCTTCATTTGGCGACAGTCCTTTATTCATTCGCTTCTTCTTCTTCTCCAACTACATATTGATATTTACACAGATTAGCTTGGCCCAGAATGATGGCAAACGAATCTAATGAGAGTATGGAAGATTTTGCTGCACCGAGATTCTGATGTGGTTGCTTCGAAAACCAGCACTAGAAATTCTGCCCTCCCGCTGATGGGGAAGATGTAATTATCACAGCCTTGCAGACTCTTTTTTTTTCTTCTTCTCTGATTACAGTGTTCAACTCTGCTATTATTTACTTTTTTAAGTGATGATTTCTTTCTCCTTGTTTTTTGCACAATTCCTTTCGCATCTCCAGTGGTGGTTGAGGTAACCACAGACTTCGTACCACTTCCAGTGATCTGTCTTCCAGCCTCAATTAAAGCAGCATTTCGAATATTGATTTTCCGAAAAACAAGCACTCCCCACTAACACGATTAGCGCAGTATCTTTTTTATGTTCTCTTTTAACATAGGATTTTTTCTTCAAATTACCATTACTTAATAAATATCTGTTGACCTACAGTAACGAAATTTCTGTGTCCATGTAAAAGTTTGACTATGCAGGTGGTGTAATGGTTAGAGGCCCGGAACGTAAAATTAGCGATACGAGTTCAAATACCACTTACGATCGTTATATTCATATTCACACAAATACAGTTAGGAAATGTATTAAGTCATTTCCCCCATCCAGCTATGGGTTAAATAGGACAGATAAGACTGGTTGGCAAACAGTAGAAGAGAAAGATAACTCTGAATTCAAAACTGAGAATTTTCTTTTTACAAATGTTCACTTAATACAAGGCCCAAGAGCCACTCAAGGTAGAGTGGATTTGTATTAGCCTGAGAAATAGCAAGATAACAGGAAAGATAAACAGCTAATGTTTGACTTGAAGAGGCCAAGATTTAATTAGCGAATAAAATTTCAGAGTTCAGGCGGAGACTATCAACTCCGCCTGAACGCTGGAATACTTTGGAGTATAGACTTGGAGTACTCTTTAGAAGGGATTGGAAGATCGATCCTAAACAGAAAATAAGCAGGAATGAAGCTCTACTCCTGTTCAAAAGACTGGAGAGCATTGTGAAGCAGAAGATAGACAAACCTATCTTTTGTGATGTCAACATACAATTGTTGACACTTTTGTCATGTCAACGAATTGTAGTAGAAACTTTGTAATCGCTGATACAACTATATTATCGCCGTGGAAAAATGCTGGTGTCAGACGCCTTCTAACATTACTAGCACTAATAATACTTGCTCGATAATACGCGAATAGTAATCCATATAGTGATCAGTATAGAGAAATAGAGAATAGCGATCCGTATAGTAATAGAGGATAGATTAGTAAGAGTGATCCCTATAGTAACAGAGTATAGAGGATAGACTAGAAATAGCGATCAATTAGACATCAGGCTACTCTCTATTTATGCGTTTCTTCTATGGTCACGTGAGCTACTTAATTGAATAATGGGATCGCCTATGTTTGCTCACTGGCGATCTATGTTTAAACTCAAGTGTCGGCAGTGACATTTCATTCCTATATAACGCTATCTACTCCTCTCAGGTGATAATAGGTAACTGTGGTCGTTTCGGCATAGTTGCAATATAAATTCCAGAGTGCGGTACCGCTGTGAAGTGTTTGAAAATCATACAACAGATTGGTTAAAGAATTGTGAGTCAAATTGAGTAGATGAAGCTATTCGGAAGCCGTCGATGGTTGTATTAGCACGAAGTCATGCCATCGTGACTGAAGGTTTTGAAGGTGCTGTCCTTGTTCTCTACATAATTTGTCCTCTTCGGGAACCTGTAACTAAAACTGTTCAACGCAGTTGCAGAATAAACCATCGGTTGGATTTGTGGAAGTTGAAGAAACATAAATATGCCGATGTGGGTGACTGCAACAGGGATTAGTTAACCACCCTGTCAGGCTCATCACCCGGTAGGGACGAGTGCCTGCAACGTCCACTGAAAGCAAAATATCATTTACTCTGACAACAGCATTACAGATGATATCTAGTGATGGTATTACATATATTTTATCCGTCTGTAAAACAATGCGCATAAATATAATTTCTTAGTTTATTCTCAGATTTTATTAGAGCGTCTATTTTGTGCAGACTTAAAAAGCATCTTTGTTTTCAAATTATCTTTTCGTAATCCGGTAGTAACAAATTACATTTTATCAAGTTTCATGTGTGCACATATGTCAACAAACTACGAAAAAGGCACGTGTATGGCATATATATATATATATATATATATATCGAGAGAGAGAGACTTAAGAAACATATTTTTAAATACCGTGCTCAATATTAAATATAATAAAAATAGGCATTAATAACGTATAAAAAATACTTTAAATATCACTTTTCCGTTTTGTTTGTTGGGGAAAACAATAACAAAAATTGATATTTACAGTTAAGAGTAAAGATATATGAGGGTGATTGTGGTGGTGTTATCCTTAATGCAATTTCATTAAGTATTTTAGACAATCATGTCCTTGGAGTTGTAAATATTTTGCAATTCGAAGAATGCAGTCTAATCATTCATATTTACTCGGACGATAGCTTAACCAAAGCAGATTAAAATCCTTCAGTATTACCATGATATTTATAAAATTCATTTACTTATTTTATGGCACAAGCATTAATTCCGGTTTTTACATTTAAGCATGTGCTTTTTTTCGTTTCAATTTTCATCTGCGATTAGCCTATTTTTAATATTTGTTTTATTTCCTAGAGTTTTCTTTTATTTTATTTTTAATTCTCTAAAGCGAAAACAGTCCTTGAGATTAGGAGAGCTGCTTGGAAGAAGTTTTTGGTTATCAGCCGGTGACACAGGAAAATTGAAGGTAGGAGTAGGAAAACGGAAGCTAAAGGAGAAAGGAAGGAGAATAAGGAAACGTAAGGAGTAGCTAAAATAGAAGGAAGGAAGTGAAAGAGACGTGGACAGGAAGACGGAGTCTAGAAGGAAGATGGGGAGGAGGAGAGGAGCAAATTGAAAGGAGATGGAAAGGAAATAAGACGTAGGAGGGGGTAAATGGAGAGGTAAAGGAGAAAGAAAAAGAAAATGGTTTCTAGTAACAATGATCACAAGAAACAAGTTAATAAAATCTGAAAAGAAAGTAAATGAAACGACACGAAAAAAAATCAAAGAAGTGAAAAGGAAAATATTATTTCATGCCTTTAAGACTGTAAAAGTCTTTGATAATAAAGAACATTAATTAGATAACATGTTTACTTTCTTCTAGCTTTGATCGAGCCCCGTTTTATGTATAGGTATGTTTGTAGGTTTCCATCAGTTTATTTTTTTGTTTTGTTTTTTTGTAAGAGAAAACGCGAGGTCATTTATCAGAACGCCGGTATAGAAAATGATTACGCACAAATGATGTCACTCAATCAGTAGCAAAATCGTTATTGTATTTTCATTCTGTTGCTATGTATCTCCTGGTCAACACTACTTAAACAAAACAATTGAGAACGTTCTTTTATTCAATGTGTTCTTTTATTAATCATTGGGTTTTTTTAAATTGTTGTTTTCCCCTCCCCGACAGACTTTTATATGTACATATGGGGACTAGTTAGGATTTCATAGAGAATTTGAGGTATTATGGTGGACGCAGTAAGAAAGGTAGGAGTGAATGTGTTGTTTTGCTGATAGGAATATTGTTGGTATGTTTGGGTCCGTGTCTGTGACTAGCTAAGTTTAGAATTAAGACAGAAGACCGTCCTTCCCCAACCCTCTTTTTGGCCTTGTGCCACATTTTGTACAGTAGTACGAATAAATAACTATTCAATGAGGCACCGCCGTTGACGAAGGCTGAACTTTGCTAGCAGTTATGAGAGTCGTGATTTGGTCGACACGTCAGAAGGGATTCTAGGGAGGTGAGAAGTTCACCTCTTCCCAACTGATCTTGTACTTTATGCATCAGCTTAAAGTCAAGATTTGGACGGAAAGGCGGCGACTCTCTTCATCAGAATGCGGCAAAAGGTGGGTAAATCTTGCGCGACTGTGTAGAGTGAAAGGGGTTGACCTGGAGTGGCACTTGGATGTCGGTTAGGTACAGGATTTTGTCCTTCCTGGGTTGAACAGAGGCAACCCGCCCCGATATTAGGCTAGTTTAGGATTTTGTTTAAAACTTCAGTTTCCTGTTTCTGGTTAACTTAGCTAGGGTATGCATGCTCATTGGCCCCTTTTATTTCTATCTCTATTTTTTCTTTTAATTCCCCATCCCCTCCCTCGTTAGGTGGTCAGTTATGTCAGTTCTCTGGTTGTTGCGGGATGACTTTCGTGTGTGTGTGTGTGTGTTTTCGTATTTGTTATTGTCTAAATGAGTGCGTGTTTGTGGGCGTGCTTGGTTTTTTATAATGTTATAATGCCGCAATTATTTCGTCCAGTTAACTGATGTTTCTGCCACATTTAGGGATTGTATGTGTGTGTGGGGGGGGGGAGGTTTTATTACTAACCCTATTTTGTTTTGTTTAAATAGTATTAAATCATATTGTAAATAATCATTGGGTTTTTTAAATTGTTGTTTACCCCCCCCCTACAGACTTTGAAATGTACATATGGGAACTAGTTAGGATTTCATAGAGAATTTGAGATATTATGGTGGACGCAGTAAGAAAGGTAGGAGTGAATGTGTTGTTTTGGTGATAGGAATATTGTTGGTATGTTTGGGTCAGTGTCTGTGACTAGCTAAGTTTAGAATTAAGACAGAAGACCGTCCTTCCCCAACCCTCTTTATGCCTTGTGCCACATTTTGTACAGTAGTACGAATAAATAACTATTCCTATATTTTTATTTCTTACATCGAAAACAGAGTTCGACCTTTTCAACTTCATAAAAACAATGATTACAAATGTTGTTGTTGACCACAGTTTCCCTATTTATATGACTGGCGCAAAACAATCTTCATCGCCTTCATTACGTAACGTTTTGGCATTTTTTGGATTAAAATGTGTTTTGTTTTTTAATCATTTCACACCAAGCAAGGCAATAGGCTGCAAGAGGTTATTGAGTGTTAAAGAATAGAAAAACTATTATTAAGGAGGGAAGACAATAAATGAACAAATAAATTTTGGAGGTTAATTCGCGTCGCGGCAGCCATTACTGGCTTTTTTTTGCATGCATTCGCTGCAGAACAGCTATGAGTAGAATATTCATTTGTCCTAATTGTTGCGCATGCATTATAGTTCTCTTGCGCAGTAACGGAGACAAGTTAGATCAGTAAACAAGGCAGTTAACTTCTTTCTCATCCGCGCTTTGCTTTTAGCAGCGAATGTATGCAAACAACGCCAGTAATGACTGCCGCTAACGACGCGCATGAATCCAAACTTTTACTGTCGATATCTCCAAAACTGTAGATTTTATCAAATTTATCAAGCCAGATTCGAATGAAGCATGTGCAATTACACATAAATGTAAGTATTCTGAAAATGTTTAATGCGAACTGTGTGTGGGTGCTAAACTGCAAATTAACCGTTTTGAAATTTAATATCTATATAGATATTTGAGAAAAAATGCGGACACCAAAGAGAGGTATGAATATACTCAGATGTGTAGACTGAAATATATAAAAAGAAGAAAATATATATTAAAATATATTGCAGAACACGATATAAACGTAATTAAAAGGAGGATAGAAATGATAAAACATACAGAAAACGAAGAAAAATCCTTAATGCATATGGAGACAAACATTAATTTTAGTCTTTAGGCATTTTAATACAAGACCGGATAAGCAATACTAAGCCTTAAATTTAAGAATTTTGACCGGCGAATCCGAGACAAAATCAGCAGACAGTGTCAAATTAAATTTGGTAGTGGAACGTTGTTGAAACTGGCTCGATGAGCAAGAACGTCCATGGAGCCAAAAACAGTAAACTAGTCTCGTATAATTTTTATATACATTGCAGTGTGTGTGCTTTTTTTTATTTATATTTATTTTTTAGCAAGAACAAAAATAGTCTTTATTTCGACAAAAATATCATAGGTTTACTATTGGGTTTCTATCAAGGGTTTTTACTTTCAATTTTCAAAATGAATGTCAGGGTTTGATATGAAGACAACTGAACTATAAATTTACATAGCAGTAGTCTACGTTCCTCCAACTGACCAAATGCGAAATCGGTAATTAACGTAAGGTATTCTGTCTCTTTGTCTTCATAGCCATCAGTCGACAATATTATTACTACCTAATAATTACGTAACATAGATGTTTTATCTAATTTTTACAAAATGACACTGCAATTACTGAAGCTAAAAGTAAGCAATAGTAAAAATTTATAATGTAATGTTACCATGTGAATTACAAGAGATCAATTATGAAATCTGAATTCAAACTCCAACTTTATAATAGCCAACTTGTATGAAAAATCAGTTGAATTCTAGACTTCAACTGAAGTCTTAACATTGTTTTCACGCTAAACGTATCACTGCGAATAAACTCATTTTTGCCATGAAATAATTCGTAGTCGGCGTCATTGTTAACAAAATTCTCCTTGTTTCAATTCTTACATTCAAGTACAATTGGGTGTTTTGATAGCGGTTATTGATTTTGCTATATATAACAGCAAATAACGCTTGGGACCATTCGTTTCCAGGTAAACTTATAGAAAATAATTATCTTGCAGGCGTGCCGGGAGGGCAGAAAGATGTTGGTTAATTCTGCTATTACAGAAATTTGTAACATCCTGCACTTGTTTATATTAGTCTTGGAGCAACAAAGTGAAATATTGCGTACAGGATTCAACATAACTCTAAACATTAACATTTTAACATGAAAAGGAAAATTTTGATAATTTTCTTTTGCGATTATAACGTAAAAATGTTAGGTCAATCTTGGTTCTTCTGCTTCAGATATCAGAAAAGAGTTTTGTTGAAAACTCCCTTTTTCAGATGAGGAATTTTCAATTTATTCGTTTTATTGTTCACATCTTTATTATAGACGTTATTATAAACAACTTTTCAGCCAAGTACCCTCCGGTCATCGGCAGGCATCATATAATTTGGGCTGATATGTGATATCTTATCTGTTGGTTATTGTTTGTTTTTTTTGTGATTGTGTTTTCGAGTGGTTTTCACAGTGGAGGCTTGTATTCGTACTAAGTCGGTCCTAAAGTAGGTTCGACGTACAAAACGTTAGGAACTTGATATAATAAGTATGACGCAGAGAAATCTAGTTGTGGTCGCTGATACTTTAGTATCCGACTAACGGTCGTCCGGTATCGACTAGTATTTAGTCAACTCCCCCACGAGGGTATCATGTGGCACAAGGCCGGTTTAACGTGGGATCTCCGAGCCCGTGGGCTCGGCCATAAATATACGCTTTGAACCCGTATAAACGTGTTCAGGGTCGGTTTACCTCCCCGAACGAGACTCCGCCCTTCGGCATAGCCTCGTTCGGGTTCCTCCTCGCTCGAAGGCAGAGAGTTCAGCCGGCCGCCCGACATCGACTGACTGACCGACCCACTCAGCGATAGACTTAGCGACTCCTCGTTACTATTATTATCCCTACTTATTATAGGTGAGAGAGTCTATTAACTATAGAATAGGTGTGTTCCACTATAACAGCCTGTGATAGTGTTTCTTCTACGTTCCTTCTGAAACCGGTAATATAAATGTACTATTGAACTCGCCATAATTGGATGATAGAAGCACTTGATTAAACAAGCCTTCTTGGTGGGATTTTTTTTTTTACCATTACAATCCAATGTCTGAATGTTAAGACATTTCTTTTTCGTGAAGAGTTGTTTTTTTTTATTTTTGTTTTTTGTTTCTTTAAATGAGGAATTGTCAGTGTACTTAGATTTATTCGAAGTGTTAGCGATTTCTGGATATCGATACCAAAATTGTTATATATTCTTAAATCCTTCTGTTTATGATAAACTCTATAAGATTCAAGCTGATGACAATAATTATATGAAATGGATTTTTAAAGATCAGTATTTAATTCACAGGTTAGAGGTAAAATTTCGTCGAGGATACACACACACGTGTATATCTGTCGAAAATAATAAACTGCCCATAGGTAAGTCGATTAAATATTTATTCATTACTGTTGCACTGGTTGTCGAGCATTTTCTTGAAAAAATTCTGTTAGTTTTAAAATACGTTAAATTCTAGTACATTTCCACGTATTTTGGTAGATTATTATAGATTTGTTCATATATATAGCACCAAACAATGGTCAAAATAAACATATTCAAGATCTTCTCGTCTAACAATCGCCATAGATTTAAACTCGGTTACGATTTGGATCGGATTCGATAAACCCTTTTTGGTGTTTGTTAGTGATGCCGTTCTGACTTAGAGGCATTGTGCTCTTTAGCTTTTTTGTGTAGATAGGTTTCTCTTTTATTTTCTCATCTGTTGTATCTTCTTTCTTGGTTTTCCGGTTTGCTTGGTTTGTTTTTTGGTTTTTTATCCATTTGGCATGCTTTGTATTGGCGTGGCTGCTCTTTAAAGATTTACCCATTTCTTAGTTTATTAAACACACACACACACACACACATATATATATATATGAAATTCCGACATAAAAGTCCGACAATTATTTTAAGACGTTTTATGTTTATACATTCATTTTATAGATACAAATATTTAAGTAAATGCTCTGTTTATAATAAACACTATTAAGCAACATTTACAAACAGAATATTTTCGGTGAAATTTTCTCGAACATTCAGGCCGGTAAATGTTGTTCAATACTGTTTATTATAAACAGAGCATTTACTTAAATATTTGTATCTATAAAAAGAATGTATAAACATAAAATGTCATATATATATATATATATATATATATATATTCACATACATATATATGGTTTGTTTATTTCCCTGTATTTTTTGTATTTATTTTAAATAATTTCAGCCAATGCAAAATAATAAAATGACTAAGACGCAACAGGTTATCGAGTGAAAGAAAGAGAAAAAGAATCCTTACTAAGGAGGGAAAGAGCGAGAACAAGATGAATATAATGATTCACATTGCATTTAAAGTTTTGAAGATTCTAGTTGACTGGAGAGCAATCCGACGGGTAAGAGAAGAATTTGTTAGCATAGAACTTAGTTACATCTAGCAATTTCAACTGTAAAATGACGAAAAACCTGTCTCCAATCTCGTACTGCCGTTTAAATGCGTAAACTCGTATGTCCCAAAGGGGGAAATTCATTAGAAAAACTACGATGAAAATATTTGTAGAAAATTGACAGTGTAGCTAGGTTACGGCGGTGGGAAAGTGACAGATTTTGTATTGAGATTTAATATGTAAGTGTTTGATTTTTTTTTTTTTTTCTTTCGCACTCTTTGATGGTCCTACCCTAAATCTGTTCTAATCCCTTTCTAAATCTATATTGCCACCAGTTCCCTTTTCGACTGAATCAAATATCTATTAAATTAAAAGCATTTTCGAAAGTTAAATCACATTTTCATCCGCATGTAAAATCTGCCATATCCATGAAAAACGCGTTTTTTTTTGTCCATACTCAGCTGAACCTGTTGGATGTTTACTTTCAGAAAAGCTTGCATCACAAATAAACCCGTCTACACATGCGCACACCAGTCTCTTTACATTTGACTATATATATTTCAGCACAATGCCACAACCTCAGTGTATGTCGGCATCAGATGCGAATAAGACGCATATCGCTTTGAATGGCCAACAACAAAAAATATTAGTAGACATTACGTACATAACAGAGAAATGCAGTATACAATCGAATAAGGAGACATAATTTGATTTCCATGTCTGCGAAAAGGTGGTGTCTGTTTATTTTGGAAAATTTGATGTTTTCTGTCAGAATTGGCGCTGGTAAGTTCATTCCATGGAAGTATCGCTGACGGTCAACAACTCTTGAAAAAATAGTGCTATTCAAACTTGGAGAGAAATAAAAAAAAAAAAATAAAAAAGCAGCTTGTTGGTGGTTCTTTTTCTTTTGTGAACGTGAACGATAATAGCTCCCCACATCTTCCTATTCTTTGTGGCGATAAGAAACATTTTGTTCCTTTACTATTCCTCCTTGACTTTGTTCTGTTATTTATTTACCAAATCGGTTAAGTTACTTGATTTTTTTGCCTTCAGTATGTTTTGTGTCAAATTCTTTGAACCTATTTTCATAATTGTTTCCCTACAATGTGAGATGTGTTTTCTTGGTCTTAAGCATAGTTTTGGTCTTAACCACCCTTTTTTTTTTTTTCATAAATCTTCCTTGAAGCTCACATGTTTCGACCATGGTATTCTTATTATGTTTGTATAGAACAACATTGCTACTACTTCAAATATCTTCGTGTGTGATAAGATTGCCCGGCATTTACTTCTATACAGAAGAATTGATATTAACATAAAACTCTACTATTCTTTTCTTTGTTTCTAACGGATTTTCTCAGTTGCATTTTGCTTAACTTTTGGAATGATTCTTTCGCTAGTCCAATGCGTGACTGGATATGTTTCGCATTCCTTGTTAAAAGGCTTACTAGATATTAAAACTTCAGCAACTGTTTGATTTTTTTTTTTCTCCAATTCATAACTCAAACTTTTTTCTGTTTCTGGCTTATTGTAATTGGTTAGTCCTGTGTGTCTCTCTGACTGGTTATTTATTTAGATGCACATTCGTTTCTATTTCCAGACACACATCGTAAGAAACACATATCTTAATCATAATTTATGAATATTCTAATTCTGTTGGTATATATTTGTTTTAATCATTTCCTACCTCAAGCAAGACAAAACATCTAGTAAAACGCAAGGGGTTACTGCGCGTAAAAGAATATGAGAGAAATTAAGGAGAGAGAACTGTAAGAGAACAGGAATTGAACACACAAAAGATAACGACTGATATTCCATTTACTTTTTTAGAGATTAAAGTTCAGTGGAAAGCAAGAAACCGGAAGAATCTTCAACAAACCGGAAGTGCGAGAGAAAAAAATGTTAGCATAGAACTTACGGTTATATATATAGCCATTTCAACTGTAAAATGATGAGAACTTGCTGCCAATCTAGCACGGCGCTTAAATTCATAAATAAATTCGGCTGCCAGGCTCCTTTTATCTATCTCTGACATAGCTCTAACAATTTGGGGGGGAAACTTTCAGTTCCTCCAAAACAAATCTAATGTTCCATTATCATCAAGTGGGCCTTTGATTTTGTCCTGTAACGAGCGGTTGTAATCTCACTGTTGTCTCTTAACCTGAACGTCTATTGGAATTAAAATTCACACGAGACTTCAAGTGAGTAATTATATATGATCCATTGTAAAAGATGCTGGGAAAATGATCAATTTTTTGTGCCTCTCCAAAAAGTAACTGATTTCTCCAAACATGCTCCTTAAAAGTTAGAGCAGACCAAAAATTGAACAGTGCTGCTATATCTGTATCGGAGCTGTCTAATTCTTAGTTTCAAGTCTTGGCATAGTTCCAGAGCATTTACGCAGGCTTACAAGTGATGAATTATATTCCACCATACAGCACCATTCCAACAAACGTCAATAGCCACTCGTTAATCTATTGCTGTTGCCATGGCAAATGTTCAGACGAGCTGTAATCCTTAGTTCCGCCAGCTCAGACCATTACAGGTAGGAAACGCCATGCCACCTCCACAGGGTCTAATAATTCTCATTCCCTTCGTATTCTATTGTTAAAAAGGCAGTCTCTTTCCGAGAATCGCTACATTGTGGAACAAAATCCCGAGCTTTCACGATCACTACAATCTTAAACAACTATTCATGTCTAGAACTGAACCCTTATTTTCCTACATATCCTTATCACCTGCACTTACTTCCTTCTCTAATATACATGATATCACTCCACCAAATTATTTCATGAGAATATCTACTAACTCTTAGCGTGTACTCTTACGGGCATAATACAAGGGTTGGGTCGCAATTTCTTTTCGGTGTCCAATAGACGCAGCAGTCTTAATAAATGGTTTGGTCAAGAAAAAAAAAACTTTTACAGGACCAGTTAATACAAAATTAATAAACTAGGTGGAATCGGAAAAATTCCTCCAAAAAACAAAAATAAAGAATAAAAAACTCTTTTCGTTTTTTAAGCAAAAAAATACTGTTTACTTTCCTTTTATTTTTTTCCTTTTCTTAAATATGTAGTAGACATAAATCTCCACGGATGCATCTTGTTCATTATCTCTGACATCTTGGGAAAGATTGTGAAGACTTTTTGTTTTTTATTCAGATGTGTTTTTTTTATGCTAGCTGTCACCTAAGACTAGAATGTGCAGTCTACGATGATATTTAAGCACAAAATGCCGGCATGTTGTTTATCCAGTTCCAGATCGCCATCGATATTTACGGTGCTGTAATTTTATTTCATTTTTTTTTAAGTCAGTATATGATGTGCCATGTGTTGTAATGGCTAACGGCTCGGAATAAGAAATTGTAGAACCGAGTTCGAATTCTATTTGGGTTCGTTAAATTCACTTACACGCAAATAACCTTGGGAAAAGTACGAATCTATCGCTTTCCAGACCGCCAGCTATGGGTTAAAAAGCAGGACAAATTGTGTTTTATAATCCTTTTTGGCAAACAGTCTACCACCAAAAGGAAAGGGCAACTTACTGCAGGAAAAACCTTCTAGTCAGTCATGAATCCAAAGAGTCATGATCGCCCAAGCGTGTATCACGTATAGCACTTAGCTGACTGACAGATATTTATTACACTGCCGAATCGTCTGCTTTACGAGACTGAATTTAATAATATTTGAACTTTGATTCTAAAGATGTTGTGATATTGCTGCCCACACGTCTTTAAACTTATGCTTTTTTAATCTTCATACCAAGTTATATAAGCAAATACTTCAAGTCAAGAATCAAACATAGCCGACTCTTGCTTTTAGTGTAATTTAGTATAGCAAATATCCTCTTTTTTTTCCTACATATTAATCGATCTTTCTACGAGCAGCATTTTTTTTGTTTCTTTTATTAAACTTGTGCACGCACGCCAAACAATATTTCAATTTTATATAGCAGATAATCCAATGATTCCATTTCAGATACTGAATAACATGTAAAGCAACTGAAAGAACAAAGACTAGAAATAGCCTGAAGTTGCGCTTGTTTCTTTTTAAAGTTTTTATTTTTACATGATAATATTTATTTTAGGCGGGAACGATAGTGAAAGTAATGTGTTATTTTTACGGCACGTGGGTGTAACCCAATCTAGCTGGTGTTCATCGTAGTAAAACAATAAAGAGAAATAAGATACTCTAATACCTTTCAATACGCTTGATATTATTATCGCATAATCCATGTCGAATTCCACGGAATCGAATGAAAAGTCTTTTCTCAGCCTTCTTGATTAATATTTATTAAATAACGGTGAAATTATAAAACAAAGATCGAATCTTTTAAAGCGGTGTTTGGATTGAAAAACTATTTTTAACACTTTTTAGCGCCTCTCCGGAAACTTCAGCGGAATATTTGAGAGCCGATGTCCACACCCCCCCCTTTTAGCATACATTATTCTGCTCGCCAAATCTGCTTCCGCGAATCAAGTGTACAAGTTTGAAAGTTCGTAATCTATTCTGATTATCACAACAAAAAGTTAAAATTTCCATCCGTATTTTAATGTTCTTTCTATTTCTGTGCAATTTCGTTCGTGATAACTTTGTTGTCTATACCCCTAATCAACGCCGAGTACCAGGACAATAAAATATTTGAATATTCAAGCAAGAGAGTTGAAAATAATATTAGAATATCGATCACAGATTGCTGGCCAAGAGCGTTTCGCGTTAGTATCGGAGGTCGTTCTTAATATAGCGAGTTCCATCTTTACTGAGTTCTTGGAACTTGTATATTTTTAATTTGATTGACTGCTTCTATTTACTGTGTCTTCTCAGTACGTGGGAGATAATGGATATCCACTACTTTTATCTTTCGTAGGTCTTAGCAATATTTTTTAACCGTCCCTACATGCTCTGACCTTTTTATTAACACAAGTTCGTAAAATAGGCAACTCGTTGGTTTCACTAAATTTCTTGCCTTCAATATGTCCTGTGAGTGTCAGATTTCCCAAGCCTTCTTTTCTCTTTTGTTCCAGAAAACTTTCTGATTTTATGTATAATTGTCATTTTTTTTTTTTTGCTCTCCCTTTCCTTGAAAAAAAACTTCTCGTTGCTCGCATGCTCTGTATATGTCATTCTCAACAGCCTACTGTACAACCACATCTGTTGCTTAAAGTCTACGTCAACGAGGAAATGTTCCATCGTTCACTGCCACATAGGAGGACTGATTTTTCATAGCAGTTCAGCACTATTTTCTTTGCTTCTACATAAATTTTCCTGTTTCTTAATGCTTTGTTTTTGGAAGGCATCTTTTTTTGCTTCCGTTACATCTTTCCGATTTCTGTGTCACAGGTTTCTGTCCTCTATTAAAAGACTTCCAAGTTTTTTTAAACCAGCTATGATAGGATCGATATGGGAGAGCCCCCCACCCCACTCCAATAACTTAGTATTTAGCAAGCGAAACCTTCAGATATATTACTACTGTAGAGCAATCCAGTAAGGATATGCGACTTTACTGTCCGGATAGCGTAATGATTATTATGAATAAAAATGTAGTCGGCGAGCCGAGTTCAAATTCAGACCGGGTCTCTTACGTTTACATCGTATTAATATCACTGGGAAAGGGTTAAATCCATATCTTCACTATCCAGCTAGAGAGAAATAGATAGATTAGATTTTTAACACTGGGTGACAACAAGTGCCGATGAAGAAAAACTCACAATTATCAGTAGTATCTTATATATTTTTGAAGCCAGTGCTTCACGGAAAATCTATAGTTTGGAAAAGATATTTAAAGAGAATTCGCTCTACTATAAATTTTAGCCTCTATATAATCATCCAACCGAACACCACCATTTCTGTAGTGAGTACAGTTATTAACAGATGGTTAAACTTTATGTTAATATTTTACACAATACTAAGTTTGTTATAGGTTTATATCACCGAGAGATGGAATAACGCTGCACAAATTAATCACAGTAACTATTAGAATATTGAATAAAATTCTCATTGGGCAAGACTTTTGCTGCTGCTTTTTATAACTGTAAAAAATCCAAGAATTACAATTAAAACTATGTATCCGATATAACAGTTTATAAATTTCTGCAGAATTAAGCCAATGATCTATTTTTTAATTAATGAAAAGCAATTGAAAGCTTTTTAAATATAAAGTGATATATATATATATCTCCAAGTATAAGAGATGGGTGGATGGAATAAAATTCCAATAACAAAGAATCACTATTCTTAAAGGAATGCTCAGTACAGAATATAGTAAATATTATTTATTCAAAAATTATAGCATAAACATGTTATAAAATCACTACAAAAATAGACATTTTGTTTCAACACTTCTGGTGTCTTAAATGACATGACTAGTTTTATAGTAATTTTACAACATGTTTATGTTATAATTTTTGAATAAATAAAATTTCATATATATATATATATATATATATATATATATATATATATATATATATATACACACACACATACACAAAAAGTAAAATTTATCTGAGTCCACGCGTTTCATACTCTGATGGACTTCATTAATGCATATTTATGCATTTTAGTTTACAACAACTATTTATAAACAAAAATAAATTGTTAGTTTTCAAAATTTCTAAATTTACGAATGCTCATAAATATTCATAGGGTTACCAGAAATGTCTAGGTAAATTATGGAGAAAGTCAAATGTTAGTTTTCTTGTCATTAATCATATTGTCCTGTTACATATATTTAAGCTATATCTTACACACACACACGCAAGTGGACACTGTGACGTCGTCCCCCGGTCGCAGCGCCAACTGTGACGTTCTATCCTGATCTACCACGGCGCCAGTTGTGACGTGGCCGTTCCTGGGTCCTATCCCGGTCACGACACCAGTTGTAACGTCCCCAAACAACACCAATTGTGACGTCTTCGCCGCGGTGCCAGCTGTTCGCTCCTCGCTGCTCCGTCCGGGTGTCGCTGCTCCAAACGTGACGTCCGCCTGTCGCGTCAGTCGTGTTGTCTCGTCCTGTGACGACCAACTGGCTTGGTATCGGTCGCGGCACCCAAATGTGACGTTCTAACCTTTTGGGGATTCGGGTGGGAATCTGGTTAGATTTGATATCAGCCTCGCCGTTCCCAACTCGCTTCCAACGCCTGGTTACCAAGGTAACTGCACTGATCTCCAGTCTGCCTACCCACGTTGTGAATTGATCTTAGACAGACGAGATCAAACAGTGGTTGGGGCCGTAATGCAAATTGAGTTCAACGGGGTGATAACACACAAATATGCATAAAAAGAAAAAATAAAATGAAAACTCAAAAGTTCAAAGTATCAAAGAAAAAAGGTAACAAACTTTATGTCTAGTTGTTCGATACATAGGACTGCATCTATCTCCCGGCCCGTTCTGTGGATTGTGACACGTCGTTTTCGCTAGGCAAGTTTTAACGCTTCAAGTTGTTTGCTCTCTAAGAAATTTGTGTTTCGGTGTGTCCTTGGACGAAAGTCGAAAAAAAATTTATTTCTGTGGTCTGGTTCTAAGTCGCTCTTCAAAATAATTGTTCTTGGTTGAAGAGGAGTCCGAAATTTTGCGTGAATCTTGGTCAGCTATCTTGAGGCGGCTTCAACTCTGGAAACTGGAGCTCGAACTTTGGATACTCATCTCTGCCGCCAGGGCTGAACGAACTGATTTCTGCCTGTTGGTGCCTGGCTTTTATTGACGCCGACAAAAACCGGGTTGGGTCTGTTGGCGTCGGGGAGTTCCTTGATAATTCTAAATACATATCCACCTCTTTTATTTCTGGTTAGGGATTTTCCACTCTTTTCCATTTTTGGTAACTTTTTTTTTTCACTCCCACTTTCTCAACATGCTTCTGAGGGGCGTGAACTGCCCTCCCCACTTCTTCGTAGCAGCTTCTCATACTTATACTCTGGATGGGGGCGTCGACAGCCTTCTTCGTGTGTCACGTGATCACTCTCGGCCAATGAGGTCTTGGTCGGGTATCTTTCCTCCTCCTTCGTGCGTCATGTGATCACCACTTGACCAATGACGTCTTAGTCGGGCGTGAACAACCCGCGGCTTTGTTTCGGGAAAAAAATACCTTGCTTAACTAAAAAATTAATTATCCCTTCTCTTTCCTTTTTTTTCTTCCTTTCAAATCGCCGTTATCATGAACGGATAATGTGACAACTCTTTGTTCAACACGTGGCGTTTGTCAAGCAGTTTATCGCCAATTCATCAGATGACATGGCCTCAGAAAAGAATTTTCTCCAAGTTTTCAGTCGGTCTGACGTCTCCAAAGAAGAAATAAAAACATTTCTTATTCCATTCATTTTCTTTCGGTTCATGTGTCTGATAACAAAATTTTATTATCGCAGGGCAAAAGTTTGTTTTAGCGAGACTGCTTGTGTGGGATTTTAATTTTCCATATCTAGCTAAGGCTCCGTACCTACACCTGTGTTTTGTCAATTATCAAAATCTAACGTTTTCAAGTGGACTTTCTTTGGCGAACATTTCTTGATAACACAATTCCATTCGCGCAGGCCAAGTAGGAAAATCGGTCAATGATTGCTCGCAGGTGGCCTTTAATTTTGGTATCTGTCCAAAAGTCTTTTTTAGTCGCCTGTTTCTTGTCGTCACTTATCGAAATAACATTTTCGCTTGAATTTTTCCCTTGGCCGGTGGCCTGTGTTTTGATAATAAGATGCCTTCCCGTACCAATAGTTTGTTTTCATATCCTTAGATAACACTTCCCTACCCACTCAATCTCATTGTCATTGTAATGACACTCTTTTCGCCATTTGCCACTTATCCAAAATAACCATAATTTTTTTTTCTTAAGCCGTGTGTGTGTGTGTGTGTGTGTGTTCGCTTATCACCTATGATCCGTCTCGCATTACTTTTTCCCTTCTTTTCTTCTTTCCTTTTCCCTTTTTGCCTTTCTTTCTCTGCCTGGATGCATGGTGCCACACACTGAGATCACCGTTGAGTGATGACATTGCTTCATGCTCGAACGTAAACTTCAGTCTCCACTTTTATATTTGCATACGCTTTATCCCATATATTGAGCACTTTTAGCCATAAATATAGCATATCTGAAAACTATATTTTCATCACATATATAATCAATGGCAAATTACGTTAAGATCAGAAACTCATTGATAATTTTAACAGATGCATGGCTGTAGGGACTTAGTATCTATTGTTCCCAGCAGTTTTAAGTAAAATTCTGATATTGTATTACTCGGGGCATTGCTATTGGACAGAATAGAAGAATAACTCAATTGCAAGATTCATAACTATAAAGAATTGATCTGGGAATTTAACTATATTGTCGATATGGGAAAATCGCTTACTATAAAGGTAATTTATATTAACCAAAAAAAGGCTTAGAGAGAAGCGTCTATCTTTTTAAATTTGGATTTTTTTAATGTAACTATAACAACAAAAACATTTCGATTTCATTTTTGCCTTGAAAAAGTCGGAAGACGAAACGCGTCGGCAAAATCTAAGATTTTTTTTCCAGTTGTCACTTTATACCAATCTGTCCACAGAATTGATCTATAAAGAATATGTAATGAATGTCGAACCGTGGAATGATGTTTGCCAAGATTGACTTTCCTTTAATAACTACTTATAGTGTATTCGATCTCTTGGCATTTTGTTAAATTAAAGAAAATTTAGTAATTTGAAGGATTAACCCACCATCCTTTCCAATAATCCATGGTAATTCTGAAATAATGAAGAAATGATTTCTGTGAAAAACAATGGTCGATTAAACCTAAAAGTGACAGAGCAAAAATGTAACTTTTTAAATACCAGAAACGGTTCATTTTTGTAAAGGTTATTGATGAAGGTACTCTTAAAATGCTCAAACAAAAGAAATCAAAAAGTCTAGGTGATTTGCATCTGAATAATATGGTCAGCATTCGCGGTCAACTGAAAAGAAATCTAATTCCAAGGGAGATAACTATTAAAGGATAATTATAGAATACTATTTTCATTTATTTATTTAGTGAACCGACAGGTCACAAGGTTGTCTCTATGTTCTATTTTCGATCCTTGACAGCAGTAACTATTTTAATACTTAATCTAATATGATTTATCAATAGATGGTTTTACAAGACAAAAGACAAGACGTACATTAAAGGCTACAATTATATCACCATTTTAGGAATCGTTTTACACCACTCTGTTGGGAGACTTTAATCCTATGCTTTTTTTTTCATATCTTACCAAAACGGTAATTGAATTATTTCAGGAATTCTTTAGACATTATTTTTCGCACAAATATTGTTTCAAAAACAGAATTAAACAAACGTTGCTATAAAATCCTAAAACCAATTTCTTGCGCAACCAAGCCAAACGTTTAGAAGGGAATGTGTAACTCGGTGTTTCAGTAATTTCTAAGTGTTAGATCGGAATCCGACAAAAGAATAAGATAAAAAATAAATAAAATGTATAGTGTGTAATAAGTGACCCAAAATACAAAATGTCTCTGTGTTTTTCTTAACTCGAATTTTTGAGTACTAAAAGATAAATGTTACTATTATGCTTTGTAAAAGGTAAAAGAAATATTTTTTTTTTGTTGACGCACGCGTTAACGACCTGTCCTTGTGAACTACGTGTGCGATAGTTTGAATGTAGCGTATTTGTGCCTGTAGAGGAGACCAGTGGGGGTCGATTCTCACTGGTTTATTAATTATT
This sequence comes from Acanthosepion pharaonis, assembly GCA_903632075.3. Classification (NCBI taxonomy): domain Eukaryota; kingdom Metazoa; phylum Mollusca; class Cephalopoda; order Sepiida; family Sepiidae; genus Acanthosepion; species Acanthosepion pharaonis. Next base: position 745,892 of record CAHIKZ030000341.1, read on the forward strand.
GTAGGTCTTATTTTTATTTTTTAATTTAAAAAATACCATATAGAAAGCAAATAAGCATTCAGGAAGTTTAAAGGAAAATGGGAACAAAAAGACACTTAGAATCATAGAGAAACATTCAAAATTTACCCAGGGAAGAAGGATTAGAATATTTGACACTCACAGGGCATATCAAAGTGAAGAGGGACAGTGGTAAACAGTATGTTAACTAACGAGCTTTGAAATATGGGTGGCAGAACGAGAAATGGAAGGTATGGTAAAAAGACAAACGTTGATATGAGCTACAAAGGACATTATTCGCCCACGTTCTGAAGTCACACGGTGCCTAAGATAAGTTGATTAAGATAATTAGTAGCTTAAAATTTGCCGTAGGAAAATCCGGTAAAAAAATTAAACTATATCATATCCAATTCTTCTCTGGCTTAATCATTGTTGTAACCTAGGGTAGGTTACTGAATAGAATAATCACACGAATGAACGATAATACTTATGTGGCACCATTTTCCGAGGCAGAAAAAGAAAAAAAAGAAGGAAAAAAAAGGCGAGACCCAAAACGTGGATGATAAGCAGAACACCACGGCTAAGAGACAATATTTAAAGGATATTTTGATAAGTAACAAATGGCGAAAGAGTGTCATTACAATGACAGGGAAATTCTGAGTGGATAAAGGAATCGGGTGTGTTTTGGTGACGGCTGTGTTATCTGGAATACGTAAACAAACTGCTGGCCGACTGGCCAAAGAAAAATCCAAATGAAAATGTTATTTCGATAAGTGACGGAAAACAGGTGGACCAAAGGGCTTTGGATAGATATGAAAAATTAAAAGCCGCACACGATGTGTCCACTGATCGATTTCTTTCGACGGAACATCTTTAGCCTGCGATAATAAAATTATGTTATCAGAAATGTGTACCGAAAGAAATGAATGGGAACTTAGAAATTTTCTTTTCGGGGCGACGTTTGGCCGTGTTAAAAAGGCCACCCATTCTGATAATTAACGATAAGTACTGACGAAGCCCAGGTGTAGAACAAGAGTTATGACCACCGTCTTGTCCTGTTTGCGGCTAGAGAAAATGATAACTGCGATTAAGAGGAAGAAAAGGAAAAAAGATTATTATTATTTTTTTTTTTTTTTTAGTTAAGCAAGATATTTTTTCCCCTGAAACAAAGCCGCGGATTCGTCCACGCCCGTCTAGGACACCATTGGTCGAGTGGTGATCACGTGACGCACGAAGGAGGCTGTCGCCGCCCATCCAGAGGATAGGTATGAGAAGCTGCTACGAAGAAGTGGGGAGGACAGCTCACGCCCCTCTGAAGTATGGTGAGAAGGTGGGAGTAAGAAAAGGCTTCCAAAAATGGAAAAGAGTGGAAATTCCTAAACAGAAATAAGAGGTGGATATGTAATTAGAATTATCGAGGAACCCCCGACGCCGACAAACCCACCCCGGTTTTGGTCGGCGTCCATATAAGCGAAGCCGCAGAAATCAGTTAAGTTGAGTTCGAGTTGAGTTCGAGACAGTTCCCAGAGTAAGTCTCCAGTTGAAGCAAGCCTCGCAGATAGCTGATCAAGATTCACGCACATTCCGGACTCCTCTTCAATCCAAGAACAATTATTTTGAAGAGAGACTTAGATCCAGACCACCAAAATAAGTTTTTTTTCGACTTTCGCCCGAAGACACACCGAAAAAAATTTCTTAAAGAGCAAACAACTTGAAGTGTTAAAACTCGCCTAACGGAAAACAACGTGTCACAATCCATAGAACGGGTCGGGAAATAGACGCAGTCCTATGTATCGAACAACTAGACATAAAGTTTATCTTTTGCTTTGATACCTTGAACTTTTGAGTTTTCATTTTATTTTCTTTTATGCATATTTGTGTGGTGTCACCCCGTTGAACCCGATTTGCATTACGGCCCCAACTACTGATTGATCTCGTCTGCCTAAGATCAATTCACAACGTGGGTAGGCAGACTGGAGATCAATGCAGTTACTTTGGTAACCAGGCGTTGGAAGCGAGTTGGGAACGACGAGGCTGATATCAAATCTAACCAGATTCCCACCCGAATCACCAAAAGGTTAGAACGTCACATTTGGGTGCCGCGACCGATACCAAGCTAGTTGGTCGTCACATGACGAGACAACACGACTGACGCGACAGGCAGACGTCATGAACGGAGCAACGAGGAGCGAACAGCTGGCGCCGCGGCGAGGACGTCACAGTTGGTACCGTGGTAGACCAGGATAGGACGTCACAGTTGGCGCTGCGACCAGGGGACGACGTCACACTTAGGACAAGAGCAACGCATATAAGATTCGCCAGCCGCGCGTAGAAGTAGTAGTCAACTGCTAGAACTGAGTCAATTGAATTCCACAATGAATCTCCAACTGCAGGATATCTACTAACCGCCCTACGCGGTCAGATGTAGCACAAGGCCGAATTTAATATGGGGTATTGGAGCCCTTAGGCTCAGCCAAAAATGCCCTCTACACTCCGTATAAAACGGGTCAGGTAGCTGTGTCCGGAAACGAGACTCTGCATTTCGACATAGCCTCGTCTTGGGTTCCTATCTGCCCAGAGGCAGGGTTTGCACGAAAATCATCAATGTCGATCACGTTTAAGTTTTCTAAAATAATTATTCTATTTGGTTTGGTTAATAGATTCCGCCAATTCTACATATTAATTAGCTTACATTCGTCCGGGATGAATCCATCAATATAGGACACACAGTGAGGATCAATCTCATTATTTTACATTAAAACAGTTATCTAAAAAAAACCCTCAAAAACCTGTTTAATGAGGTACAACGTTAAGATCGAACTCCTGAGAAACGAATCGGATGTCGACATTCGTTTGTTAACTGTTACTCTTTTATAGGCATCCTGTCATTTTCATGTGAAAAAAATCTTGTTTGCAACCTGAACCACAATCCATAGTAGTTCTCAAGCGATACGACTTGCAACCCTTCTTATTCTTTGCATTTTCCTAAAGTTTTTTTGATTTTGGATGATGATCTCCTTAGCGAATAGCGAAGAGATAAAACGTTTTCCAATTTCATAGTCACGGAATCTTGTAACCCATCAGCATCTTCAGTCATAAACTACTGTCTGGTTTTCCAGTTAGAAGCAATTTGGTAGATGAAGCAATAGAGTACTTGGCCGAAGAGCAAAGAAGCACTGTTTTAATACATGTAAAAGCAAGAATGTTTAACTGAACTTTTAATGCAACCTGTTACGTTCCGTACATCACTGGTTTCAGATCCTCGGACTTCAACGCCACTTATTAAATTGTATCAACGAAATATGCTTTCCTTTTCTTTTTAATCGTTTTATTATAGAAGAGGAAAAGAAGCATCGAAAGGAAAAACTTCAGTGGAAGGTATGCACTCTCGATGGCTTAACATCCCGCCATGTAGAGCTTTAGCCTGTCTATCAAATTTGGGCGTGTAAAGCGTATCAACACTTCAGAATTCCTGCGCCTCTCTGACGACTTCGCGCAGTTCTGTTTATATATCTACAGCTTCGACAAATGTGATCTATCTCTGTTGTCAAAAAAAACAAAAAAAAAAAACATGCACACGAGTTATTCTGACTAACCTGTGGCCATCCTTGTCCAACCTCCGCATTTTTTAACAAGTCTTTTTGTGCTGGTTAAAATAACATGCTGTTAGTATCCATTGCATTGTTACTATATTTTTGTGTTCGAATTTGTGTTGAGACATTAATGATTTTAAAGTAACAGCAATCCAACCGATGTAAATTCTGGTTTCGTGGTAGGTCTGTTTTTTCTCACTTGTACAAGACAGACAAGCATTTTAGAAGTTATTCGGTACTTGTAAAATACACGATTAACGTTCAGCAGGTATCTATGTTGCTTATAGAAGAAAATCAATATGTCAATGGCAGATATATTTTTCTTTCAAATCGAGACCGCTGGGTGTGGATCACGAAAAGCAGAACACAAAATAAAAATAGGATCAGATTTTTTTTTCTCAGAAAGTGCCAAGTTACTTATTGACTCTCAAATCTTCAGTAGTCATATAGTACAAAACTAAATAATTCTATACTTTACCAATTTAGATGTGAGTGTGGTGCTGACTATGTAGAGAGAAAAGTTTGAAATTACGTACTAGCCAATATTCGCAATGGAAATGTGACAAGTTGCAGAGGTGTGTTAATGTTTCAGGTTCAGGTTTACCTGCATATTTCATTAAAACTAAACAGTATGCCCTGTTTTTTAATGCAGACATATTTTCGTGCTAAGTATGGCTATTTCCAATTATTATTTTAAATTCATGTGTACATTAAGTCCTACCAGCCATCTCTCTGTAATCAAGAGCGACTGATGGGCTTAAAAGTAATTAGCCTTTAATTTTATATTTTCTTGCATATGGGATTTGCTTGGGGTTGTATAATTCTTAGTCACCGTAGTCGGCATTTTTTTCTTCGCCTTTTTTATTAAAAAAAAACAGCTAATCGTAGATATATTTCAGCATTACCATTTTACGGTAGAATTTTGTGCTACCACACCAGTATTTTCTTTTATGAATTGTTAGATTTGTTTGTGTAAATTAATTTAATATGCCTGCTTCTATCGCTCATTTTTATATATATATATATATATATATATATATATATATAATGATGTCGTGTCTCCGGTGCTAAAATGAATTAACCACCCTGGTGCATCTAGCAGAGTCTACGTTCGATATATTTACCTATAGATGCTTTGTACTTTCGAAAGCTGGACAGAGTAAATCCCAGGAATATTGGAGCAACAAAACAAACTCGGTTTTTGAAATTGCACATTTTCCTTGGATATCAGCGTCAAGTTCTAATACTGCTAGAATGTAGGTGACTTATTCACTGAGTAGAACAAGTTTTAAGTTTAGCAAAAGCGGGATATTAGTGTAAGCTTCAAAGCTTACGACGATGTATTATAAATTTCTCAGCCGATCAAGAGAACGCTCTATCTTCGGGATGATTGAAAAGTAACTCTCCACTTTCAAATACTTATAATTTATACATTAACTCTAATTCTTACAAGAAATGAATATGAGACGTTTTTTAGCATGACGTTTTATTTAGAATTCGGTATGGAAGACATAACTTATTGTATTCACTCCATACTTCCCTGTCCCAGCGCTCCGTCCTTGGGCTGGTGGTATCACTGCTCTGACCAGCTTGGAGGGGCTCTGACCAGCTTGGACAGGCTATGACCAGCTATGACTAGCTTAGACCAGCTCTGACCAGCTTGGACAAGCTATGACTAGCTTAGACCAGCTCTGACCAGCTTGGACAAGCTATGACTAGCTAAGACCAGCGGCCCGAGTGAAAACACTCGGGACCCCACTTTAAAAACTGACCTTGTGTCAACACCTGACTCGGTGGGGGATCAAGTAAATATCCATAATTTCTTGTATTCACCCTTCAAGTTCTTCCAAAATATTGTATAGTAGACTTGCTCTTTTAACCAACCCCAAAGAAAAAAAGTCACATAATGTTAAGTCAGGACTCCTGGTTGGATACTCATGCATAAAATAGGGAGTTACATTTCAATCATCCTGTATAATACCAAAAGACTGATGCTTAATCATTTATTCTGTTTCAGAAAAGTGAGTCAAATAAAATAAACATTTTAGTATATCCTATTATCTGCTATTCACTAGCAAATAATAGGAGTGACTGTGATTTCTTAATAAGTATAGTAATAAACATATAATTACGAAGACTTCATTTTATATTACTGTTTTTTTTTTTTTTTAATCAAGTTCACTCAAAGCAAGGCAGTAAAGTCACTAAGACACAAAGAGTTCCTCGGTAAGGAAGAATTAGAAAACAGAAACATTACTAAGGAGGGGTACAGAAGAATGTTCAAAAGGACAGTAGATAGCGATTGACATTGCACTCAAATTTTTGAACATTAAACTCGGTTGGGAATCATGGAGGCTGAAGAAAATTCTACAAGCGAGGAAAGAAACTGTTAGCATAGAACTTACGATTACATTTAGCCAATTCAACTGTATATCGAAGAGACCAGTTTTGCCATTCTTGTACCTCGCTTATATATATATATATATGTCTAGATACCACAGCGAAGAAGTTATCCGATTATCATGAAAGTAATTATAAAAAATGTTGTTGAACACTTTAATTTACTGCGTAGGTAGTTGTTTGCCTTTTGTTTTTTGTTTTTTCTTTACCTGGTACCTGAATTTTTCTTGACTAGTGGCACATTGCCTGTTGGTCCCTCCAACAATGTTTTTTTTAGTTATATATAAACAGGTGTTTGTGTGTGTGTATGCTATTTAATTATGTCCATATTTCTCGACCAATTTTGATGGAATTAAATACACGTGATGACAATTCATTAAAATAGTTTGAGATCAACTTTCAATCTCCAAATCCCCACCGCCGTGTTTGGCAAAAAAAATCGATAAAACTGAAGGTGGCACGATGTTTTTGCAGAAACCAAGGCAAAGTTACACACGAAAACAATTTTTACTGGATGAGTTGATGTTCTTTGCACTTAATGCAAAACATAGCTCCTGTTACGAGGTTTATGTAGAGTGCTTGATAGTTTTCCAGCGACATTGGCTTTATATAAAAAAGCTATGAAAAAAATGTTTTTTCCTACTACTTAAAATAATTTTTCTTGCTTAATGTCGTCTAGCAAGTTGTCTGTTGTGTGTGTTTATATATCACGCACACACACTAAGATATATATATATATATATATATATATATATATATATATATATATCTATAGATAGATAGATACCCAAATATATAATTGGTATATACGGAATGAATTCCAATAACCAACAATTACTATTCTTAAGAGTGCTCAATACAAAGTAGAGCAGATATAATTATTTTTTATAAAAAAATTATAACATAAGTATGTTATAAAATCACTACAAAAAATAGCCATTTTGTTTCAACACACTCTGTGTCTTATCAAGTGATGATGTTGAAAAAAAAAACACTGTGTTGAAACAAAATGGCTATTTTTGTAGTGATTTTATATAATGTTATAATTTTTTGTTATAATTTTTTTATATATATATATATATATATATATATATATATATATATATATAGAGAGAGAGATAGATATATAGATAGATATATAATCATCGTGGAAGTATTTATAGAAAAGGCACTGGGAGGCAACATTACGACCGTGGAAAAGTGACTGAAGCTGAGATTCAAGATCAGGAATTAGTCTTGGAGACCTTTTTCTTTATACAGAGTGCGGCAGAAATACGTCCTACATCTTAAAGTGTGGCTAAAATACCAACGTAACTGCTATTAAAAATATTTCATTGTTCTTTAAACAAAGGGCTATAGTATTTATTCATTTGGTTTTAAAAGTGGCAGCCCCCAAATGGTTGTCACTATTCTCCATACGCTATTGAAAACGATTCCTCCAGCCTACGGTAAACGAAGGTCACCGAACTTAGGCATTACTTCGGGCTAGTGGTCCCATGACCACTGTTCAGGCACGACGCACGTCCGGCTACGGAAAACGAAGGCATTCGACGAACTTAGGCATTTAACGATTCTACGGGACTTACGCACATGCCTCCTAATGCGCATTACGGGAGTCCGGCTACGGCAAACGAAGGCCTTCTACGGGACTTACGCACATGCCTCTTAAGGCGCACTACGGGAGTCCGGCTACGGCAAACGAAGGCCTTCGACAAAATTACGCACTTTACGCATTTACCTTCTAAGGCGCATTACGGGAGTCCGGCTACGGTAAACGAAGGCCACCGAACTTAGGCATTACTTTCGGGCTAGTGGTCCCATGACCACTGTTCAGGCACGACGCACGTCCGGCTACGGCAAACGAAGGCATTCGACGAACTTAGGCATTTAACGATTCTACGGGACTTACGCACATGCCTCGTAATGCGCATTACGGGAGTCCGGCTACGGCAAACGAAGGCCTTCGACAAAATTACGCACTTTACGCACTCACCTTCCAAGGCGCATTACGGCAGTCCGGCTACGGTAAACGAAGGCATTCGACGAACTTAGGCATTTAACGATTCTTCGGGACTTACGCACATGCCTCGTAATGCGCATTACGGGAGTCCGGCTACGGTAAACGAAGGCCACCGAACTTAGGCACTACTTCGGGCTAGTAGTCCCATGACCACTCTTCAGGCACGACGCACGTCCGGCTACGGCAAACGAAGGCATTCGACGAACTTAGGCATTTAACGATTCTACGGGACTTACGCACATGCCTCCTAATGCGCATTACGGGAGTCCGGCTACGGCAAACGAAGGCCTTCGACAAAATTACGCACTTTACGCACCACCTTCCAAGGCGCATTACGGGAGTCCGGCTACGGCAAACGAAGGCCTTCTACGGGACTTACGCACATGCCTCTTAAGGCGCACTACGGGAGTCCGGCTACGGCAAACGAAGGCCTTCGACAAAATTACGCACTTTTCGCACTTACCTTCTAAGGCGCATTACGGGAGTCCGGCTACGGTAAACGAAGGCCACCGAACTTAGGCACTACTTCGGGCTAGTGGTCCCATGACCACTGTTCAGGCACGACGCACGTCCGGCTACGGCAAACGAAGGCATTCGACGAACTTAGGCATTTAACGATTCTACGGGACTTACGCATTTTTCAAACCATAGTATTTTCGATCCGGAACAGTATCATTCCGATGTAATATGAAACGAGCACGTAAAGCTCTCTCTGTTGCAATTACAGAATCACCCAACTAAAAGGTAAAGAAAAATCGTTTCAACTGCAAACGCACAGTATGCATCGGTGAAGCCACGATGGTAACTGATGCTAAGGAAATAAATTATGAGATTTTAGCTAGATGAAGATACTATTACCACTTGTCTAAATTCACAACCACCACGCTGGTGATTGGTTTAAATGTGGGAGGTATTTCTGTCACACCTTGTATTTCTTCAATTTCTGTTTTTCTTCAATGATTTCCGTACTCATAAGCTATTTTCTGTTTTTTTTTTTTTCTGGCTCTTGTGTGCGAAAAGGTTTACCTAATACCAAATGTATGTCTCCAAAGTGTTAACTATAAAGAACCAACTCGTCTGTTCATTATGAAAGTACAAGATGAGGAGGTGAAGTGATGTACCTGGCGGTAGTTTGGAAACGTGTGGAATGGCAGCAGAAAAGCCCTTGATTCGACAAGAAGCGTTTATCCGGCCATTCTATATGAAGACGTTGTTAAAGGTGTGACATCTATTTCTGCTCCAAGGCAAAGAAAGCCAGGTGGGAAAACTGAATTTTTAGTGAGCACAGTAAATTTTGGCATTCTCTAATTTCCTTGTGTCATATTTTGATTAGAATAACTGTCTGCACGGAATGTATGTATACCTCATTGTCAGAATATAAGAAATTTCTTTAGCGGAAGAACTCTCTCTGTATCTATAGCTTTCAGGGCCTTTAATATCAAAAACTTTATCTATTCGATTGGTGAGAAGTTCAACTCGAACGGCGGCTTCCCGCGAACCATTGATCTGTGGAACCGCCACCCAAGAGGATGTTTCCCCGATCATTCCAATCTTAATATGTTCAAGTCTATGGATAACCTTTATCTTCCCCCTCCTATCCGCATAAACACCCTCTTACTGTAACCCTCTACCTCGAGTGGTACCCAGGCATTGTACAATGTGAACCTCACTGTAAATAAATATATAACACAGACACGTACATTTTATATATATATATATATATATATATATATATATATATATATATTGACCAGTTATAGAACATTGAGTATAGAAAATAGGAAAAATGAACATAGAATAGGCTATACAAGTTTTGCTCAACACCACAAGTTGCTACAAAACCAAAAAGTTTAAAATCTCACGTCATTTTCTTAAATAGACTCATCCGATCAAGACTTTCATATTGATGTCATTTCTTTGTTCTAAATTCGCTCACAAATGTCTAAAATATCAGTTTTCTCAGATAGATGGTTAAAAATGGCTTCGAGCGAATGAAGTCTGTCGGTCTTAGCGAATATCATTCTTCCTTGAGGTTTACCAACAGCAGCAAAACCTGAGACGGATATTGTATGTACCAGGTAGAGAAAATAATGACATAATCAAGAATGCTGACATTACACAGTACTTCAAGCAAAAGGTTAGGAAGGAAACCGCTATCAATAGTGGAAAGAGCAATAAAAGTAACTGGACTTGAAAAACCCAATTTCCGTAAAAATTGTTTTCAGAGAAAGGTTTTCGCAATTAATTACACTTTTTATACCTTTTTGTATGCGAACAATCATTACTATTTTGGCTGTTATAAAGACAATGTTTGGTTCTTTTGTGTATACTGGTATTCTTCAATTGTCCGTCTTCATATCGCGACACCTTCTTGGATTCCTAATGAGCATGTCAGCGTTTTAGTCCAGAAGATTCAAAATAGCAGACGGTTGTCAAATGCTTGGCATGGTGTTGATCGTGAAGATTTTTGAACAGCCACTGTTAGGTCGCATGGGAGGGATCCTTGTCTTAATGTAATACATACGTCCACCCTTTCACTCAATTGCTTTATCAACGTTTCCAGCACATCGATATAGCCAGTGGCATTGACCATTCGGCTATGCACGAAAATCTGGGTCACATTATAGCGCCCCCCTTCATAGTTCACGATCACAAGGATCATCTCGAATAAGGGTCTCTTTTTTATGTATCACGGTGGGTGCTCTATTTACGTCGACGGCTTTTGTTGGTTAGACTTGTCATATTTGTGGTTAGCGGTTGGTTCCATAATCACGGTATGCATTTTTATTCTTCTTTGTCATTTTCGAAGCTGCTGAGTCAATGCACTAGATAGGCCTGAAAAAGAAATTAGAATTTTAAAAACTAACATGAGGTAGACATTCATTTATAATCCTCTAAATAGGTTTTGAAATGCTTTTGTTTTTGTTTTTCGTTTTTCTATGGCTTATTATTTGCAGGTTATTTAAACCAGAAAATATTTTTTAGATTGTAAGAATTTTTTTTTAGATAATGTTTTAGTGATACGAGTCTTACTATTTAACCCATATCTGGGGGAAGTGTGGATTCTTACCTGTCCCAAAAGTATCTGCACATAAGTGAATATAACAAACCAAACAGGAATTGAAACGCTGCTCCCCGATTAACAATTCAGAGCCATTATCCTTTACACCGTCTTCGCATCCAAGCTTACAGCACTTGGTATTCCCAAGCGGTCACCCATCTATGTACTAACTACGCACGATATTCCTTAACTTCGGCGTTCGTACGAGAACCGGTGTTTTAATGTGATGTGTCTGTAAGCTGAGGTTTTTTTGTTTTTTTTTTAATGATTTGGACAGATATTGAGTCTCTCATAAAAAATCCATTATTTAATTTCCAATAGTTACCTCGTAATAGTGTAAGGCAGTAATAGGTTGTAAGTTTTCTGGAAGATCATTATTGTAGTCGCCATGTTGATCCTCACTAAGTGGCCTACATTTTTTACTTGCGTCATCGAAAGCCAAGCATAACAATATCAGGAAGACTCGCTTCACCGTGTGGTGTTGGTAAGCAGATAAATTTAAAGTATCAAAGAATTTCTCTTTATTGAGAACGAAACACACTGGGTGCTCTACATTTTAAACTTACTCCTAGTTTCAGCTATCCTTAAATTCCAAGACTATCGAGATTCAAAATGACGGATGTGATATGCGTTTAATATTCAGCTATCTGTCCTTCTAGAGAGAGAGACCTTGACCACATTCGATGCTTATATTGAGGGGTGAATTAATATTTAATCTATACGTGTTATAGGTCAAACAACGAGTGGACACTACGGCGTCCATTCAGAAGCTGAAAATTGCTGGAAGAAAGAGAAATACTTCTGAAAAGTTAAGACAAATTCAGCCATTACAAATCGGGGCGTTGAGTTTTATCTAAGAAAAATGTCAATAGCTGTAACGCCTTGCTGCGGCTTCTTTCATGGACGATGTGGCGCCAACAATGTACGCTAAATAAAACTCGAAACGGGTTAAGCAAGAAATTACATCTGCGTAATTTGTGTTTTGGTGTTTTGATTGCATCGCAGAGCAGTTTTGAGTACACGCGAGGGGAATGTAGGCCCCGATATACACGTGCTGTTTCAGTATTTAATATATTTTACAAAGACACATTTGTATTGATCACTAGATCTACATAGGAATTTACATCTAACTCTGCACTTTAGGTTCGTAGTTTCAATGGATGGAAACGTAAATACTGAAACAAGATGTCTATCAAAGATTCCACCGAACAAGTCGGTAGATATGGACGATCAGCCATATTTATATGTTTACTTTATTTACATACAGATGATTGCCATTATCTTTGTCAATATCACAATGTTTGGGCAGTGTAACTTTCACGGAATTTTGAACTATATTCTTTATTTAATCTAAGTGGTTAGATTATTTAGATTAAATAAACGGTTAATTTTGAAAATATCCTAAATGTTACCTGGAGAACAAGTCTTCTAATCCCAGAAATTCAGAATAATTTCCATATTTGGGATGTTAATATGATAGCACATTAAATAATGCAAAAAAACCTTAAATTTGTATACACTTAGATAAAAATGAACTTTTTCTTTAAAGCCACAGATTATCCTGGTATTATTAAGAATTTTTAAAAAATCGTTTTTAAAGAAAAAAAAATTGTGTGAATGGATGCCCGGATGGAATGTAACACTTATGACTACAAAAATTAGCATCGTTAAAATTCAGTGGTGGTCTTTTGCATTAAAATCCTTGGGAAAGGCACGGACCCAGTTCTTCCCACAACTATTGAATAAATACCAGAGGAGACTTGGATCTTTAGGCTGGTTGCTATTTAAGGTTAAGAAAAATAAAACTCTAAATTCCAGACCGTGCGGAAAACAAATCCCTACACTATCTCCTTCCAACACACATGGCAAATTCGCAGATGATAGCGAAATGGAACATGTGGACAGCCATGATCTCTTAAGCCCTGAAGCTTAAAAATGTATACAAAAAAAACCTCCATATCATATTTGAAAGATAATTTAAATAAGGAGACAATGCACGATTGTTTAGATTTTTTTTATTGATGAAAATCCTCACTGGTTGTTTCCCATTTGCAACATTTGGGTAGATTAATTAAGTATCTATTTTTAAATTGCCGTTTGGTTTGGTTTGTTTTACGGTATATTAACCGCAATGAGTTATTTAATGCCGCTAATTTTTATTGCTGGTAAATTTTTAATTCAAAAATATATAGTTTGTTTGGTGGCATATTAAACCTCATTGAGTTATTTTATGCCGACAAGATTTTTATTGCTGGTAATATTTTTTTTCAAAACTTTATTACTGGTAATAATTTTTTACCAAGTATTTCTGGTATTAAAACCTATTTTTACAATTTCATAGTGCTTTGACTCCAGTTAGGGGGGCGGGTAACTATTTGTCCATAGCTGGGACCTTGACAGGTGCTACAATCCCGCGGCAGGGTGGACCTGGGAACACCAGCAACTAAGAGGTGGTTCCACGCTCCTCAAAACCTGATCAGAGGCCTTGCTTTTGGATGTAGTTTATCGTCTTACCCAGGAGGCGGATGTAGTTTATCGTCATACCCAGGGCGATTTAAATTGTGGTGTACAGACAGTAATTAGGTTATCAGAAAAGATAAAAAACAAATGTAAATTAGATTTATTTAAATATCCTTTATGAAACCTGTAAACATTTTTATTTTAAATGACAGCAACACGACGTTGAAGGAAATGCAAGATTTCCAAGAAACATCTTCCAAATGTTCTGCCACTTACGAAATGTTCTGGCGACCGAAGCAAATGAAAATCGCTAACTGCTAAATTTCCAAAGTTTGAAGAAATTAAACAAAAAAATTCCGGATTCCAACAGCAACGAAAGCGTCAGGAGTTACCAACGCAAACTCTTCAACTTCTGAAATGACTCCATGGCTAGTTGATAGATATATACATACAAATATTTAATAAACAAATATGTATTATCGCATAGTTTGTATTGAAGACAAAAAAGTAATCATATTTATGTTACTGTTAAGTAAATTTGGTGATGAGTTTTTTCTTGTTTTTTTTTAACACCAGACAATACAAGGCGAAAAAGTTACACAAGGAAGATGGTTACTGATTGATGTTGTATGAGCGTAGGTAGAGGATGTAAGAAGTGCAGTTTATGAGGCTACGAAGCGGACATAATGGTTAACTTAAAGTGGTTAAGATTTTAGGAATCGGGAAAGCATCCACTCGAGAATGTATTCCCCAAAGTAGCAGTGCTTGGAAAGCGGCTGTCTGAGTGGAACTTACTTTTCACTAGTCGAAGGCGAAGAGATTGCAGATTATTGGTCCCAGTATACGCAGCATGTTGAGTCTGTCTACGATGGTCAAAACTGTTGGAACTAAAGAAAGGATTTGCCAAGGAAATAGCGAGACGTGGACTTACGGGAGATTCCTTGTGACTGAGTCATAAAAGTGAAATCAGTCTTTCTCACACTAATCCCCATTCTTTTTTAACAGTAGAGGTGTATCCATTGTTTCCTGTTTAGGATTGGATTTCCAGTTACTTCTAAAGTTTTTTCTTTCTCTTTCACTTCTAGTAACCATTTGCGTCTTAGTGAATTATCGCCTTGCCTGGTGTTAATTGATTAAAACTAAAAGCTATATATATATATATATATATATAGAGAGAGAGAGAGAGATGAACTATCTTCTTTAGTTTCAATAGTTCATAACTTTACAATTCAATCACGCCATGTCACTTCACATACTTATTTCCATCTTTTTCGAAATGTAAGAAAGTTTCATTCAGACAGGTTTTTTTTTTTCGAAGGACTGACACTTTGTAGAACAGTTTCCTGAACACTTGAAACTTGATCTCTTCGAGTTAATCGTCATCTTCTCTGCTTATCATTACCATCTTACCATCTTTTCCATTCATATCACACTACATTCAGCAATAACGGTAGCTTATCTTAACCTTCAGTGATGAATGATTCTTGATCCTTTTATTGAATAAAATTTTGTTTAAGAAAAAGTGATGAATAGTTTTCTAGTTACCCATTCTTAAGTGCGTCAAGTTTCTAGCGTTTTTCTTTGAATTTCTCATTCATAGAAAAGGATTATTTTCAACCGTGTAATCATTGTAATTTGAAAAAGTAAGTTCTGCCTGCATGCAATAGAGTATCCAACTTAAGCCATAATATTTTTTACAGATATAAGTCGAGCAATAAATGATGGCAATAAGAAATATGAAGGAAATGATGAAAAGAAAGGAAGAACATAATAGAAAAGAAGAAAAAGATTAACGAGGAGGAAGAATAATTGGAAGATAGTAAAAACGAAGAAAAGAATCAACATGGCGGCAAACTTTTATCATGTATAAAGTACGTATGAGAATGATGATAGGTGAATCATAGTAGGAAGAACTGGAGCCAGAAAGCAAAGAGAAAAATATCCATGTTTAACAGAGGTAAAGATGCGTATAAAGATGCTGCATAGAAAGAAAAGGTAGTCGAAAGAAGGAAAACATTTGATAGGGAGAAAGGAAAGAATAAAAAAAAAACACCGTGTATCAAAAAAAGAGGAGGAACTATTTGATACTGATCAAAGATATTCACAGAAAAACATAACGAAAACTCAGCTGGGAAATAGGATAAGCATAAAAGATAAGAATGCAACAAGTGAGACAAAAAAATGATCAGGAGAAAAATAAACCATAATCTAGAGGAAAAAAAAATCTATTGAAAAGAATACGAATAAGCCGACAGGAAAGAATGAAAACTGGAACGCGATTAGCGGATTGAATTAGCGGAAGACAAAGTTGACCATTTGAGCCGTATGTAAAGCTATAATAAAGGAGGACATTAAAGGAATTAATCTTAATAAAATACAGAGGCAAGCGATTGATGCAAACGTTAAGACAAAGAAATGGCGCCACGAAAAAAGATCAAATAATTAGCATCGATCGGTCATTTGTTTTGGATTTGAGAACGAATGATCTTTAACATTTTGAAGATAAAAGCAAGAGGAGACTATTCATCTCTCGTTAATAGATATGTATGTATATAAAACAAGCGAATGCTGAAGGCCTCGGCCATTTCTGAAAATAAAAAGACTAAAAACCGATCTGATGTGGCGGTCCCTCCATGCAACAGAGCGCTTCATTTGTGAACGACGAAAAAAGCTTCTTTTTTTTCCCTCTCTTAATTTTTTTTCACTTGTTAATCACTTTTTTCTCTTAAATTAGTCACCAATTCATTTTAATCGTTTCTGTGTAAAAAGAGACTAAAAACGAAGTTTAACTGAATCGTTTTTTTGTTTTGTTTTTCATATGAACAATGCATTTTAATCCTAAATTGGATATGCATATAAAAAAATCTATATTCATGATGAATTTATTACAAACTCTTACCAACAAAGTCGTCTATACGAAACAGATTCTATTTCTTTGTTGCTCGAAACGTCGCTATCTAAAAATAAACGTAACTTCCCCTTTCTATATTTTTACGGTAATTGTACTGATGAGCTTTTCTCGTTGGTACCTTGACCTTACGAATATAAGCGCAGTACTAAATTGTCAGGTAGGTCTCAAAATTGTACTTTTGAAACTGCCAGTAAGTTCTATGCTAATAGATTCTTCTCCTGCGCTTCTCGCTTGAAGACCTCTCTGTCTGCCTTCGTTTCAAAAACGATCTTTAAACAAATAAATGCAATGTCAGTCATCATGTTGCATCTTCTCTAATGTTCTTCTTATTGTCCTTTGTTTCATTCACTCTCGGTAGTTCATTGCATCTTAATGGATTCAATAAACTTGTTTGAAGTGAAATATTTTTAAAAAAAAACTGAAAAACAAAATTCGATTGCATATTTGAAGCTGTAGATGATTAACAACCATAGATATTTTCATAAACACATTAAAAAAAAAGTCTCTTTAGTTTTACACAAAGAGTTATAACCACGACCTTTCTGATTAGGTGACATTGTGCTAGTCCTTCATGTACTTGGGTATATATGTAAGTTATAGAGATGAGATAGACCTTTTGATACCAGAATGTGATTCATTAAATACCTCAAAAGATTGGTGAGCCTAACAATCAACTAAAAACATCTCTCGTAATAAGGAAGATGAAAATAACGGTGGTACTGAAAAGACGTTGGCATGGAGTTCGTCCAAATTTCTGATAGTTGGTCATTTGGTCAGTAATGGTAAAATAAGTTGGACTGACAACTTATCATCAGCCCATCATACAGAGCTAAGATTTCTACTTTTTTTGTTTAATATTTCTGCTGACAGAAAAAGGACGTATAAGCATTGAATTTTGTAATGTCTTATCGAAAAATAGCTTTAAAAAAATCGCTAGAACATGTATATGTTTTGTTTTAAAAACCATAAAAGATACACTAAGATTAATAATTTTAACTGTTACTTAAAAATTCTCACTATGTGTTAAATGTTACATTTGGGTGTCACCTAGTCGAGGTGAAGGACTACTCTGCGTTCAAAACAGTCATGACAATGAGAAAAATACTCCATAATTTTCTCCAAGATCAGTCATTAACAGATAAAAAAAAAAAAGATATCGTCCATGAAGAATCGTGATCGTCTACATCCTGGCATATATGGCAGATGAGGAATTTTCTCGGTACGGGGGTCTTCCTCAATGAAGGACAAATAACTAAACTAAATTTTTTCAGAATCCGTTTTTCGTTGGACAGAGTTTTGCCGCTCCACCTCCGGCATAGATATAATAATTCAAAGGGCTAAATAATTCCGATAAAAAAAGTAAATTTAAAAAGAAACGAAGAAAGCGATATGATTTCAAGTCAACTTTAACCTTCTGACTCGTCAGGTCGCGTGTGCCAGGATCATTAATTAATATTATGTACGAGGTCGTTTTAATAAATATATTGAAACTGCTCCATACGCGTATATTGACTTGCTGATTTGTTTTTTCGTTTTCTCTTTTTTTCTAAATCTGATTGACATATTGGTCTGGAGATTGTATTGATACGTGAAACTGGCAGTTGGCATGCAGTGCTGATGCCTATGCCCACATCTTGTTTATCAAGAAACTTTTTCTCCGATATTCAGCACTCTTTACATATCAACATACTAAGAACTTAGCCGATCAGGTTAAATAGTGTTTTTCAACGAAATTCTTCTCGTTCCCTCATCAAAACACACACATACATATACACACATTCTAAAAAAGTAATGAACTTTTTATTTATTAATCCGAAATATTTTATCCATTTAAACGTTATTTTTAATGTATACTCATGTTTAAGTAGACGCCCAGTTTGTTTATTAAATAGTATATTTATTTTAGTCTTCCAGCCTGAATAGGCAAAAAAAATTATAAAGAAAAAGCCCTCCGGCAGAATACGAACATGCATCTCCCTCGGAAAAGAGAAAGAGAAGAATATACTATGGTTTACAGCTACACACGTGTGTATATATATATATATATATATATATATATATATATATATATATATATATATAAATAAAACGAAAGGAAACTTTTTATTACCAAAATGAACAACTATTTATTAAAGAAATATTTTCATTTTGTCAATATTATATATTGTCTTTTTACAGATATGTTTTATTAATGTTTGCACATATATACATACACACACAAGAAATCGCATTGCTGTTTTTCATAGAAATAGTTACGTACAATATTCTGCATAGAATGGATTTGAATCGAGAATAAATATTTTGTCAGTGGCTAGTAATTTAGGCAAACATTACTAACCGTATGAGGCTGTTGTGTGGATATGTGTGTTTGCTTGTAATGATTTGTGTATTAAACTTTGATTATCAGCGAAAACATTTTGCCGGCAAGGAAGTGTCTTCTACTCTTCGTAATGGAGAAATAATTAGAACAACTTGAAGCCGCTCTTGCTGTCAGATATTGTCCTCCAAACTTTCGCTCTGTTCAGTCCACTCGAAATTCCGTCTGTGCAACCATCGATCTAGACGTTTTATTCTACTCTGTTCAATAGTCTACATTTTATTCTTTCCTTTTTCTTATGTTTTACTTATTTCAGCGGTTATTTTTGTTAGAACTTGGCTTTTGTTCGCGTCTGGTCTTTTTTTGTTTCCTGGCAAACTAGAAGCAAACACAGAAGTTTGGATAACACAAGCCAATATATTTTGTGTATTAAAAAAAAGATCCTCGTTGTTTTGAGCCATTCTCTTTTTACTCTCCTATTCAAAGTTCACATTTTTAATCTTGTTTAATAGTTTGTATTATGACTTATTTTTGATCAGAGTACAAACAATTTCGTTTGCCATATTTTTCTTGCAACTTGTCATGAGTGACTTATAAATTTGCTGCGGAATGTTGAATTTCGTATTGGGTGCATATGCTCTTAAAACGAGCCGTCGCAGTCTCAGTAGATCTTGATTGTAAACAACATGAAGCAGAGAAGGAAATATATATTTATCTCACAATTATACTCCTTTGTTAAAAAAAAGTGTCTCATATTATATATATATATAATTATATATATAGATAGATAGATATGGCAAGCCCTCAACCAGTGCAGTAACTTCATAAAATTAAGTAGATCACGGTATCTTCTTACAGTTACTTCATGCAGCTTTCTTTACATTTTCATTTAAACTTTAAACGACGAAAATACTGAATATGTACGTGCATGAAAATAGTGCGCAAAATAAGAGACTACAATTTATAAAGAGAAGTTTCCCTGCTTATAATCGTTTTAATCTCATACAAAAGCTAAAATAGTACTTCAACTCTTTTATGCTACAGATGTATCGATAAAAAAAGTGGAATGAAATAGATTTTATATTCCCAAATTTAATATCCTTTCAAGGAGTATGATACTCCTCTAAACATCCCATCCACAGCGCAGTTGTACATTCTTTGCACCAAGTTATCAGACTTTTTTTCTACTTTTCTCTTTGGGAAATATGCCTGCGGACATATAACGCTCATTGTCGTATTCTTCCGACTTTTTTACAAGCAAATAATCCAGGAAGGGACATAACCGTATGAACCCACGAGTTGCCTCGAGTGTGAAAGCTAGGATTTGATGTTATAAGTAGTGACACTAAAAATTAGATTCGTAGCGTTCAACAACCTTTGGGCGTTTAGTTTTAAATATCGTTTTAAAAATGTACAAAATGTTTTTTGCTGAGAAATTGACTTGACATTTTACTCTTTCAAGAATAAATCCTAATAAAGTTAATATCATTTGTATTAAATACATTGAGTGGAAAATATATTAAAACAATAATTCTGATTACGAATCACCATATGTAAAATACGTAATTTTCTTTATTGTATTCGATAAGTAAAAACTGTGGGGAAAATTGTAAAGTACTACAAAAAAGACGTCTCAATGAATAAGACTTCTTAGATCATAATGAAGAAAAAACAAAAAAAGTAGTTAAGTGTATACAGCAACATTACACTTATAGGTACGAATTATAAGACAAAATGTTTTGTATTTGCATTGTCTATTGAAAATCACACTAAAACTCAAGCACTGCATAACATATTACATCTTAATATAACAACTGTTCAATATAATGCCTTTTTGAAGTTTTTATTTAATGGCACAATGATTTAGTAATAATATGACATGCATCTTGTCCATGTACAATTTGTAAAGTTTCAGTAAAATATAATTTTTGTAAGCCTGTGCTTATAAGGCTTTCACTGATCGCCAAAAGGAATTTCCAATGCTACGACTTTGAACCTAAACTGAATCTTTGAACTCGTTTCCTCAAAAACCGGTAACGATTTGGAAAAATAGTTTATCGTTATCATGAAATCTCAACTTTCAAATTCCGTGTAATACTATGGTTCCTAAATCGAAATCCACTAGTGGTGATGCCTGCTGTTTAGGGATTAATTAGCGCCCGAGAATAATTTCATAGCGGTAAATTGTAGATAAATATGAACATCATTTACTAGTATTATTTGTTTTCTATTTGACTGTATGCAATGAGAAAAGATATATATATATATATATATATATAATATAATATAATATATATATATATATATATATAATATAATATATATATATATATATATATAATATATATATATATAATATAATATAATATATATATATAATATATATATATATATAATATATATAATATATATATATAATATAATATAATATAATATATATATATAATATAATATAATATATATAATATATATAATATAATATAATATAATATATATAATATATATATATATATATATATATAATATAATATATATATATAATATAATATAATATAATATATATATATATATATATATATATATATATATATATATATATATATATATATATATATATATTAATTTCTGATATCGGAGAGTATGCCTTTATGTGGCATGTTCCTTCAGGACCTGATCGATCATGGTTCTCTCCAATCTACTGTCAATTTTTACTTTTTTGCCATCACTTCATTATCATTTATCATTTCACCCCAAGCAAAGCAATAAAATGATAAAGACACAAGAGGTTACTGAGTTTGAAAGAGTATGAGAAACAGAAAATAATTATTAAAGAGAGTGAGTGTGTGAGAACAATAAAAGAACTGAAATTATGAAGACAAAATTTAACAATTTTTCGAAGATCAAAGTTGACTGACAAGCAAGAGGCCGGAAGAGATTTCCACAAACAAGAATCACAAGACTAGAAACTTTAACATAGAATTTACGGTTAGATTTTGCAAAGAGGATAGATCAGGAAAAGTATCATGAAAATATTCATAGAAAAGGCACAGGAAATCTACGTTACTATGGTGGGAAAGTAACTGAAGCCGTTATGCCAGGACAGGGTCGATAACATTGCAGATTTTTCTTCTGGCTTTATTAAATACATAGAAGCACCAAGCTACATGTTACAACAATATTAAATGTACGGGCTAATGGTAAACTCTTGTGTAATATAAACTATGGCGAGAAAAACTGTCTAGCACTCCATATTGTTTTGTCTTCCGTATGTCGTATAAGTATCAAATTTTTCGAGCTTTCTTTTCTCATTCTGCACCCTAGAAATTTCAACTCTGATTCTAAGTATCTATATATTTGTATTTTCTCTAAAACCTTTCTCACATGTCCAGTCCATGGTATTCTCAGCATCATTCTCTAAATCCAAGACATTTACTAAACTACAAAGTATTGATGCCCTTAGTGAGGACCGGATGTCCTCACTAAAAGAAATTATCTAAAATTTACTGGAAAACGTCTTTACAGATGTAGAAGAGTAAGTTGTATTTTAAGGTTTGTCTACCGTTTACGGCAGATATTAATAAATATAAATAAATATGGGCAAGGGAATATGTCATTAATAGTTTTGTGGGAATAACAATGACTTTTAAATAAACAGGTTTTACTATTTGATCAATAGCATGGGAGGCATTTCCCAAGTGCATTTGAGCACACGTGAATGTAATAAACGTGACTGGAATTCGAACTCGACTCTCCGATTTCTCATTCACAGATCTAAATGGTGATTGAAAATAACTCCCTATTTTATGTATGAATGATTCTCCCGTTTTGTAAAATTATAGTTAAGCGGAAGAGTCCATTATGCATAAAATGGAGTTATTTTTGAATCACCTTGTAGAAGAGTCTTGGTAACGGCTCTGAATTGTTACTTGAAGAGCTGAGTTTCAATTCCAGTTGGCTTCGTTATAATGACTTACGCGCAAATACTCTTGGGAAAGTTATGAACCCACCTCTTCTTCCCCAGCCATGGGTTAATTAGTAAGATTTGTACCACTAAATAAAATTGCATACAAAAGTTTTCTTGTTACGCGTTTCATCAGTGGGTTTGATGACGTGGTTATGCTTACACATACGCAAGAATAGAAGACGCTGGTTTTTTTCAAAATATATATATATATATATATATATATATATATATATATATATATATATAAATTCATCTATATTCTTTTTCTTTCCTCGATCTTGTTTTTAAATAACCCACATTGTCATTACAGAATATCTTCCAAGAATGGTGAAACGTAAGAAGTTGGACGTAAATTTACTGTAGATGAAGTAGGGATTAAGACAATTTCTAGATATTTTCGTCTCGGTGAATTATTTTCTCTTTTAATTACAGTAGCATTTTTTTATGTCAAAATTATGGTCAGTTTCGTTACAGTGAACAAGCAATGCGCTTTGTGTGTGTGTGTGTGTGTGTTTTTTTTTTTTTTTTTTTTTTTTTTTTTAAATCCAAGCATTGCCAGAAAGAATATATTGGAGAAACCTCAAGAAGTATTAAAAAGACTATATGAACACACAAGAGACATTTTGAAATTTAAAAAAAAAAAAACACAATTTCCTCACTACTGTTATTGGTATATACACACACACACACATATATATATATATATATATATATATATATATATATATAGTTAGTTAGTTTATGCAACACTAGGTAATCCGTATGGGTAGACCCAAGGAGGATGATATCCAGAGAGCTCAATGTAAATTCAGAGCAAATATATTTGAATAAAAACAGACCGCTTTAATGTTCCATGTGATAAGTTATTTCACCACAACCCTTTTAAAGGGCTCTGGATCATCAGACTTTACTTCCAAAAGTTGAAATGAAAAGAAACTTACACATTTGTGACGGACCGCACCAAGCATATGTAAAATTAACGAAGTGAGGTGGAGAGAAGATATGAGTGAATTAGATGCAGCTTCCATGTGTGTATACATATATATATATATATATATATATATATATATATATATATAGTGATGCTGGTAATACATGGACTTAAACATGCAAGAAATGTGAATGTTTCCTGGAAATAACTAAAACGATAAACTTAAAATAAAACGGAGACAGATGAAATTTCTTGAACTCATAAGGAAAGAGGACCGAAAATATTGAAGGCAAGAGATACACGGGGGAGAATGAAGAAATTCCCTTGTGCTTTTCTGGTAATGAGTGCCAGACTAAAATAAAAGGGTGTAGTAAATGGTCAAAAGTTACTTAGGCTAACAAAAGGCTACAACATGGCTGCCCATATTCTGAAACGGCACAACGCCTAAACAGAAATAAAGAAGAGTGAATCCCTTGCAGAAACGAAATTTTCTTTTTTTCCTTTTTCATTTTAAAGGCCCCAAAAACCACTCGAGGTAGACGGTTACAGAGTAAGAGGCGCTGTTTATGAGGATATGTGGGAAAAATAACAGTTAACCGTAGACGTAGACATAAACAGGTTAAGATTATAGTCATCGTGGAATCATCGTCTAGGGAGTCGGTTGCACTAATTAGCCGTATAATGCAAAGAAGCTGCTGGTGGGGATGAGGGTGGTTCGATACAATGGTCACAAAATGGAGGATTTTTGGGGTGAAGATTACAACTGGCAGAAATAAGAAATGCTGAACTAGCTAACACAGAAAACATACTAGTGAGAATAAGGGCGTTCGAGATACTTTTCGAGTGAGACATAGAATATAGGTTCAAATACCGTTCAAAGCTACATCATCATTCCAAATATTCTGATTCATTTGACGGTTAAAGACACTGATAAAACAAATTCTGGAACTAGTGTAAAACTGAAGCTAAAAATTTATAATGTAATTCATCCCGATTTGAAAATCAGCGATCGTGTTCTGTGTAAGGGTGGGGTTCAATTGATAACTTTCGGTAGCTCTTTGAAATGCAACTGTCTTACTCCTGAAGTCAGCTATAAGAATTTACATGTATACACAAATATGTTGATTCGTATATTTTATAACAGGTCGTAAAAGCGTAGAAAAGAGATTGGTGTATTTTTTAGTATTTTTTATTTTCTGAAAATAGTTTCAATGATTTTCACCACGAATGAAGAAATTATTAAAGGCAAATTCACAGAAAATATAAAAAAAAAATTTTCACTGATTAACATCCGTTAGTTTTTATCTTGTATTAATTTTTTCAAGAACAAACATTCAAAAAAAAGAAGTACATAAATAAAATACGCATGTTGCAGACATCTCTCTTTTTTTGCTTCAGCAAGTGCGCGCTCGTCTACCTTATCGATCTGATCGACCGCGATCGATCGACGTCGACTGGCAAGCGCTCAAAATTAGACCGAGTTATCGATTACATTCCTACCGCTTTTCTCACCATATTCGAGAAATGATAACAAAGGCCCCATACCAATGACTATAATATGACCATAACAAGAGACAGGACAATGATGAGAATAATGGTCACGCTGATATTCCGATTACTGCTAATATAACATATGAATATTAGAACAATGACGATAGTTCTGTCTAACCTCTTGGAGAAACTAGCAAGTCTTTGAGATTGCATAACGGCAACACTGTAAGGATGTTATTTGAACCACAGAGCTAAGCCATTACCAGAATCTGCTTCTAAACGTGCATTCGCGTTGCTTTCAGGTGTGTGGGCGGTTTTGCCTCGTGTTTACTTTGTTCTCAGATTTACGTCATTTTTGTGAAGATTCCACTCTGCCATGCATGCACTCAGTTTTTAGGCTAATAAAATCGCATTTTGAACTCTTTTATACCTCTCTCTCTCTCTCTCCCTCTTCGATAAGTAGTCAAATAAACGCCTACACAGCCACGTACATACATATATACGCACGTTCTCGCAAACAAATAGATGCAATATTTCTTCGAGTCTTTCTTTTTATATAAAGATATATTCTAGAAAGTGTTTTCAATAGTCTTGCTCGCGTTTTCTACAGTTTTCATGCCCCTCTTTATTAAATACTCAAATCTAAACACCTCTATACATACATTATAGAAACAAATTCTCGCAAACCTCGACTGGTAGTCTTTCTTTCTTTTTATGCGACATGTCCTTTCAGGGCGTAGGTGATGATGGCTCTCCACCTCCCTCTATCACTTTCAGCTCTCAACAAATTCATTCTCTTTGCTTCCTCCCCAGACCACGTTCTGTCATCCACCTGCCCAAGTCCGCTAGGTATGTCACGCGCTGTTATTAAGTATAAGCCTCCGCCTTGTTTGCAACCTCTCTAAGATCTCCTCGTTGCTCACACGCTCGCTCCATGATATCCTTAGCAGACTTCTGTAGAACCATATCCCTGTCGCCTCGAGTCTCTTCATCTTTCAGGAAATCGGCCAACATTCGCTGCCGTAAAGGACAGATGTCACGTAACAGTTCAGTATTCTTTTCTTTGTATCATTGGCCATCCCAATACTCCTACTGCTTTCAGTGTCGCACTTACCGTCCTCAGTCAAGACGTTTCACAGGTATTTAAACTTTAGCGTCTGCTTGATTCTAGTGTTCCCGACCATCAGATCGCATTTCGGGTTCATCCTCTTACCGACGGCCATGCACTCCGTCTTCGTGTAGTTTATGCTTAGTCCCTTTTTCTCGCTCTTGGTCGCTACCTCCTATAGAAGATTTTGTAATTTCTTTCCTGTGTCTGTTATCAGTACTGTCTCATCTGTGTATCTTATGTTGTTACGATTGTGGCCGCCAATGCTGAATCCTGATAGAGTTCCCAATTTTCTCAGAATTGCCTCGCTGCATAGGTTGAACAGGTCTGGTGAGAAGATGCACCCTTGCCTTAAGCCCCTTTTCTATTTTATATATTCACTGAACTCGTTCCCTATGCGTATGCATGTTATTTTCTGCCAGTATAAGTTCTTGATTATTCTGATATTTTTCTCGTACGACTTCCAGCTGATATAGATGTAAACATTTTCTGTTTTGAAGGCTTACGGCTACATCATGTTGAAACACTGGTTTCCATACGATCACTGATGTAAAGTCAAAACTGGTCAGTAACTAGAGAAGTGACCGACTGAGAATGATAGGTACTATAAGCCTGGATATGCGGGTGGTGGAACGATAACGGCTCTGAATTGTTAATCGGAGAGCCTAGTTTCATTTCCAGTTAGGTTCGATATATTTCCCTATGTGGAAATACCCTTAGAAAAGTTAGGAAACTATCTCTTCCCATCCAGCTCATTTGTAAGACTTGTATAACTAAAATCATTATTATCATCCCCAAAATAAAAATGCGTACAAAATAGTTAGATTTCAGTTACAAAAAATCGATACAGGTATACCGCTAAACACAACCAACAATTTTTTTTTGTTCTATCTTGTAAAGATCTTTGGTAACATTTCTGAATCGGTACCTTTATTTAAATAGCTCTTATCTCGTCATATCTCTTAAATATTGCATTGACAATTGTACGGGAATAAGATGCGAGAACTATTATTTAACCCATATCTGAGGGAGAAGAAATGGATTCATAAATTTCACAAGTGTATTTACGTATAATTAGATGTAACGAATCCGACTGGAATCGAAGAGATCTGAAGTTTAATAATACATGCTGAATCTATCGACTTGAGTATACGACTAATATGAAAGTATATAACTGTACACGCACACACTGTGTATGCATATGAGAGAATCTGAAATATTTTTTCTACCTGACGAGCTTCCCAAAATCAGAAATTAAATGGTCAGATATCGGAACATTTGCATTATGTATTTAAAAAAAGATGAGAAAAATATAGTATGTTACCCCTCATACTTACACTCTCTCTAAATTCTGTTTTTATTTCCGGAGTTGCTTTTTCTGTTTTCTTTTTGAATTTGTAGGTCTGATGAATTGGAATAAATTATGACCATGGAATATTAGTGTTTAAGCCTTTTTTTATTATATCCTTACTCTGTCCTGCACATTGAGTTCTACCTGGATTCTATCCTCTTGGAATTTATATTAAAAAAATATACATGTATGGGTATTTATATATATTGCATATGTATGTATATTTTCCACTAATATTATCTCTCTCTCTCTCTCTCTCTCTATATATATATATATATATATATATATATATATATATATTCTAAAGAAGCACTGCTGTTTTTATTTATTAATCTGAGAGGTTTTCTCATTTTAAACGTTATATCTAATAGACGCCCGGTTTGTTTATTTTCGTCAACAGGCCAGAATTAAAGTAAAATGTGCACTCTCCGGCAGATTTTGAACCCGCGTCCCCCTAGGCTGAGCGAACAGGTGTTAGGTTCGACGTGTTCTAGACCGACTAAGCTACTAAGAACGATCATGCAACGCTGAATAGGGTCTTCGAACAAAATTCTTCTCGATCCCTTTGTAGATAATAAATATACTGTTTAATAAATAAACGTAGCGTCTACTAAATTTTGACTATCCACTAAAAATATGGTTTAAATTAGTAAAATCTGTCGAATTATTAAATCAAAAAAATTATTAATTATTTAGAATATATATATATATATATATATATATATATATATCCGTTGGTATAATCCAAGCGTGTCCTATTAACACAATATATAATTTGAAATATTATATATTAAAACTGACTCACAAAATGCGCTTAATGTTTATCTACATAAAACAGGGCACATTTTTTCTCATAATTGGAATTAACATATCTTTAGTTAATGACCATTTTCACCTACGAATTTTAAATTTAAAATTCGCTGGATTTTTGTAACTTTTTTTTTTTTCTATTGACGCCATAAACTGCTTGAAAATTTTTAAATTCGTCGGTGACAATTGTCACTAACTAATGGTATCTTAATTACAATTGTGAAATATATATGATGTTGATGATAAAAGAACGAGAAGAAAAATGAAAGAAAATAAATTTCGGTATTAAATAACCCGTAATAATATGCCGCTAAACAAAGACATTTTAGGCTAATCCATTCACCCGATGTTTAACCTGTAAGCAGAGGGATCTATCTTCCGAAACTGGGGTCGAATCTATCGGTCAACAATACATCTGCTTCCAGCAAACCTTGTAATAGAGGTGATTTCATATATACACATTAAACTTTCTCTAGAATGGATCTGCCAAAACATAGCCGTAACAAGAAGAATGGCATAAATAATTCATTTGATAAACAAAAGAACATTTTAAATTATTTTTCGTTGTTCATAATTTTTTTTTTTTCAATTTTTTATTTTACCAATCTTACCAGATCGTTGATGCAAATATTAACGAAAAAAAAAATATTCCTATGACATAAAGACGTCATATTTTCTATTTCATTTCCAATCTAATACAAACGAAACAAATTTTGACAAAAATTGTTGTGAAATTTTATTACGGTTTGGTTTTCAATTAATGAAAATTGCACCGAAGATTGTCAATAAAATCGATGTAAATTTCTATTGAACTCTACGCACTAATCAAAACGTGCACGTCACAATTTCAAAGAAACAAAGTTAGTCTATTTTTCACGGATTCACATTTTAGAGTAGAAATCTCTTCACCTACCTAGTCGTATGGATATTCCAGACAGATTAATACTGTTATAATATTATTATAAAAATTTCATTTGCTGCATATTTTTTCTTTTTGTACTGTCCAAATGTTCTTAGACATTAAAAGAATGTATTTATATTACATATCAGATTTTATTATGGAATCCAATGTTATCATATCATTTATCTTTTTCATCCAACCGATGTTGAAGAATTATAAAATAAAATGTATTTATATGAGGAACAGACCATGTGAATCACAGTTTAGATATTTTGTTAGAAATATTTAGAATAAATTATTTCCTGGTGTGAGATGTTCTTATATGTTTAGATAAATGTTCACACACACACACACGCACGCACGCACGCGCGCATATATATATATATATATATATATATATATATATATATCCTTGCCGAGGTACCCGACTGTACATGGCTGAAATAGCATACCAGCAACCTCCGTCTAGAAATGTCTGCCTGCTTACATGTATCATCCGTTAGTATTCTAAGCTACACCCCACCCTCATCTTATTTATGGTATGTCGCTCGCAAGTGTTTGATTGCTTTTAATAAAGGAATCCCATCGATAAAAACTTATGTGGTCGTTGCTCGGGGCTAAATTGTTTCAATGTTTTAGATTTTCAGCAATTTTCCTATGACCATAATAACTTTCAAATACTATGGCATTATTCAGAAATCTAATAATGAAACAAAATCAGGTATGAAGTGCCAGAGCAATTGCATGAACACCCCATCCTTATTCGCAAGTTCTTCAAGAATTTTTCCCTTTTAACGCTTCAGTAATCCTTAAGCAATCTTTGCATCAAAGGTTGTTCGAATGCCAATTTAGAATGGAATCATATGAATACACTTTTGGTTAAATGGCCCAAGCCGATTTTGGACCTAGATTTTGTTGCAGATTTCGTTCACTTAACTGAAATAATCTGAACCAAACATTCATGCAAGACAACTTGTGTGTCATATGTAATGTACATGGCAAATTTGGAAAGCATCAGATGAAAAACCAGGGAGTTATGGCCAAAAAGTGCTTTTTGAACAGTTTTTCGTGGTTTTTCGTTATATGCGGGGAAGCGAGCAAGACTAAACCACACATCTTATTTCTTGTATAGTGGCAATTTTTTTGCAACATGTTTGAAGAAAATCTAATAAAAAATGAAGTTATCTTAGTTTTTTTTATTTTATTTTAAGTAGTACGAAAAACCATATTCTCAGGGTTTTTTTTTTTTCTTTTTTTTTTTTTGTGTGAAACAATGTCGCTGGAAAACTATCAAGCACTCTACATAAACTTCGTAAATTGAGATATGTTTTGCATTAAGTGCAAAGAACATCAACTCATCCAGTAAAACTTATTTTCGGGTGTAACTTTGCCTTGATTTTCGCAAGTCGTGCCCACCTTCAGTTTTATCGAATTTTTTGTTGTGCCAAGCACGGGGGTGGCGCCTGGATATTGAAACGTTAGTCTCGAACTATCTTCATGAATTTTCAAAATTTGTGTACAATTTCATCGAAATTGGTCGAGAAATGCAGACGTGCATAAATAGCATGCACACACACAAACACCTAATACATATATATATATATATATAATTACTAAAAGAAACATTGTCGGAAGGACCAACAGACAATGTGCCAGATGGCATTAGTGAAGAAAAAATCACGAACCAAGAAAGAAAAAAGAAAGACCAAAAGGCAAACGCCTACCTAACGCGTAAATTTGTGTGCTCAACACCCTTTTTTATAAATGCTCTCATGGCTCTTAGCTGCAGTACATCGACAAACATTCTTTTCTCTCACTTCTCGCTTGTGCAGCTCCATAATTTCCAGCCAACTTTAATCTCCAAAAATTTAACTGCAGTATCAATCGCTATCAACTGGCCTCCTGATTACTACTTCTGTGCACACACCTTAGAGATATTTTTGTTTTTCAAATTCTTCTGAACTTGCATCGGTGTCTTTAATGCCTTACTTGCTATATTTGACTAAAAGTGCTCTATGTGGCACCATGCATAGTTGGCAAGCTGAAAAGAAATATTCATAAATATATGATTTGTTTTTTACGGTTTGTCAACCATTTGGTAATTATTTAGGGCTGAAAAATATTTCGGGGTTAGGAATAATTCTTTCTTTACATTCAAGCGATCTGGGAGAAAGAAAGAAGACAGAAGAAAAAAAAAGGAGAAAAATAAATAATACGAAAACAGGTCATAAGCGAGCACACACACGCTCGACTGACACATAACAGATGTCAAAAATATCAGGTCAAGCACCTGACCTTCTTTCGTGTCTACGGAAAATAGAAGTTATTATCAATTGGTTGAAGAAACAAAGTTTGGGAACAATGAAAAATATATTTGATAAGTAACAGGTGGGAAGTGTATCTAAGGATATGAAGACAAACCGTTAATACTAAAACACAGACAAATTCCAGAATTGTAAAAAAGCCACACAAGATGATGTTGGCTGAAAATGTTTTTTTGAGATAATGAAAATTTTTATTATCGGGTCTTTGGCCGGGAAAAAAGAGTGAAATATTTTTATTCGTTCACGAAAACGCCACCCAGTCTGAGAAATTTCTTTCTTAGATCATATCCAATTAGCGATAAACTGCTTGACAAATACCACGTGTTAAAAAGCCGAAGGTGTCATCGCAGTCGCTTATGATAAGGGCGATTTAAATTTTTATTTTTTTAAGCAAGGTGTTTCTTCCCCCAGAACAAAGCCACGGATTGTCCATACCCGACCAGGACCTCATTGGCCGAGAGCGGTCACGTGACGCACGAGGAGAATCGGTCGACGCCCTTGTCAGAAGTATAAGTGTGAGGGGCCGATACGAAGAAGCGGGAAAGCGGGTATACGCCCTCAGAGACACAATAAGGAAGTAGGAGTGAAAGTGAATTACCGAAAATGGAAAATCCCTAACCAGAAATAAGAAGGGTGGATACGTATTTAGAATTATCAAGAAAACCCTGGCGCCGACAGACCCACCCCAATTTTTGACTGCGTCAATAAAAGCGGGACCCCAAACGACAGAAATGAGATCAGCCGCGGACGGCGGGCCGGATTCGTTCCCACCCCCCTAGCGGGCAGGAGAGGCCAGCTCGTTTGGCCTAAGTGGAGAAGTTGGAATCGGAGCAAGCCGAAGAGAAGAAGTTAATTCGCGCACTGACGGCGGAGATGAGTGACCAGTAATTCAGACTCTGAAGAGAAGTTTGAGTTTTCAGTTTTGAGAGCGGACGGCGAGAGTTGGAGTTGGAGTTTGAGCCGTGAACGACAAGCAGAGATGAGCGCCCAGTGTTGAAACCGCGTCAAGATAGCTAACCAAGATTCACGCACACTTCCGGACTCTTCTTCAACCGAGAACAAGTAGTTTGAAGAGCGACTTAAAATCAGACCACAGAAATAATTTTTTTTCGACTTTCGTCCAAGGACACGCCGAAACACAAATTTCTTAGAGAGCAGACAACTGGAAGCCTTAAAGTTGCCTAGTAAAAGCGTCGTGCCACAATCCACAGAACGGGTCGGGAAGTAGACATAGTCCTATGTACCTAGCAAATAGACATAAAAAGTTTGTTACCTTTTTCTTGATACGTTGGACCTTGTGAGTTTTTATTTTATTTCTTTTTTTATTATACATAATCGTGTGTTATCACCCCCGTTAGACTCGACTTGCATTACGGCCCCAAGCCCTGTTTGATCTCGTCTGTCTAAGATCAAGTCACAACGTGGGTAGGCAGACCGGAGATCAGTGCAGTTACCCTGGTAACCAGGCGTTGGAAGCAGGTTGAGAACGACGAGGCTGGTATCAATCTAACCAAAGGGTTAGAACGTCACGTTTGGAGCAGCGAGGAGCGAACAGCTGGCGCCGCGGGAAAGACGTCACAACTGGTGCTGTCCGTGACCAGGATATCAGAGCCTGGGGAGCACGTGACGTCACAACTGGTGTCGTGACCATAGGATCGCCAATTGTGACGTGACGTGGTCCACCACGTGACGTCACAATTGGCGCCGTGAACGAGATCGAACGACACAGTCGACGCTGCGACCGGGGGACGACGTCACACTCTATATTAGGGATAGAATGTGCGTAAATATAAAAGTGGACAACGAGGTCAACACAATGTGGCGGCTGTCTGTTTCAGGCTTGGACGCAATTATCCAGCCTGAAATTACGTTCGAGCATGAACCAAACTGTCTCAACTCGGCAATTCACTTCCGTGTCGAATTAGATTCAATTCGTTAAATCAAAACACGTAACATTTTCTGGCTAAAATTATTCTCAGTAAAATATTTAAATTGATTTCGATCTGAATAAATTGATTTAACATCTGAATAAATCTTAATTTACTTCTATACTATATCCTTAATAACTATATAATGTCATGAATTATGTTTATTTACAAATATTTACTATTTTCTTTGGATATGCTTTATTTTTCTCTTGTATTTATTTTCCTTATTCTGATCAATCATTTATAATATTTTATATATCTCGATGATTCTTCATCATAAAACAAATATATATAATATTGTTGTTTGAAATCATTTTTTATTCATTTCATCTATATAATAATTGCAATAGGTCATCCGAAAAATACAGTCCCAAGAGAAACTAGATGTCGTAAATTTATATGAGGCAGTAAAAATTTCGGAAATGCACAACAAAGATCATCGATCACTGACAGAAAATAAAGTTTTAGCAAGATAAAAACAACGAATTGGCTTTATGAATGCTCAAAAATTAGATTTGGTAAAACTTAAAATGATAGTAAGCAGGAAAAATTGTTTGGATAAGCAATAAATATTTGCAAAAGTTAAAATGAAAATTGTATAATATTTATAACATTGGTGAAAGACATCGATGAAAACTAATACCTTTTTAAGTAAAGGTAAAACAGAAGTAGGTGACAACTGATTTCTCAATAACGAATTTTGTATCAAATGTAAATTTTAATTTAATGAGAATTATTTTGGTTTTTGACGCTGATTAATTTCTGAAATTATTCAAATACAGAGATGACAAAATATAAGAAGAGAGTTACACTTTGGTCTAGTAGTATAATGAGCTTTATAACTTCTCATCTGAATCCTGATGAATAGCGCGCGCAGCAGAATCAGAGCGACGATAGGACAAGAACAGTTCGGGTTCGTTTAAGACACAGGGTACAAGAAACGCGATATAGATTACGCAAAGGCGTTCGACAACGTACACCAAAAGTATCTGTTAGAACTGCTCATCAATATTGACATATTTTGGAAGGATATTACAATGAACAAAAACCTAGATTAGCAGCAAACTGCCTGCATACGAATAGAAAATGAGTTCAACAAATATAGAAAAATAGAAAGGGGGTGAAAGACAAGGATGTGTCTTCTCACCGGATGTATTCAGCCTATACAGAGGTGTGATTTTGAGAAAATTAGATTTCCTCCTACGATTCTTTATTGGTGGCCATGATCTTAACATAAGATATGCAGATGAGAGTGTTAATAGCAGACACAGTAAGAAAACTGCAAAACTCCTACAGAAGGCGATAAATGAAAGCGAGAAGGACGGACTAAACAGAAACTGAAAGACAGCATGCTTGGTTATTGAAAAAAGGATGAGTCCAAAATGCCTATTACAAATCGGAGATTCCAAATCAAACAAGAACAAAAATTTAAATATCTGGGAAATGTTTTAAGAGATGACGATGTGACATTGAAATCCGAAATATATAACCAAATATGCATTCCTAAAGACAAGTTGAGTATGAAACAAAACTAGTACCGAACTGTTACGTGATATCTGTTCTCCTATATGGCAGTCAATGCAGGACAATCCCCTCAAAGGTGTAAAAGATAACTGAAGCAATGTGGCTCTAAAGAAGGATTCTGAGGATACCATGGACCGAATATGTAACAAGTAAAGCAAGTTATACTTCTTGGACAATTAATAAAGAAGGCCTTGGAAATTTTGCTACTCGCAAGACAGGTCAAGAGGGACAGAAGATAACGGCGCATGACATACTTGATGAGCTTAAGTAAAAGTATGGCGGAACAGGGTTTAGGAGAAATAACGAAAATACATAATTTATTAAGAGCTTCTTTTTTTTTTTTTTTTTAAGCGTTTCACCCCAAGCAAGGCGGGAAGTCACTAGGACTCAAGGGGTTACAGAAGATTTGGAGCAAGATCAGATAGGAGTGATAGAAGAAAGGATGAGGAGAAGGATAGTGGATAGATCAAGGCAACTGGAGATGTCGATTGACATTACATTTGAATAGTTGGAGATTATAGCTCTCAGGGAAACTGGAATGGGGGGGGAGTTCCACAGGTGAGAGGTGCGAGATGTGAAGCTATTGGAGTAGAATACTACACTTAATAATTCCGACAGTGAAAGTGTGAGAGCGGGATGCGTCTCGTAGGGCGCTTGAATTCATGAAGTCTGGGAACCAGGTAGATTTTTTTCCCGCAGTAGGTTGCCATTTATTTCTGCGGTAGACCAGTTGCCATCCGATCCTTTCTAGCTAGGGGCGGGGAGAAGAAGAGGCTTCATTCCTTTCCCGAGGTTATTAGCATGTCATGGATTCGACTGGAATTCGAACTCGGCTCTCCGATTCCTCAATCCGAGACGTTATCCATTACTCCACTACTTCCTTGTAACGACATGAGACTGGTGAGCTTTTAATTTTAAAACGACAAGGCAGTCCTGAAATATTTATAATAAATAAATTGTATTTCGCTTTCTTTGCTCTCTAAGGAAATATTTTAATATTCTTTTTTATTTTTAATAATTTAATTTTTATAGATTAAATATTTGTATCGAACTCTGAAATACAAATTCTACTGTGTTTTAATTGTAAAAAAAATATTTCTTTCAGTTTTTGTTCGAATTGATAGATATCTGCTAAAATAGTCGTGCATCCTTTTTAAAGAAAAATAAATTACTTTCTGTTTCAGCTAAGACTGCAACTTACAAGTAGACAACTATATGATACCCTACAAAAAAAGGGAAATTTTAGATTTACGATATGATTAAAAACTTATACTATGTATTTTACTATACGAATGAACAAAAAACAATTAACTAACATATAAATTTTTTTAACCATTCATTGTTCTAGGATGCCGCTGTTATCAATTTTTCAACGCTAGGTGATTGTTCTCTTTAAGAAACAACATTCGACTTTGAGACTAAAAAATTGCCAGGAGAATCTAGTTCTTTATTTTGAACACCACATCTAACATTTGTGTTTTTGTCCCGTTCTAAACTTCTAAAATTCTGTCCTTTGCTTTTTTTTTCAAATAACTGTAAATCCCAACAATTTAATAATCTGTACCAAATTTCCTGATTTTGTGGGGCACACTTTAGTTACACAGATTATCGTAAACTACCTCAGAATAGTGCAAGAATAGGATTAGAGTAATGGTTGGTTTTTCAAATCGCCTGACCATAACTCAATTTGTGGCATGGATTGAATATTTTTTTTGCTCGTAAGCAGGAACTATCGAATGTCAACGATTTAAAACGATTCTGCATGGAATGGCCGGAAATCGTAGTCCGATTATGCTGAATTCTCTTTTGAGTTGCACTTTATCGACATTTAAAAAAAGATTGTAATATTTGGCTAATTTGCAGGCTTGTAATTATCCGAAGCAGTTTTCAGGTATATAAAACTTTTGGAATACTTTAATTAATACAGGCTGTGAAACGTTGTTAGAATTGTTTTCGAAACATCAATATAATCAACAGCTAGCCATTTGCGAAACGATTTGCTAGACTATCGTCTCGTGAGACAATAATGAGTGGAGAACTTGTGGTCTTAAACCTAACCCTGCCCGCTTATGAGAGCCGCTTGCCACGCTTGACTGTGTTCAGAAATATTTCTCTTTTCTACTTTTATTGCTGCTCCTGATTTTTAAGACTTGCTGTAATTTATCTTTGTTTATTAGAAATAAATATGATATGGGAGCCTTTACTAAGCAATAAAATAATCCTTGTGTAGTGTCTACTTGGGCTAGTTTATTGTTCACCCACATTTACACTAAGAATTACTAAATAAGAACTAGAAGAGGTACCTTTGGATATACTCGGCGAAATGTTGACCGTCTACACTCAGATGAAATAAACGGTTCAGACTGACATTCCGTAAAGTTTACTCGGATTGACAAGCATCTGATCAAGTCCGGAGGGCAAAGTTTGTTTTGTTCCTATGGAAATATCCTTGTTTCTTAATTCATTGCTTAGTATTCATTCAGTATTTCCTTGTGGCTTCGGATTTCAGTGTCACAATTTCCATCCTTTGTTAAAACATGTAGATATTTAAAATTGTATATCTGATTTTGATGTCTTAGATTCGTAGGTCTGGGAATGTTACTCTTTCTTTAAATTAATCGCTTTTCTTTGCTACCTTCTGTAAGGGTTACTGCAATTTTCTTTCTGTGTCGATCCTCAACACTGTGCCATTTGCCTATCTTTTGGTGTTAAGATTTTTGCCGCCAATAATATATCCTGGCAACACTTCTAGTCCTCTCAAGATCGCCTCGATTTAACGGTTGCTGTGAAGACACAAACTTGTTTTACCCCCGTTTATATTTTTAGGAAGATATATAGATATACATATTTTTAATGCATGTATCTAATTGTATGAAAATACGTAACGAAGCAGAAAGGTTGAATAGCCAAATAATGTTTTACTTTGTCATTCTTTGTTTTGTTTTGCCTTTGATGACAAAATAATCATATTAAAAAATGACAACAATTATGGAAAAAAAGAATCCTGTCCAGCCAGAGGATTAAACTAAGTAGAGTCTGCTTTTTTAACAAACAAGATTAGGTACTTATCTTTTGTCTTCTGTGACATCAAACGGTAATTACTAAACGACAAAGTTGCGAGTCAAGAAAAAAGTTAACACATAATCTGAATAGAAAGAAATGTGAAATAAAATAATATATTGAATTGCGTTGTCTTAGCTTTTGTATTTAATAAAGTTGTTTTGCACTTGCAGAAAGTTTAAGCTTCTTTGTCAAAGACTGCAAAGTCATTGTCTCATGACGATTATTTTCATTTTGGTTAAGATTTATTCCAATCTTTCCTTTTTAGCCTTTTCAATCATATTGTTGTTTCAGGTGATATAAGAGATACATACTAGTTGTTCTCTTGTTTTTAATATTAAGACCAGTTGAACACTCTTAAAATATTTACTGCTTTCCATTTTCAATTATGTTTTCTTTTGACTGCTACACACACACACACACACACACACACACACACACATATATATATATATATATATATATATATATATATATATATATACACGCACACATAAATATATACTGGTTTTCTAAGTGTAGCTTAGATGTGGCACAAGGCTGAATGTATGGAGCATCCAGTAAGGATGGAACTCACTATCCAGTCATAACTGTTTTAGCGAGACAAGTGCCTCCCCACCAACACACACACATATATATATATATATATATATTAACCGGCTACACAACCACATGTTTATCCAGACGTCTTACGTTACACCTATCTGATCACAGCTCCATCAGAACACATTTAAACACACACTCAGATTTACCCGACACCATTAGGAACATACTAGCAGAAAACACAAATATATTAACTGCATCCACTTGCAAAAAAAGACTAAAAATAATGGAAGCTCTAATAATAAAAAAGAAAAAACCAACTCTTAACAATATTAACTATGAACAAAGCCATAATGTGCTAACCGTATTCGGAAATTAAAAACATCACGACCACACACTGAACATACACAGAATGCACATACTCTACTAAGCTGATAATCGAATCATCCTTGATAATGGCTAAAGGTATAGCCGAAAGCGCTCGGAAATACAAAACATTCGGACAGTTCTTACACACCCTTTGTCCAGAAAAGAAAGCTCTTGTCAGAACACAAGAAAAATTAAATAAAAAGCTCAACCGTAGTACCTTGTCTGTCGTTTTTAATGAAACATGCATAAAGGAAGGATTGCTGCCTAAATATACAAATATATATATATATATATATATAGTTTTATCTTATGCTATATTTATAGGTTAAAGTGCTCAATATCATGGATAGGTCGTGTGTAAATATAAACATGGAAATTGAAATCAAAACCAGAAACGACAGTCTATTGACTTCAGTGACCTCTCTCTCTCTCTCTCTCTCTCTATATATATATATATATATATATATATATATATATATTAAACCAAAATTATATCTTTCCCAAGACTGATACCTTTTCTTTTTTTTTCAATGTTATTTAAAATCATACAATCTACATAAATTTACAAAGATTTAAATGAATTGGCGAAATAAGATGTATTTAAAATGAAAATTACAGAAATTATTTCTAAGGATGGAATAAAAAAGGTAATGTTTTCTTCAAAGAATCGTAGACATAATTATCTTATGAAAGACCTAACATTTAAATGATTGGCAGTTTGAAAAATGTTGGCCGATTTGCTCCAAGGCAACAGCAGTAGTAAACATAATAGCGGCAAAATGCTGTTCCTTTCAGAGTTAAGCTTGGTTGGACCCAATTATATTGTTACCTACTTTTTATGTCAGTTTTCAACTGTATTGGATTGGTCAAAATAATCGATCTCTTATTAAATTGAAAATGTAGTTAATAAATGAACGAACTTTTTAGCCCTCCTAATAATACATTATAAACACGCATTTCTTTAGGGAAAAATTTTCTTTTGACATATTTCGTTTCGAGGAGATTTACAGACTCGTCAAAGCATTATCGAATGAGAAATACAAAAACCGGTTATGATTTTATATTGAAAAACTTCAGAGATACGGGGATGAGAAGCTTTAAATTAAATTGTTGGACGTCAAGTGACGTCGTCAGCGGAGGTCGTCGCTGAATATTGGGGTACTCATCGACATTTCCTTGCGTGTAAAATGAGCCCTATGTTGGATTTAAAAAGACGTCCGCAGCCACCACATCGTAGGCTAGGAAGTTTCAAAAGGATGGAAAGCTCTGGTTTTTATCTGCTCTCTATTCGTCTCTTCTATTTGTCTTCTGGTGTTTTCGGTGTTGTTTTTTTTTTGTGGACTGCTCTTCTCCAAATGGTTCTTTAGATATGAGTAGATAAAAAGTCTCTGAACATGAAAGCCTTGGCTGCGAATTATTTGTGTTGGTTCATGAGTCGCCACTCTGTGGTGCCCACACTTCAGCTAACAACATTCGCTGCAGCAAACCGGGGCTTGAAAAGCAGGTTTATGGCAGCTTAAATCGGACTGCTGACTAGTTCATGTATGTAGAACGTCGCCTTAGCCGCCGGGTGTCCGAGGGTACTTAGTCTGGACCCTTCCTTAAATCCTTATCGCCATGGTAACCCTGCCAGGAGATAGAGCTCCTGACGGCATTGCATTCAGGTTCCTTGTGATGCGCAAGCTCCTCCACTACGACAAGTATAGCTAGATGTTTAACTGACCCGATCTCATTCAGCTTTAATATAGTTTTTAATTATTACACGTAATTAGAACAATATTTTTGTCGGGAAAATTAGATATAATGTACAACAGTGGGATCCAAACGCGTTACTGAGGAGTTTGAATTTTTAGATTTTTTTTTTTTCGGTGATCATTAGACTGTAAAACTATATACATCTCAACGGTTGAAGGATGAAAAGGGCTACGCATAACAGACATGCTACAGAAGGCGCCACTCTGGTCTGGTGCTCCTGTTATATCTTTAGAGGTTCTTGATAAAATCCAAAGAATATGCATAATTAATGGCTCTTACCTGGCATCTCGTCTTCATTTATTTTTCACCGCCGTAACGTAGCTTCTTTAAATACTTTCATGTTTTTGTTCTGATGAAATTTCCTCTATGGTACCTCGGCTTTAACTTAAATACAATATCAATCGTTATCTTGTGTCTTCTTAATTCTATTTCTCTTATTGTCATCTCTCCTCAGTAGTTGTTTTTCTAATATTCTCAATAACCTTTTGCGTCCTAGTTTCTTTATTGTCCTGCTTGGGGTGTAATGATCAAAAAATATTGAGTAACATTTCAGTATTAGTCATTCATATGAGTTGTGAACGTGAAAAGTCAAAATCATGCACAAAACCCGAAATTGGAGAAACGAAAGATGCCTTCTGAAAGCTAAACGAAGTATTAAGATACAGGAAAACAAAAAAAAAATAATGAACTGATATTTGATTACAAGCCTGTTATATGGTAGTAAATGCTGGGCAATTTCCCGTACATGAAGAGGAAACTTGAGTCAACAGAAAGGTGCTTGGACAAGATGCTGAGAATATCACAGTTGGAAACTGTAAGTTTTAAGGAAAATATTAAAAAAGGCACACATTCACATGGAAACAAAAGCAACTGACAATCCTAGAATTTTCACTTATAATGAGGGGGAAAAGGGTTTGAAGAATTTGACACTGAAAGGCGGATACTGAATGCAAAATTGAGGAGAAATAGTCGATAACCTAATTACAAGCTTTTGGAAATGGATATCGGGGAAAAAAGAATGACACTAACGAGAGAAATACTGCTTAAAAATACAAATGATAGGAAGTTGTGGAGAGTCATGATCGTAATGATAATTATTAATGTTTTTGCACAGCTGTTGCCTGGAATGATCATGAAAACTAGTTGCTATATTGAAAATGTAAATTGTCTACACATATTTTTCAGTATAGTATTAAAGCGACATTTAATTGTCATTTGACAACTGAATCATACGCAACATTTTATTCTGTAGCATTCCCAATTGTAAATTGCTTTTATTTTTTATTTGACATCTTCATAAAATATGTCAAATCAAAGGTATCAGCCATGTCTTAAATATACGGGTTTTAGTTTTATTCATTTATCTACTTCATTCTCGCTAGTAAAAAAAAAAAATGACACTGACAATTTGTCATTAATTTTTGTATGGAATTCAGTTATGATTTCATTAACTAGGAATTATTCAACTCCGACTTTATTCATTTTAATTCAAATATTGTGAACGTAAATATTCTTCATGGACATTCTGAAATTACGTATTTCTTTTTCTTTCTATTCGTTAT
This sequence comes from Acanthosepion pharaonis, assembly GCA_903632075.3. Taxonomy (NCBI): domain Eukaryota; kingdom Metazoa; phylum Mollusca; class Cephalopoda; order Sepiida; family Sepiidae; genus Acanthosepion; species Acanthosepion pharaonis. The sequence continues at coordinate 788,272 of CAHIKZ030000341.1, forward strand.
ACAGTGGAGCCTGGGTATTTTCCATCATTTCTCAACTTCTATAATAATAAGACACGTACACCAGTTTTAGAAAGCTAAAATCAAAATAAGGGAAAAACATCAACATGCAGTTTTTGTAATAATATTCTGCATGACAAATCGATCGTTTTTATTTTGCAGAAAATTTAATTTTTTTTGTTTGCACAAGTAATTGTCATTTCAGAAAGAATGGCTGAATTCGTGTTGAACAACAATTCTCTTATGACTATTAGTCATTTGCCACATTTCTGGAATAAAACTGCATTCGATATGAGAGAAACATAATTGGATTATACGGTATCGGATCAACCTGCTGTATTTATCAAACGAACGATTATTTTTTTGCTCAAGATGCCCACACCAAAAATTCTGATGGTTATTTGATAGCTATAATTAGTTACATTTCTCACTTTACGTGCCATCTCGCGGCTTAAACTCGCGAATGAGGATGTTGGAAGAGACTCTGTCGAATGACCCAACAGGTAGAGTAAAGTGATTGAAGAAAATATCATGTTTTATGAGGCTGTCTTCTCTGCTCTGATTCCGCGTGGGGAAGTCGTCTCGAAGACTGTTAGTTTGTCATCAGCTTTTACTCCCAGTTTGAAGCAGTTATTTCCACAAGAGACACGGGTCCTTTTTAAAGAAACTTTATATGTTTTTCGTGACATTCCTCTCTCGCATTGACAGGGGGTTAGTTCAATGAACAAGTCTATTTTACAGATTTTCCTCAATACTGAGTCATTGGTACATTTAAGGACTTCTGAATTTGTAATTAAATCACTCTTGAACACATTGAGAACGATGCTATGTAAGAACGCCGCTAACTGACCCAAGATTCAGCTTTATAGACCACACGACTAATTTGTAAACCTTTTAATTTAGTCTCTTTTCTGAGTTGCGTACTGAATCTGAAACAAGTTTATCACTTTGCTAATCTTACTGCAAACTTATTTTCTCGTATGGCGTCTACAGATATGATACATCATGGTTAAATCCTGGATGGTATCTAGTCAAATCAGGAGTTAAGCAAGATAAATGTTTTGTGGAGCTTAGTATGAAGAGCAGGATTTATGTCCTTACTTTCTCTGGCGGTAACTAGTTACTTGGGGTATTGGTTCCAGGACCAGTTCTAGCTTTCCTGGCAGATGTGGAATTTGATCAATTACAGGTGTGTAGACTACGTGGTTTGTGTATAAAAGCGTATGGAAATGCTCTGTCCTGTGGTTTAGTGTTGTGAAATTGGTGGTGGACGATACATTTCTCCCCAGACTGCATAGAGGATTTTGATCTACATGAGAAAGAACATATTTAGCGTTTTAGTAGATCTTTTAGTTGCGGACAACAATGCATAGTTGATTCTCGTATAATATTCCAGGTTATACCATTTTCAGTTAAGACGTGACACATCATATACACAAGGGGGGGGGGAAACATCTTCGTTCCCTACGTATTCAACTGGTAAGAACGAAGTCCCATTCGAACAGTTTCTTTCCAAGAACCGCTACTTTATGAAACAAACTCTTCGTTGAACAGTACAATTTTTTACTTGTTCAAGTCTAATGTCAATTATTACCTGTCCGAAATATCCTCACCTCGCTTAATCTTATGTCTGTACAGTAACACGCGATATTGAGTGGCTCTTCAGTCTTGTGTGAGATGAAAATTTAGTAAAAGAAAATTGTCAAAATATATCTGGTGGGCGGATTTCTTCTTGTATAAGGTTTCTTAAATCTTATTGTTTTTCAGCATTCCAATTAAGAATTTTGTTTCTGAAAAATTATGTCATTTGAAGTCGGTTGGCTGATGTTCTGTCCCTACAGCATATCTGGAGAACGTTGCTTTTTACTGTCGTCGTCCAGTTTGATTCACTGTTTATTTTAGAAATCTACTTTGGTTTCCTTCCGAACAAAGAAGCTAATCCGCGGATTCTGTTACTCTTCCATTTTGGTTTTGGTTCGAAATGGAGATCTGATTTGGAAACTGCAAGCCGATGTTTTGTGTGGCACTCTAAGCTGGGATGTAATCGTGTGTGATGCAAATAATTTTGTGGTTCTGGATGCAATCAATGAATTGATTCTAGTCGCACAGAAAAAATGCACATGGGTTCTCGATGCCTTTCTCACTGGAATATTGTGTTTCTGAGACAGAGACCTTGAAGCATTTTTGAATAAACGCCATCACTTTCTCCATTTAATAACGGTCTACATGAAATCATAAATAAGTTTTGTTTTTCATTAATTTTGGGTTTTTTTTTTTTTGCAATAGTTTGCATACAATTTCCAATTTTCTATTCTTGTAAGAAACTAAGTTTCCTATTTCTAACTAAATCTATTTATTTTCATTATATTAAATGAATATCTCTAATAGTTCTGGGTATGACGATAAACTACATCCGACAGCAAAGCCTCTCATCAGGAGATTGAAGGTTTTGAGGATCGTGGAACCACCTCTTAATTGCTTTTGTTGCCAGGTTTATCCTGACCCAGGGTGGTAGCACCTGTTATGATCTCGGCTATAGTGAACTCCCAAATAAAGACAAAACATTATGAAAGTATAAAAATACATTTTTATAGTAAAATACCAGCAGTCTATTTTTATATAAAAATACCAGCAGTACCTACCTATCTATCGTAAGATTACTAATAATACATCTTAACTGTGATTGAAAGCATACAACTGCATTCAAAATATTAAGATTTCGGCATTAAATAACACATAGCGGTTGATATGCCGCCAAAATCAATCAACCAATATCTTTCCATGTTTCACACCGAATTTTGTCTGTTACTTTGCCTTTTTAGGACTAATTCAACTGTACTTTTATGTATTATTTAGCTTACCATATAAACATTACCAACCACATCCCCCAAAAATATTGTTTTCTATCTAGTGGCCAGAATACTGACGATGTTGAGGAAATGCTGATGGCATAGGTATTGATAGTTTAGATAAGAAAGATCTTGAATAAAATATCGACAAGTGTTCATTAAAAAGGAATTCGAGATAAAACTTTGTAAAACATAATCTATTATCTGGAATTGGAATGAAAGTAATAACAGCACATAGTCTGAATCAATCATAAAAATTTACAACGTGAAATTAAGAAAAAATGGTGTATGGATGAGTTATGGCAAATTTAATATAGCAGTAATTGAACATAATTTAGTCTGTAATGTGGTAAGTTTTGCGCCACAAGTTGCTACTAAACCAAAATATCAAGCTTAAAATTTATTACATTGAGCTCTCGGGATTTATATTCTCCCCGGAGTTATTCATACTAATTACCATTTAAATTTATCATATATATATAATTATTCGGAGGTTTTTGTATATTATTTGAATTGTTTGCGACGATGGATTTCTCGCCAATTAAATCATTAACCTTTGCATTTGTTTTTGTGTGAATGATTCATGAATATATATATATATATATATATATATAATTATTTATATTTATTTATATTTATATATATATATATATATATATATATATATATAATTATTTATTTAAAAATATGATTCCAATGCTACATAAGTGTTCTCATCTTTCAAAACCAGAGCCGAAAACTTCAATATAATTATTTGAATTAAAGTACCTATCTTTGTTCCATCTTCAAGCGGAATATTTTTGGGAATAACTAATTCCTGAATTTTACGCGTTTTATAAGCATATTCATTATTAAAATTACTATGGTAACGGCTATAACAATTATTTAATGAAAAGTAGCGTAAAGATTAATAATTTGTATCAATATCTCGGTTACATTCAAAGATGTCAAGTCAGGGTAAGGTTGGGTTGTCTAAATTTAAAGCGGAAGATGACATCGTCTAGTCTAGTTAAGCGTCAATGGAGATTTTTTTTATTTTATTTTTATCTGAAATGGTTTTGTGCATATAAATAAAATCCTGTCATAATTCGCTAACATTTATATTTATGCTCTACTTTTGATCGAGCCTTATTTTTTTAAAATAATAACAAAAATACTAAAGAACTTCTGTGTATATTTTTGTTATACTTTATATATATATATATATATATAATTTTGTTATACTTATAAATGCAAATGTTTGTGCAATATATATATATATATATATATATATATATATATATATATATATATAAAGCCACCTCGGCGTGGGATAATAGTTTGCAGAGCCCATTCTGCATGACCATTACTAGTGAGTAGTGATTTCAGTCTTCACTGTGTTTTCCATGAGAAATTGGGCTTGAAATATCTCAATATGATTTAGAATGAAGTAACGTCAATCATCCTCATCTAAACACACTGCGTCAATGGATAAACGATTTTTGAAAACCATTATGTCTCGTCTTTTGCTCATTTAATAAAGCTGAGCAAATTCGTTCATTTTTTTCCCCCTTGACTATTTGGACGGTTTGTAGAACAGATTCAACATTGACCAACTGTAAGTGAATTTATGAACGGAAAAATGTCACATCCTGCAAAAAAATAAAAACAAATCTGACAAATATAATTGCCAGCAGACAAAGCAGAAACGTTGGCATTTATCGTAGACTGTCATTTACCGGACAACCTATTATTTCCTTTATCGATCTCTACTTTTATGCCGCATGTCCGCTTATGATTGCTAATGTGTTTTTATTTGTAAGTGGACGGTGATTAGTAATGCAACGACAATTACGTTCTTACAGTTGTTAAAATAAACTGTATTTAGCGATCGCTCAGACAAAAAATTGAAATCCACCCTTGAAAGGATATTTAAAAAAAAATTAATCTCGTTTTAACATTTGATTGGATTTTAACCACTCTTTCTAAAAATAGGATTTCTTTAGTTCGGTTTTCTTTGAACCCGGCTAACTTTTGCTTATATACATTTAAGGTTTAGTTTTGTTATTATCAATTCATTCTCCAGATACGTGTTTCCTTAATCCGATCAAAACTTTTTATACATATTTATTACCTATTTGCGATTCATTCAATCAATACTTAATACGCGAGCTGTGCTTAAAATTTACCGAGGAGCGATTTAAGACGTTACTGCATAATCCACACTTATGACGGCTGGCTTGTTAATTATCCTAGTCGTCTGCATCTTCTATGTGCTATGCCCCTTGAAGACGTTGGTGGTCCACAATTTCCTGTCCTTTGTAGCTCATAATACATTTTGTCTTTTTGCTACCTCTCCAAGAACTTATACTGCTATTCATATGCACAAGCTGCTTATGTAGGTTATGTTTTTATTCATTTTGAGAACAATACTATAAGTCCTGCGAGTGTCAAACTTTCCAGTCCTCCTTTCCTCATCATGAGTCCTAGAAATTTCAACTCCCTCTTTCTGATAAGTGTGTTTCAATTTTTTTTCTAAAAATTAGAAGAACGCTGAATAACCGAATTTAGGATAAACAAACGTAAGCATTCATTCCTTATAGACGAAATCTGTATCTTACATGCTGTCAAGAATTCTGGATGAATATAAGAAATATGAAATGGCGCTAAACGCTTCTTAGTTTACAACACAGTCACTAGAAACCGGCATTTCCCAATGTGTTGCATACATAATATCGCCATATTTTGCACTATGAATTTAAGGAAACAGTAAATGCCGGTACTACGACAAAAAACGTTCAGAAGTTTTATTAAGTTCATCATTTCGGAACATTCAAAAAATGATTTGGCAGAATTCGTCAGGTTGATTATTGATGATCAACCACACTTCTGTGTGACGAAGACAACCTATTTTGGTTTGCATCGTAGTGAACAAACCGAATATTTCGACTGAAGAGATTGCTAAGATTAATCTTCCTGGATTTGTGAATTCCACCGCGGTATATTTACCTCTCTCTGTATTTTCTATAAATACTTTCATCGTAATTGTTTCGATTTGCTCTTCGCTATGGAGTTAGATTTTAAATTGTCGCCCCCACAATATACAATGAATTGTACATAGGGGACTAGTTAAGACTTCATGAATATTTTGAGGTATTATGGTGAATGAGGTAAGAATGTTAAGAATGTGTTTTGGTGTAAGGAAATATTGTGGTACGTTTGGGTCAGTGTTTGTGACTAGCTAAGTTTAATTTTAAGACAGAACAAGACCGTCCTTTTCCCCATTCCTTTGTTTGGCCTTGTACCACATTTTGTATTTTTACAAATAACGAATGTTTTTCACTATGGCACCCAGACTTTTTTTTAAAAATTTAAGCACACTACAAGACTGTCGTCGAGATCTCATTAATTTACAGTTGAATTAACTAGATGTAACCGTAAGTTCGATACTAACAGTTTTTTTTATCGCACTTTTCGCTCATGGAACTCTCTTTTGGCTTCATACTTTTCAGACAAATTTAATATTCAAAAATTAAAATGCTATGTCAATCGCTATTTACTGTCCTCTTGATTACTCTTTTCATTCTCACTCATTAGTAATGCTTCTGTTTCTAATTCTTCCACACCCATTAACCCCTTGTATCTTAGTAGCTTTACTGCCTTGCTTGGGGTGAACTCGATGAAAAAAATTCTTTATATGAATATTTCCCAGTACCCACTAAGATCTTGTCATACTCTGCTAAGATAAGGAAAAATATATTGGTCGAGTCATATAATGTTAAATATGTCAGATGTTTGTTCCTCCCGGCAGAGAAATTATAAAAGTTATTTGCTCAGTTGCGTACTCTTCTTGACATACCAGTGACGAGACCTTTCTTTTGAGATATCTGACGATCGGCACATGAAGAATTAGGCCCGTTATTTCATTGTCGTTCATCCGCTTTTTCACAATCTTCACTTCCTAATGTCTTCTCGTTAATTCTGATCACATACTGTATCATTTTGAGTGGCTCTCAAGCCTTTTATTGGGAGACATTCAGCAAAAATATATTCAGAATACAAGGAAACCATAAAATTAGTACGCAGATTTCGTTTTTTTTTTTTTTTTTTTTTGTCGGACGTGGGTTGTGTAGTGGTTATCATATATTGTGCATGCCGGTTGATATCCACAAGGCAGGTGGAAATGAATCGACCTGTCTGCAGCTGCATTGTAAGGTTGTTTAAATGCAGTGTGTGTCTCTGACGCTCTATTGATATGCATGCGGTTGTGAGCGTTAATGTGTGTATCGTGACGCTCGCATTTCAGGTTTGGTCCTATTAAATCACGTCACCTCCGGCATACGCTGTAACTGAATTATGGTATTTATATAAGACTGCAGTAGTAAAACATTCATGCATGTTAACTGATAGATTGGCGGAAAATGTAAGAGGAAGTGGATAAGAACAATTATTAAAACTACTGCTACGTTTGGAATAAGAACTGAAGAAAAAAAGACAAAGTAACTGATGATGTACATAATCGAAGCAGAGAAACGAAGCACCAAGAGAACAAGTGTATCGGAGAAAACAACATGATGAAAAATACGCAAGATATTAACGTAAAGAGGAATTCAAGAGAAAGGAAAGTAGAAAAAATATGTTAAAAGGAAAAATGAAGGAAAACAAGTAAAAAGCGGGAAAATGGTTAAAGAAGAAAAGGCGGGATATGTTAAAAAAAAACGTAAAAAAGAAGAAAAGGCGGGAAAAGGTTTAAAAAAATTGGGTAAGAAAGGACGGGAAAGGATTAAAAAGAGTAAGAAAGAAGAAAAAACGGGAAAAGGTTTTAAAAAAGAAAAGGCGGGAAAATGTTTACGAAAAAGAGGAAAAGTCGGGAAAATATTCAAAAGAAAATATCGCAAGAAATATGTAGGATATAATATGAATACTAAAAACAGACCAGAACATAAAGTTTCCCCGTGAATTACAGAAGCCGACACAGTTCGCTGCTATATAATTACTACAATGTTTTACTGTGATGCAAATGAAAGCAAAGAAACATCGGATTAAGTAGCGACCGAAAGCAAGAAGAGAACTATTAAAAAAAACAAAACAAGCAATACTTTATACAGCACTCATCCTGGTCTCACATTGACAAGTTATTGTTCAAAGCCAAATAAAATAAGATACTGTTTCTATTTGAGCTTCTGGAATGAAGAGTTAGTATTTACAGTGAGACTGATGCTCTCATTTTTATGCCATCACAACGCTTCGGCTTTTGGGCCCTCCGACCTTTTTCAGGCGTCTATAGATCAAGGAATTTCGAATTTAAGTCTTTTTTTAATCTACAGAGTTAGATTTTTCTCGGTCCGTTGTCCATGTCTAGGGATATCCCAACCTGTTCTTAAACTTAGCCTTAATTAAATATTAATGTTCGTACGTCAGGTGGCATAATAATTGTGATTTCAGTCCCCGAATCGATTAGATGGATGACCGTAAGAAACAAATCGGTCCTACCTGAGTCGGCTTGTATAGACTCAGACCTGTGGGAAACATGACTTGCAATAACTGAACAGTATTAAAAAAAAAAAAAAAAAAATAAGAGAAAAAATGTTCGAGATTTTTATAAACAGCGAAATAGACATAAAGGAACAATATGAGTTCTGGTAAAAACATGAAATAATAATAGCAAAAATTGCAATATGAGCACTGATGAAAAACGTTTGCGGAGACATTAGGTTTATAATACCCAGAAATTCATACACAGATGTCCTCAAGGACACAAGGCACAGTGGATAAAGGCGTCAGTTAGATCCAATAACAGGACCCAAAGAATGTGAGTTCAATAATGTGGAGAACTTTCAGAGGGAAATTAACAGGAGATGACTGATAACTGACATCCATTTAAAACATGGTGCGTGAAACTGACACCAGTGAGCGAAATAAAAGGTTCAGTTCGACATTCCAACCACCTGTAAGGTATTGTAATAAATATGGCGACAAAGATGAGGACAATAGTCCGAATATTGTAAATAATGTACATAATATATCATCTCAGAAATATAGACAGATAATAAAGGGACAAATTCAAAATTCCCCGAAGAATACCCGGATCAACGAACATAAAGGCTAAAATCTTTATCATAACAACTAAGATTAGAACATTAGCCCAATTGTAAATAAGAGATTACTTATAAGCTTTACTCGAATTCAGCTTATTGACATTAGCTTGAAAACAATGTCCCCGCAAAACTTTCTATATTATTGCTAATAAATTTTGTGTGGGAACTTTATATTCCAACCCAGTAAAAATCTACGTGTTTTTCGTTTTGCCGATCGATATATTCTTTTACATATATGTTTAAAATAAAATTTAGGTATTATTTTTAATGGAACACTCCCCTAAATAGGATCGCGACTACGTATCAGCAACAAAAGTTTTCTGACTAACAGAAGATCCTAACACATAATCGCTCTGACCAACCAGAAATCTGCGCAGAAAAAAAAAAAACTTTTTTTTTCTAATCAATTTGTTTTTCCTTTGGCAGAGCTCATTCTAAGATCAATCACATTTATGTTCCAACTCTTGCTAATTTCTTCTTCCGAAGAACCGATGAGGGGAATACTGATAAATGGGGATACCTGAGATACTAAGTCCTTGGATTGAAGACATCAATAATTTTCTTAACCATATAAATCGTATACACCTAACAGATATTGATCTTCTACTGCCACCATCACACACTAGCTGGGTTAGATAAAAATAACCGAAGGAAGTACAATTTTCTTTCATTCTGGAATCTTCAAAATTATCTACTGCCTTTAATCTCTTTTACTAGTGTGTACTTCGCTAGGTAAATAGGTTTAATTTTTTTTAACATCATCTGATGATCTAATTTTAAAAAAAAAGGGAATTTATCAACCGGCTCGTGAATGGAGTATATTTTTCTTTGACACCGATGATCTAACATTGATTTTTTTTTTCACTGATACTTCATATAATACAAGGCTCAAAGGCCAGTCAAGGAAGAGTGTTACTGATTGAGTTTATAAGCGAGATAGGAGTAAGAGTAAGTGTGTACGAGTAAGGAAGATATCGGATGACCCTGGATTTAAAGAGGGAAAATTTACTTGTCAGGAAAGAATTCTCTCAGGATTTTATTCTACAAAGTAATAGTTATAAGGAAGAAAGCTGTCTGAACAGAACTTGTTTTTTTATTAAAGGAACACGAAAGTAATGTGGATGGTTTGGCACCATGAACAAGGCATGATGGGTCCTAGCTGTAAAGGTCCAAATGTTGCCAAAGATATCTGGTGCAAAATTAAGTTAGATTCATAGAATAATTAGTTTAATAAGCTATATAACAAAACTATTATGATTTTTATTATTAGTGTTCAATTTATACAAGCCTCAAGAGGTAGATGGATACTGAAGGAGTTTATTGTAGGAGCAACAAGAGGCACAGTTTATGAGGATACGTAGAGAGGATAACGGTTAACCCTACACGTAAACAGATTAAGACTGCAGTGATCGTATTTTGTAGGAAATCGGTTCCACGAAGCAGCGGTGTGTGGGAAGAAGCTGTTCGAATGGAACGAACTTTTCACTAATGGAATTTTATTGAATAGAGCGCCTAGAATTACGATAACCGGAAATTGGAAGAAAAATAAATCTTTATACAGGACAGTAGAGCAAGAAATATTATTTAAAATAGTCAAAATCTCAGAAGAAGTAACAGACATGCCAGAAAAATAAAGATTTATGCAAAGGCTTTCCATAAAGTAAAACGCTGAAAACGTCTTAAAATCTAGAAAACCTGTATTGGAAACAAAAGGTTTGTTTGCGAAGAGAAGATGAATAAACTGAGAACCCAAGAAAGAACGAATGAGGAATGCGGCAACAATTTGTTCCCTCAATGGATTTATTTTGCTTACAGCGAGATGATTCTAATAGATTGACAGGACCCTGCAGGATTTATTCTCGGCGGACTTAACGCTAGCATCATACGCTACGCAGTGTTAGCGGCTGATTCAAAATGAAAGAAACAAGAAAACATTTACAAAAGTAAAATAATCATTGAACTCCAACTATAAGCTGGGAGGTTTTCTAACAGAGGACTTAAAGTGTGACACTGAAATCCGAAAGTGCATTCGTATAGCCAAAGACGTATTACAAATTCTAAGCTGAGTATCAAGAAACAGAAAAAAAATCGTTAGAAACAAAGAAAAGAGTACAGAACTGTTACGCAATATCAGTTATCCGATATAACATTGAATGCAGGACAATCGCCTTACAGATGAAGTAGAGACTTCAAGCAACAGAAATGTGGTTCTAGAGAAGGATGCTGAGAATACCTTGGACTGAACATGCGCGCAGTGAAGGAAACTTATATTTAAACGCCAGCAAGAGACAGTTGAAGATTCTAGGGCTTATAATGAGGAAAGAAGGCTTAGAAAATCTGATACTCACAGGAGGACACTAGACTAGGGACATTAGAAAGCAGCACATTACTTACATAGTTGGCTTGAGTAAACAGATGGAGGAACAAGGTTTAGAAGAAATAAGCAAAAAACATGATTTATTAAAAGCTACGAAGGAAAAGAAATTGAGGAAAGCCATGATCGCCGACGTCTTGAAGGAACACGTCACATAAGGAATAATAATAATACTAATATAAGTTGCGGGGGGTGAATGGACATGAAGGTGCTATAATTAAACCTATTATTAATACCGGGATTTTATAAACTTCTTCATAACTTTTTTTCTTTCTGAAAGCTGTAAAATTAATACTGGATTTTTATTGTAATTTGTACCTCATCGGATTTTAGATCTCACAGGTACCTGAATTTTCATACTTGTTTAACCCATCATAAAAATTCGGCTTACGGCCATATCACGTTTAAACTATCGGTTCCCGTACGATCACTGATGTTAAATAACGTTGAGCCAAGTCAGTAGGTGAACGCTTGGGAATACCAGGTATTGTAAGCTTTGATGTGCGTGTGGTGTAATGGATAACGGCTCGGAATTGTTAATCGGAGATCCGAGTTCAAAATCTAGTGGGATTTATTGTATTCACTTACGCGCAAATACCCTTGGGAAAGGATATGAATCCACCACTTCTCCCCCCCCCCAGTTATGGGTTAATTAGTAAGATTTGCATCACTGAATCCTATCTCCCCTTCCAAAAAAATTCTTACAATCTAAAAATAGTTTCTAGTATCTAAATAATCTGAAAAGGGTTGATAAACCGTAAAAAATGAATCAATCTTGAAAACTGGTATTTATTATGTAACTGACCGCAATTTGACATTGGCGTTTGTATTAGTGCCGATTTATAGTGTGTTCTAGATTTACAACTTTCATCGTTCATTTGTGTTTCAGATTTTGTTGAATGTTGGCGTTTTGTCCAAAATGAATGCCTTAAAGATGGAGAATGCACAGTTGCACATTCGCCATATTAGTCGCTATGAATTTCGGAAAAAAAAGCGTCAGAAATGCGACTAAAAAGAAATTTAAAAAAACAAAACAAACAAACATTTGTAATATTTATTTGCATCGTGTTCCAGTTCTTCAAAACATTCAAAAAGTGGTTTAGAGGATTTCGTCAGGGTAACTAAAACGGTCAACGACGCTCTGCTTGCCGTCGTGAAAAATAATAAAGATTTCGACGGAAGAGATTAAGATTTAATATCTCCCTGGATTTGCTAATATAAATGCTTTATATGAATATATCCAGATGTCCATTTGCATCTTGTCATACTCAGCAAAACTTACGAAAATCATATTGGTCGAGTTATATTAAAGTTGATAAATATGTCAGACATCTTTGCTGCTCCTCGCTGAGAAATTAAGTTAGTTATGAAAGTTTTTTGTTTTTTTTCTCCCAAGTGCATATATTTCCTGATATACCAATGTCGAGACCTCTCTTTTAGGTATCTGACGATCAGCTTACGAAGAATTAGACTCGTGCTCTTCTTCAAGCCGTTCGGCCGTTATCTATCCTTCTTATTCTTATAACGTTTACTTTTGCCACATACACCCAAATGTGTGGAGGAATAGCAAAAGATATAACTCAGAAACTGATGATGACTCCAAGTGAAAGAAATTTAACACTGGAAACAAAGAGTAGCTATACTGTTAAGTGATGCCCACCGAGAATCAAGCAGTAAATACTTGACAGTTTCGTCACAAGTAAAGGAAAGACTAATGGCAAGCGAGAATTTTTTTCTCCTGATGAATATATAGTAAGTCCTGGGTATGTCAACAAACTACATTCGACAGCAAGACATCTGATTGGGAGATTGGAGGTATTGAGAAACTAACTCTTAATGGCGGTTCTTCCTATGTTAACCATGAACCGGAGTGATAGCATTTGTTAGGACCCCACCTATGGGTAAATAAGGAACGCCCAAACAAAGCATTATGAAACTATAAAAATACATTTTTAAAACAAAGATACAAACAATACATTTTTATGCAAAAATTAGAAACAATACATATCTATAGTAAAGTTACCAACAATCGATTTTCAAAGAATGACAGTCATGCATTTTATAATAGAATCACCAACAATACGTTTTATCTATAGTTAAAAGCATAGTTGCGTTCAAAATATATTTAGTTGAAGCCATAAAACTGTGTTCAAAATATTTTGATTTCGGCATAGAGGTTGATATGCCGGTAAAAAAAAATCAGCCAACCAACCAATCATCTATGATGTATTCATTTATGAAAGCAGAATAACATATAACGTATTTTTCTTGCTTCAAAATTAAAGAAATTCAATTTCGGGATTAAATGACACATAAGGAGTTGATATGCCCTTAAACAATCAAGTCAGTTAATATGTTGACTGAATTTACGAGAAATGATCAAGTTTCAAAGAGAACAGTTATCCCACCAATCACTAATAGAAAAGCAGAAATATTGAGGATAGAATGGGAAAAAAATCTTGGAAAATTTAACTTCTGATCAGAAAATAAAACAGTCTGTTAAAGGGAGATTTTCCCTTCCCGCTCGATTACCATAAACTTCCACATCCGGTAATTTTTGTTTGAAAAATCTGTTTTTAGAAATTTAATAAAAACTATAACCTGAAAGATAATTTATACATTTTCTCGATAGTTGTTTAAAAATGTATAAATTACCTTTCAGGATATATTTTTTATTAAATTTCTATTGAATTATTTATAAATTATATGTAAATGTCCATTAAACTATTTATTTAAAGGTTTCAACGTTCAGACTCCTGCGGTCTTTTGAACAGTAGTAGAGGTTTATCCCTTGTTTCCTGTTTAGGATTGGATTTCCCATTTCTTCTAAAGAATTTTTCATTCTCTTTCACTCCAAGTACCTCCTTGCATCTTAGTGGCGCCAGTGCCTTGCTTGGGTGAAAGAAATGAAAAAAAATTCATGGAAGATTTGAGGACAATATTTTTATATAAGTATAGAATTTAACAAACATATTTTAATATTTATAAGATTGATAGAATAAAAGGCACATTGGAAATGTTTATAAAATGAACATGTTTGGCTGTTATATTATTATTTCATTTTTATTTTGTTCCTATACCTTGAGTTTTGTATTTGTTTTCATTTAGCCATGTTGTTTCTAGATATTAGTCGGCATTTTTCTGTCTGTCTGGTTGTATCCGTGGGTATAATTCCTGATGATTGTAGTGGTATGAAAATCAGAAGGGCGTACCTGTATGGTTATGCATCAACACTGTTTTTGCGTGACATAGCGTTGTCGGTAGGTGTGCCAACTGTTAGACATATGTACGTTATTGTCGTAAATTCTGTGGTTGAAGTGTGTGTTGGTTTATTTCTATTATAAATATTATTATTTTTATATATGACTTTTGAGTGTCTGGAGAAACATTTGGCGTGTTAGAGTGAAAGAGGTTACATCATCCACAGATATTTGAATCTTACATTCTTCAAGTATGGGTTTCATGAATGTTGATGATATGAAGAAGTGTGTCTGGCGTGTGTTTATGGATGAAGGGATATTAATTAATATTCCTTGTAAATATTTTCTCCATAATGGAGGATGTTCTTTTTTTATAACGTGATATTTTTAAAACCAAAGTATTTGCTTGTTTTATTTGTTGAGTTCAACGAGTGTATCTCTTGTGTTGATATATGCGAACTGTAATGAAATCTTTATTTTTTTTTTATTATATTATAAAGATGGTTTCACTATGGTTTTATTAAGATTATACAAAATAGACTTTTAACATAAAATTACCGATAAAACATTTTGTATAGTGCGAATTTTATTAGTTTTTTTTACGCAAAAATTAGGTTAAAAAATTATGTATTTTCACTGATCGTCTGCACTATACACAAATAATTTTTTTTTTTTTTTTTGGAGGGGTAAAAATTAATACAAAAACATTCATGGGTTGAATTTACAGGAAGTCGGTTTGTATATGTTAACAGCGGTGCCAAAAGTGTAAAAAAAAAAACAACATCCGTTTGACAACCATTTTCTTGACTGGTCCTTAATTAAACCCTGCTAGTATAATATTTGCAAAACACATAGAATACAAAAGAAGAAAAGAGAAAAATGAGAATGTCCTACAAATTTGTACATATGCAGAAAAAGATCCTGCACGGTGCATGTGGTCTTAAAGAAAACAAAAAATAAACTGGAGAACTTTAGTCGCCAACCCCTCGAAAGGAAACGTTACGTAGAGAATTTTTTTTTAATTTTGATTTGTTGCAGCATAAGAGTTTTAAAATGTTTACTGATTGTGGATTAACTTTTAGCGAATTAATCTGTTTGAAAATTATCAATGATTTGGGTGCTTTATAGTTGTGACCTTCTACCAAACGAAGCAATCCTTAATAAAGGACATGAAAGGTTTTGTTAAAGGCATAAACTTAGATATAATTTATTTTAGATGGACGGAAAAAATAGCCCAAAGCGATTCCTGTAATTGCGACAACAAAGGAACACGACATGTATTCCTTGAACGCAAATATTGGGGATATTTGTGAGCTGTTTAAGGAATGGTGGCTTTTTAAAGAAAGGGATTGACTGATCTGGGACATACTAAACCTCAGGGTGTGGCAAATTGTTGGCCAATTTTGGAAGTTGTGATCAGTAGTATAGAGGTTGAAGTTGGGAATGGTTGTACACAGTTTCGCTTCGGAAGAAAGGAGCGCTAGCTGAAAGGAATGACATTTGCTGAATTTCATTCTATTTTGGTACGCCTACGCAATCAGAATTTTCTCTAAAAAAAATATTTCTCTTAACAATATTTACTTGCATATTTCAGTTTAGCTTTCATGAACTTAAAAGGCTATCTCAGTCATTCTCTACACACATTCAGGTTTCCCATCTGTCTTTCTTGCCTTTTATATTATTTTTTTTCTCACATTATCTATCTATATCTATTTTTATCACACTTCTTTTCTCTTGTTCGCTTTCTTTGTCCCTCTCTCTGTTGTTCGCTTTCTTTGTCCCTCTCTCTCTTATTCGCTTTCTTTGTCCCTCTCTCTCTCTTATTCGCTTTCTTTGTCCCTCTCTCTCTCTTATTCGCTTTCTTTGTCCCTCTCTCTCTCTTATTCGCTTTCTTTGTCCCTCTCTCTCTTGTTCGCTTTCTTTGTCCCTCTCTCTCTTGTTCGCTTTCTTTGTCCCTCTCTCTTGTTCGCTTTCTTTGTCCCTCTCTCTCTTGTTCCTTTCTTTGTCCCTCTCTCTCTTTGTTCCTTTCTTTGTCTCTCTTGTTCGCTTTCTTTGTCTCTCTCTCTTATTCGCTCTCTTTTGTCTCCTCTCTCTTCTGTTGTTCTCTCTTATTCGCTCTCTTTGTCCCCTCTCTCTGTTGTTCGCTTTCTTTGTCCCTCTCTCTCTGTTGTTCGCTTTCTTTGTCCCTCTCTCTCTGTTGTTCGCTTTCTTTGTCCCTCTCTCTCTGTTGTTCGCTTTCTTTGTCCCTCTCTCTGTTGTTCTCTTTCTTTGTCTTCTCTCTCTCTGTTGTTCCTTTCTTTGTCCCTCTCTCTCTGTTGTTTTCCTTTCTTTGTCCCTCTCTCTCTGTTGTTCTTTCTTTTTCCCTTCTCTCTCTTTCGTTTTCCTTTCTTTGTCCATCTTTTCTCTTCTCTTCTTTCTTTGTCCCTTTCTTTTTCGTTCTCGCTCTCTCGTTCGTTTTCCTTCTCTCTCTCTCTCTCGTTCCTTTTCCTTCTCTCTCTCTCTCTCTCTCTCTCATTCGTTTTCCTTCTCTCTCTCTCTCTCTCTCGTTCATTTCTCTCTCTCTCTCTCTCTCTCTCATTCATTTTTTTCCTCTCTCTCTCTCTCTCTCTCGTTTTCCTCTCTCTCTCTCTCGTTTTCCTTCTCTCTCTCTCTCGTTTTCCTTCTCTCTCTCTCTCTCGTTTTTTCCTTCTCTCTCTCTCTCTCGTTCGTTTTTCTCTTCTCTCTCTCTCTCTCGTTTTCCTTCTCTCTCTCTCTCTCGTTCGTTTTCCTTCTCTCTCTCTCTCGTTCATTTTTTCTCTCTCTCTCTCTCTCGTTCATTTTCTCTCTCTCTCATTTTTCCTTCTCTCTCTCTCTCGTTTTTTCCTTCTCTCTCTCTCATTTTCCTTCTCTCTCTCTCTTTTCCTTTTCTCTCTCTCATTTTTCCTTTCTCTCTCTCTTTCCTCTCTCTCTCTCATTTTCCTTCTCTCTCTCTCTCTCTCTTTTCATTTTCCTTCTCTCTCTCTCTCGTTTCTCTCTCTCTCTCTCGTTTCCTTTTCTCTCTCTCTCTGGTTTCCCTTTTCTCTCTCTCTCTGTGGTTCGTTTCCCTTTTCTCTCTCTCTCTGTGGTTCGTTTCCCTTTTCTCTCTCTCTCTGTGGTTCGTTTCCCTTTTCTCTCTCTCTCTCTGGTTCGTTTCCCTTTTCTCTCTCTCTCTGTCTCTCTCTTTCTCCCTTTTCTCTCTCTCTCTGGTTCTTTCCTTTTCTCTCTCTCTCTGGTTTTCGTTTCCCTTTTCTCTCTCTCTCTGGTTCGTTTCCCTTTTCTCTCTCTCTCTCTCTCTCTGGTTTTCCCTTTTCTCTCTCTCTCTCTCTCTCTCTCTGGTTCATTTTTCCTTTTTTCTCTCTCTCTCTCTCTCTCTCTGGTTCGTTTCCCTTTCTCTCTCTCTCTCTCTCTCTGGTTCGTTTTTCCCTTCTCTCTCTCTCTCTCTCTCTCTGGTTCGTTCCCTTTTTTCCCTTTCTCTCTCTCTCTGGTTGTTTTTTCCTTTTTCTCTCTCTCTCTCTCTCTCTCTGGTTCGTTTCCCTTTTCTCTCTCTCTCTCTCTCTCTCTCTCTGGTTTCCCTTTTCTCTCTCTCTCTCTCTCTCTCTGGTTCGTTTCCCTTTTCTCTCTCTCTCTCTCTCTGGTTCGTTTCCCTTTTCTCTCTCTCTCTCTCTCTGGTTCGTTTCCCTTTTCTCTCTCTCTCTCTCTCTCTGGTTCGTTTCCCTTTTCTCTCTCTCTCTCTCTCTCTCTGGTTCGTTTCCTTTTTCTCTCTTTCTCTCTCTCTATCTGGTTCGTTTCTTCTCTCTCTTCTCTCTCTCTCTCTCTATCTGGTTCGTTTCCTTTTTTCTCTCTCTCTCTCTCTGGTTCGTTTCCTTTTCTCTCTCTCTCTCTAATTTCTTTGGTTTTCTCTCTCTCTCTCTCTCTCTCTGGTTCGTTTCCCTTTTCTCTCTCTCTCTCTGGTTCGTTTCACTTTCTCTATTGACCTGTCTTTGTTTCTCTTACATTTTTCTCACATTCTGTGTCCCTGGCATTCTCTCTCTGTATTTATAGATTTATTTTCTTTTGCAAACACCCTCCTTGTCTGTTTCTTTATGTTCTATTTTCTATATATCTTTTGTTCCATATGTCTCTCCTGTTAGGTCTACCCACCAACTCTCAAATTAAAATAAAACGACACGCTCTGACCAATGTAAATTCGGCATAACCCGTTAGTATCTTTTCTCTTCCGTGATATTTATTATCCCAGCCCAGCTCCTTTATATTTACGACGCCCCATTAAATGTTCCTCGCCTTTGAAAAATATTTCACGTGATTCGCGTGAGACAGTCATATTCAAACGTTGAACATTTCCGAATCTTGTCAGACAGAATTGACAACTTAAAAATGTAAAGTGTGAACAGAATAGGAAACCCGATTGTTTTTTGCTTTTTCAATCTTATATATATATATATATATATATATATATATATATATATATATATATTTCTTGTTTTGTTTTGGTTCTGGAAATTTTCAAATTGTTCTTCTTTGCTCAACACTGGGTGACATGACGTGAGGAATGCGACCGACAGTCAAGATCTCTGTCCATAGGTTGGCAAGGCAGATGGGACAAATTGTTTTATCATTGTACAAAAACAAAACTGTCTGTCTCCACAAACAATCATAGATATAAATGCAACAATCTCTGCTAATTCAATGATTTTCTGTGCATCGTAACTAAATTTGTTACCGACACACATTTTTTATAAATGATTTTTTTTACGATTCTAGTCGCTGTTTAGAATTAATATTTTTGACAAGTGTGAGTAATGCTGTAAAATTTAAAAATTTTAATTAATGTATTTCTGTGTTGAAGGGAATTTAAAATTTAAAAAAAAAAAACTTACTTGAACAAGTTGCTATATTTTTTTTCAAAGAGGCCTCTGTAAATAACGTGTTAACAAACTGGTCATAAAGTATAACAATGTTGGGAAAGATAAAGATATATAGCATTTATATATATATATATATATATATATATATATATATATGTGTGTGTGTGTAGAATGTATAATAGTATCCGAAACTAAAGTGTAGATGAAACTCATTGGAAAAGTTTATAAACGACGCGTTTCGCTAGCGTCATTTTGTCTTGGCTTCTTCAGGTCACAATAAAAGGAAAAACTACGTGTAAAGAAAAGACGTTGGAATTTTTTAGGACAAAGTCTATAAATAAAATTATCTCATCCGACGACCAGCAACGGGAAATTTTGTTTTATATATAAAAGTCGTTCGTGTCTTTTGGATTTAAAATCAACCCACTCCGACGATATCTTTTTTTTTTCTCTGCTAGTTCGTATTCTCATGATCGCTAAAACCATGAGACTGACAGTCACCTTGCAGTGTTGGTTTTTATGTTAACTCATATATATATATATATCGCTCTGGTGCTAATAAAATATATTGTACGATATATAATGATAAAAAAAAACTATAATTTATATTAATAATAAATAGACATTTTTTCCACGGGTAGAGCAATCGCCAGGTTCTGATTAAACGATTATCACCTGAAGATTGCATCGTGCATGTATAGTTATTATTAATATATATGTATTTTATCACTTACTTATATTTTTCCCAAATTAAGAAATGCTTTAAATGTAGATTTAATTGTAAAATTTTACTATCAAGTGTCCTGAACAGCGGATATTATACTGTGAAAATCTAAATAGTGATAGTTATTGGATAAATGAACAAATTTAACTTGCTTTAATTGCTATTAATAATACCCTCTCTGTTAATATCGAACATTGTAATCTGAAAGATTACTTGCCTTAAAAACGTTATTTTCGACATACATACATACACACACACACACACATATATATATATATATATATATATATATATATATATATATATATATATATGAGAGAGAAAATATTTTAGAAATCGTGGTACGTCATAATGGTCGGTGTTTCAAATATTTTTATATATATATATATATATATATATATATATATATATATATTTCGTGATTAAATATTTATAACTCTATGAAAAGAGGATTTAAAACAAATTCTATTTTTTTTTTCATTTGTCTCTATTAAATGACCTTCCCAAATGATAGATATATTCTTGTTTCTAAATGAAATTTTCTTTCTAATTTCAGGTAAGTGTTCCTGACTTGGTCTCATCATTTCTGTCCTTTTCTTCTGACAATCCGAGGTATACTTATCTTGTTTTTATATATTAAACCTTTCTGCAAAGTAAAAGAAAATTAAAGAGCACATGTGGCATATCATGAGTCAAATATTCTATACAGACGCACTTGTTGTCCAGTAAGAAAAAATAAGAAAGTTTATTTTTATATTTTTTCAAAATTTTTTCTATATGCCATCACTGACTTTTTAATCGGCTTTTTGTACAAAATGCTGTTGAGTTTCAACGTCATATTTAAAATTCGGTTATGGGCAGACAACTTGAAAGAAGCATTATGAGATCTGAAAATTTATCAGATCAAAAACTTGCGAGAAAAATTTTCACAAATCGGTTTTTATGAAATGCTGAAATTAACGAATACTTTATCTTACCCGGGCTTTTTATATTGTCATTTTGCACTAATATCTGTTGACGGTACATGATATAAATGTCGACAATCAGAAATGTGAACAGAAATTATTGCTTTGGATGACACGATCTTGTAAGAAGCAGCAACTAAAGTTATTCCAATACAATAAATATGACGCACAGTTGTACAAAATGAAAGAAACATGACTCAAAAAGAACAAAATGTTATTTTATTTGCCGGCACACTGGCATTTGTGTTTGATTTTAATAGGTTTTATCTATCTAAAAATAAACATTACCTTCTTAGAAATTTCGGGACACTGAACCATTCGTGTAACAGAGCTGAAATGTTGAAAAAGGAGAACAAGCCCACTTGTCGGAAATACAGGAAGAAGTTGTGACTAACAATGTGTATTTTTTCAGTGCTCCCACGTCGCTACCAAATATGACACAAGGCCAGTTAAAGTGGATTTAACGGCAATACCATAGAATAATTGCTCAGTCATTTGGGGGGATACCTCAGATACTGGCAAATAAACCCAGCCCCTTTCAAAGGAGAGGTACTCCCTAAGAGACGGCCGTCTGGGACTTGACTTAATTTCAAACTACCTCAGTCGAAGCCAGAGACCTAGGGACTAATATTGTTATACATTAGCATATTGCGATATTTATTTATCATAGATCCTTTCCACGAAAATTTACTCATGGTCATCAAAATGTTTGAGGGTCGGAAAATAATGTTACTGCATTAAAAACGAAAATACGTTCACGTTCTCATTGAATATCGATAAAACCGAAGCCAAGGGAATAATACATCACAGCTCATTTCCAGCAAGACAATTGTTAATAGTTTTATTTTGTTAGACACAATCTTCCTACGTAAATATTGCGTTTCCCCGTTTATGGCAGTGGTGGTGGCATTGGCAATACTAAATCATCAGGTCAGGATAGAAAGTTTTTTCCCCCCCCAAATTAAGAATTCTCTTGAATATTTCTTTTATTCATTAACAGCTTGTAGAGTATAGCTGCTTCCTCGTACTGCAGACTTTATTTGAGGAAAGGCAGATAATATTTGCAGATAATATATCGTTTCTGTTGAAAAATATAATAGTTCAAAATTATTTTCCACCAGAATTCTTAGTTTCACATGTCTTCCGATTGGCATTACAGATTACCTTTCCCAGAAATGGTCACATATTTGATGTGAGTTCAAAAAACGAAATACTTAGTGGATTTTTCAACTAACTTTTTAGTGCTCAAAATCTCTAAGTAAAATGTGTAAATAAGCAGACGTGTATTTTATAGTATACATCATGTTAGCTGATATACTTGTCTTGAGTTGATGAATTTATGACTGTTCTCATCAACATTTCTATTATTCTGTTCTCAAGGAAATCAAACCTATTTGTAATCAAACAATTTACGGCATCACCGCTTTTGCCTGACCAACAGTTATAAGAAAGCTCCCCTCCCCAAATGACTTCGGCACAGAATTACAAATCTACTATATAAAAGTTTTAATGAATTAAATGGCACAAAAAATCATTCGATGCTTTCCAAATTCCCCATGTAAATTACATATGACACACAAATTGTCTTGCATGAATGATTGGTTTAGATTATTTCAGGTACGTGGACGAAATCTGTGACAAACTAAGTTCAGTATCGGCTTTTACCATTTCGCCAATAGTTTCGTCATATGATTCCATCCTAAAATAGCATTCGAACAACCTTTTGATGCATAGATTGTTTGAGAAGGATTATTGACGCGTTAAAAGGGGATAATTTTCAAAGAACCTCTTATTAACCCCAGCTTTACACTAAAAGCCTCATCTCCGTTTGTGTTTGGCATTATTAACAAAACTAATAATCATATGATTTGAAAGTTATTACGGCCATAGGACATTTACTTATCTAAAACATTGAAACAATTTAACCCCGAGCAATATACATACAAGATGGTTTTCTCGATGGAATTCCTTTATTAAGAACACTCAAACACTGGCGAAGTACACAGCGTAAGAAAAATGAAGTGGGGAATAGACTTCTCTCCCAACGGATGATGCATGCAAGCGAGTACCCAGGTAGACATTTCTAGACGGGTGTTGCGGGTGTAAAATTGCAGCCATGTACACCCGGGCAACGCCGGGCACTTCAGCTAGTTATCATATAAAAACCATGTGAAAAGACACATTTAAATATATAAATCCTGTTTACGTAGTATTTTATATTACAGGAAGACGTTATTATACAAATAGATTAATGAATCAAATCACTTTAATACTTGCTTAAATAGTGAAACACATTAACAATAGAAGTACATTAAAGAATAGAAAGAATATATTATAGTTCCTCTCACAGAAAAATTTGTAATAACCTACTGTTCGAATCCTTGTCTTGGTGCAAATAGATGAATTAATTCATTAATGCCAAAGGATTAAAATGGATGTTTAACCATAGAAAGTTGTCATAAAATTTGTTTATATTCAAACATTGAATCTGAAGGTTGTGTAGTGGATATATGAAAGGCGTTGTCAGGCAGATTTATAAAGCAAAAATAACAGGCTCTACAAGTGTATTATGGAACAAGATCTAATTAAAACCCAATTCCGTAATGAAGTAAATAGCATCAAAACGGAAAGCTGATCAGTCTCATATTGAAAAAAAAATACAAATTCATTGAATTCATTTTGTCGGAGACAGGATACTGCAGAAAATGAGAGGAAAATATTAGATATTGGTTAAAGATTTTCGGCTAACATTTCCTCAAGTTTGAAGAGCCCGACATATACATTAAAACATGATCTAAACCAGAAGTTTATTTATTCTGATAGACTTGGTTCTATCGCATACATAAATATGTTGCTTGGTTGATTAAAAGAAAATTGTACTTCCCACCGATTTTCGTGGTCTGTAGTTATGGGCAAAATTCCTGATGCCAATTTTCAAGATAAATAATCAAAACTTAGAATAATCGTGTATAACTTTTTCGAGTTTTGCTCGAAGTTAATGAGTAAAAATTTCTGTACATACGTAATCTACTTAGATATGGAAGAGGTTTTATTTACACATTCTCTATATTAGAGAAACGTAATCGCTCATCGGTATGTCTAATATATGATATCTTAAAAGCTATCCTATTGGATGGTATTTAATCTAGCTAGAAGAACTCAAAATTAATCGCATCATTTAAGTATTTTTTTAAAAGTTCAGCAATAATTCTTCTGCCACCACTTAATATAACGACAATTTGGTATCATCATCATCTTGCGGCCTCAGCCGAGATTGAACTCACCAATACTTTGATTGGTGTAGTTCATAATCTTGTCAAACAGCTGAATTCTTGATGCTTCGCTAGGGCTATCAAGGGTGTTTTTATCGTGACACCAACACTAAATTGATTGCCAACCAAGGCTCAGAGAGACTCCATTCACCCTCCTCTAAGAGCAGGTTTGAATTCAGAGTTTTCCTTCTCCTAGACCAGTTGCCATCCAAGGCTATAGAACCCAGTCTGTCCTGCTATTTACCAATAGCTGAAGGGAGAAGAAATAGGATTCACACCTTTCCCAAGGGTGTTAGCACATAAGTGAATGTAATGGACTCGACTGGAATTCGAACTCGGCTCTCCGATTCCTCAATCCAAGCCGCTATCCATTACTCCACCGTGCCTCAATTTGGTATACATAGGTCCTTAATTCCATACAAACAATTATTTTTATTTCATTGCTGGATTTCGCATTTAATTTCGATTATTCCCAAAGTTATAAAAAATGTAATCATTGAAAAAAATTTGTCCCCCAAAAAACCATGAAAACAATCGCAGTAATGAAAAAATGGGAATTCAAAATTTCAAGATTGCTTGTCCGAATCAGGCATGGAATATTTTTTACTTTACTCACAGAGTCGGCCTGATTCCAAAATGGTATATGTTGCGCTACGGCCTCTAGAAGCAAAGTTGAAAAAGTGTGACACACTTACATTCGCATTTATTATATAGATATCCACACATATGTAAATATAGCTTACCCTTAAAAGGCAAGTAGTATTAAAACGTTTCTTTGAATAATTAAAAAAGACTCTGTAATATGCCTTCCAGAAACTAAGCAAAGTAAGAGTCCTCCACAGGATCTAGCTTAAATTCCCCCCATAGGGCAGCTTTTAAGCTAGTTTATAATAAAGCATGCACTGCAATTTTGGATACAAAAGAAAATAAGAGTTACACCCCTTGAACTATGAAAACAATGATAATAGCTAGTATAATATATTAATATATATTTTAACCTCGCATAATCTGGCAAACATGAATCTAAGCTCAACGAAAATCGTTCCCTGCGCCTAACCTTTGTAGGGATTTTGAATGACCCATGAATCATTGAAATCGGACCAGTAGGAGCAGATGATTTGCTGGGACATACACGCACAAACACACACACATATACACTGTACCTATATATAAGATATAGACATATATACACACACACTGCCTTTATTTTTGTGCCAGAAGTATGTGTGCAAGAAAAGAGAAGCCGCCATATTTATCGTTCAGCAATGGCCGACAGGTATCCTTTCGTTTCAGGGACAGACTTCTTTAAATTTCAGCCTATTATTATTGTTATATATCTATGAAGACTAATTGGGGAATATGCTGTCTAAGTAGTGCACAACTGGCAGTGGTTTACCTACTTCACGCCGCTGGCGAGTATTGTATTTTGGTGATGTTATAAAGATTACCATTTCATTTTCAACCTTCATTTTGGTTATTCCTCATTCAGTAACTCTTACTAGGTTACATCATTTGTATTATTCATATTGATGGCTATTTCTTTATCAAGTATCTTCGTTGAGTGGTCATTCCGATCAGGTGTCTTTATCGAGGCATTTGTCTTCTCCGTACGTGTTCGCTCGGGCATGGCACTGTCACAAGGTGGAAACAAAAGATCCGGCGCGAAATCGATGGTTCGTGTCCAGTCATGAGACAAGAAAATTAGCTTTTTTGATTACTTGGGTATTGGTCCCACAAATGTACTCTCACGACTTATAAACAAATGTTCTTACTAGCTAAATGTGTCGTCACTCTGAGTTCATTGATCGCTAACAGATCTATGTTTGATGATGGTACTTTCGTCGAGTCTAGTTGTTCGGATTGGTGGATTGTGTGAACTCGTTTCCTAACGTTGATGGTGAAATGATGTATGTAGTAAAGATGTCTAGATGTTTTCTCAATACAGTGTAACCCGGATATAAGAGAGTTGTCGGGACCGGAGAAGAAGTCTCTTATATCCGGGTTTGGTCTATTTTATATACATTAACACAGGCTCTAATTTGGGACCAGAGAAAATCTCTCTTATATCCGGGTTTCTCTTATATCCGAATCTCTTATATCCGGGTTACACTGTATATTTCTCCTCTTAGATATTCTGAATTTCTTTCTTTTTTTTATGTGCCGTTTTCTTTCACGACGTAGGCGATCATGGCTCTCCACTTCTCACTAACCATTGCAGCTCTCAACAAGTTCCATCCCTCTGCCACCTCCCTCAGACCACGTTCTGTCATCCACTTATTAAGCCCGCTAGGTATGTCATACGTTGTTTTCCCTTGTCTCACTTTCCTTCTATTCGACCCGTGAGTACCAGATTCTCCAGGTCCCTCCTTCCTCATTACGTGTCCCAGAAACTTCAAATGCATCCTTGTTTGCATCCTCTCTAAGATCTCATCGTTACTCACATGATATTCTTAGCATCCTTATGGCTATCCTATTACTAATCCTGACTCTTTTTCATTATCTGTTGATTTTGCTCGAAATAGAAATTAATCAAATCGTTTTTGTTAGTGGCATTAGATAAACTTCATCCCAGCTTTGTGTGTGACGGAGAGAGGGGAATATTATTGGCTTTATGACTAATAAAAATATATATTATGACCCCGGATTTTTCTGACATATTCAGTGGTTAATAATGAGAGTAGCCATTTCTCTTTGTCGAGAGTAGCCATTTTCCTTTGTTTAGAAAAATAGCCGTACAAATGAAAGATGACGACTAAAGAAATCCCAGATGCTTGCACAAAGCACACTGAGAAGCTGATGGAAAAGATATGATAAACGTTTTGATCTAACTTTTACCCGTGATAAAGGTCTTCATTTTCAAATGTATTCGCTATGGATTGAAATGCGATCACGCTCATAGCAACTTCAAAAATGGATAGACATAAAATTGGATTGAATTCTATTGTTTTCCAAACAATCGCGAAGCCTCGAGTCAAAGGATAACATCTCCCGACGTTCCTTTGTTTATATCTGGTTATCTTCTTTTTATTTCTCTTCTCCAAAATTTTCCTTTCCTTCTTAGCTTTTCTTTCTCTTCCGCAACCACCTCTTTCTATTTTCTTTTCTTTCTTTCATCGCCTGTTTTCCTTTTCTTTTTCTACTCTTTTGACCGCTTTTTTTTTTTAATTTTTCCTTTTTTTCTTCTCCCACCTATTCTTTTATTTTCGATTCTTTCTCCTCTATATGTTGTCCTTTTCTTTCAAAAAATTCTTCCTTTGCCTATGTGACATTTATTCTTCATTCTCAGCTTGTAAGTTATTTTTTTTCATCTTACTTTCTTCCTTCTCCTAGCTTTTCATTCTACACTTTCATTTCCTGCTCTCCGTGGCTTACGGTTATATAATATTGAAAGAGCAGTTCTCAATCACTGAAGGTTAAGCATCGTAGTCTGGTCAGTAACGAGATGGGTGTCGGTTTGAGAATATCTGGTACTCTAAGCTTAGAAGTGCGATTTGTGTAATGGATAACGACTCAGTATTGGAAATTGGAGAGCCGATTTCTAATTTCAGTCGGATTTCTATAAAGCTTTATATTTTTTGGAATGATATGAATCCACGTCTTCTTCCCGTAGCTATGCGTTATTAGACCTTGTATCAGTAAATCATTTGTATCGCCCGAGAATTTTTGAAATCTAAAATATTTTTTGGCGTTAAATAACCTGAAAATATGTTGATAAAACATAACAAAAACAGCAGCCATTCTTCTTCATCTTCGATTTGTGCTTCCTTTTATTTCTGTAAATCTCTCTACGTCTCTCTTTCGTTGTCTGTCACTTTGCTATGCTTCCGTTTCTTCTTTTGAATACGATACGCATATCCAGTTATAGACTTCTTTCTTACCCTCTTTCTTTTTCATTCTCTTCTCCTTTCTTTTTCGCTCTTTGTGTTTTGTGTCTGTTCTCCTTTCTTTTCCTCTCTTTCTTTTCCTCTCTTTCTTTTCCTCTCTTTCTTTTCCTCTCTTTCTTTTCCTCTCTTTCTTTTCCTCTCTTTCTTTTCCTCTCTTTCTTTTTCGTGTCTGCTCTCCTTTTTCTTCCTCTCTTTTTTTTCTTTTTTGTATCTGTTCTTTCTCTTCCTGTCTTCCCTTTTTGAAGTTCTGCTTTCTCTATCTCTCTTTCCTTTCGTCACAACTCGGTAGTTTTCGTAATTCTCGTTTCTCCGGTTTCTCTTTTCTTTTCGTTTTCTCATTTCTGGAATCTTTTTTTTTTTCCTTTTCGTTCTCTCCATCTTTCTTTGACTGTCTTTCAGTTTTCCTTTTCATTTGTTGGCGTCGCTTTCTTTTTTGTTACCTTTTCCTTCCCCCGCCTCAATTTCTTTTTTGTTTTTCTCCTTTCTCTTCCTCCCATCCATTCTCTGCCTCCTCCCCTTTCTCTGCCTCTCTTTTCTATTTGCTCCCTTCTTCCTGTGTCTCTCTTGCCTTTTCGTAACCCCCCGCTTTCCTCCGCCTCTCGTTCTTTATCGTTTCCTCTTTCTCTCTCCACTCATTTCTCCTTCTCTCTTCTTTTTATTCTAATGCTAATCTTCTTTTCATTCCTCGTACCTCCTTTCGGAAGTGCTATCAATCTATTTTTCTAATGTTTCCTTTCTTCTTTGTAAAAAATAATTTTAATACTATCCCAAATTTCTTACATTGATCTTCAAGTTTCTTTCTCATCTTGTTTTTTTTTTTCTCCAAATATCTTTCACTCCATCTTTTCCTTACCTTTTAATCTTATTCATCTTTACCGCATTTTTCCACTTATTTTCCTTTCATACATTTTGTTCATTCTGACTCTCACTCGTTTCTAAAATTATCATTCCCCTAATTAACATCACTATCATTAACATTTCTCTAATCAACACCATTTATATAATCACTGCCAGAAATGTTACTATTACTGCTATTTCCTCGCTAAAAGTGAATAGTTACCATTTTAAAGTGCATTTTTAGCAGCAGTAGTTGTAAATTTTATCAAAAATTCGATCTTATAATATCGGCAAATCCCAAGTTGGAATTTTTCTGGCGGCTTCGTTGATCAGGCTGCCTTCACGACGATGTGTCAATATATTCACGAGAGAGTTTTACTCTCATTTCAACCTATCAAATCGCATTTTGACTTTCTCCTCTTTATTCTTTTTTTTTTTCGATGGAGCTTTCATCTTTGTCATCGTCCTCTATATACAAATATTATTTTATATTTGTTCGTACGCGAAATTAAGGCGATTCTTGTTTGAGAATAAACCAGTTTATTCACCTCACCCATCCACGACAGTAAGTTTGAGATAAGATTGCAGTTAAAATGAAGTGACTCATGCTGACAGAAATAGTTCAGCTCCCTAGGTACTCGCTCCCACGTTTTTTTTTTTTTAGGACTATGGGGATCAACCGTGCTTTGTAAGATTTTTGTAATCTATGCAAATTTTATTCTGTTTGGCTGAGAGGAATGTTTTCGCGGTTTGTAAATAAATTTGTAATCTTACAAATCACGAGAACTTTCCTTCGAACAAGATATTTATTTTTCAATTTAAAATGTTTTCGTTGTGAATTTTTTTTTTTATTAAAGGGACGATAACATTTTGATTAAACTAAAGATGTCGGGGCCATCGAGTCAGTTCGAATGATCCTTTCCTTAGATGCATTGTAAGTCTTTCGCCAGGGCTACATGCAGATTTTAATTCAAAGTCTTCATTCCCCTACACCGGTTGTCAGCCAAGCTTATAGAACGCAGTCTATTCTACTATTTACCCATAGCTGGGGTAAGAAAAGTGGGATTCATACTTTTCTCAAGGTTATTAGCACGTAAGTAAATGTAATGAACTCGACTAGAATTCGAACTTCTCGATTTCTCAATCCATTACTCTACTGTGCCTCCATGATTAAATTAGCCATATCTTTACTATGATTTGCTAACATTAATTTTTATTTCATAAGTATTTTTATTTGCATATTATTCAAGTAAATATTACAAGGTAGAATACATCTCTGTAGTGTCGTAAATGACAACGAAATCCGAAGAATCATTCGAATAACGAAAGTGTCTTCTAGCAAGAAGAGAGGGAGTTTAGAATTCTGCGACATATCATGAGGAAGGAAGGTTTGAAGAATTTAACACTCATAGAACACGAGTACCTTACCTAAATGTTTATGGAAATGAATAGCAGAACG
Source organism: Acanthosepion pharaonis (assembly GCA_903632075.3). Lineage (NCBI taxonomy): Eukaryota > Metazoa > Mollusca > Cephalopoda > Sepiida > Sepiidae > Acanthosepion > Acanthosepion pharaonis. The sequence goes on from CAHIKZ030000341.1 coordinate 818,793, forward strand.
TGGACACGGGAGTATGGCAAATAGACAAATATTGCAGGATGCTATGAAGAGACATTATCACTGACGTCCTGCAGTGACATGGAACCGGAAATCATTGCATTTTTGAATGAGGGTATGTATACCTGCTATATCGATGCTTCTTGGCTGATTTATTATTCATTTATATGTTGCCACTTTCACCCTATCATCGTTAGATATGTATCATCTAAGTCCCTTTTTCATGGGCCCCAGTAGACGAAAATCTGAGGGGTCCAGACTAGGTTATTTTTTTTTTTTAATCATTTCATCCGAAGCAAAACAACAAAGCTATTAACATGCAGAGTATCATAGAGTGTGAACGAATAGCAGAAAAACAGAGGTGCGAGAAAAAAAAATAACGGTTACATCTAGCCATTTCAAAGGTAAAATGAGATTTTGCTTCCAATCTAGTATAGCTGGCCACTCGTATTCGAGGATACCCGTCTACTAGGGTGGCTAGTCAGTCCCTATTGCAGACGCTTGCTCAGACGAATTTGTGTTTATTCAACACCCACAGATATGGTTTATACTGCAACTATGCTGAGTGGACCTTAGTTACAGCTTCTGGGAAAGAGCGTGTTATCTAGCGTGATCAACAATTTGAACAAGGACAGCGCACTCAAACTCTCGGCCATGATGACTCCCAATCTCTTACTGCTCATTAATTCATAGTCTAAGTATCACAGAAGAGAGTTGATTAAAACAATTACCGTGGAGGTATTTGTAAAAAAGGCACAGAGAAGATCGACTACGGCGGTAGGAATGTAAACCGAGATACCAGGCCAGGACTAATGGCATTCTTCGTGGATTTTCGATTAAATTGAGAACATAATTGCCAGTTTAGCTATTAAGCTACTGTTTCTCCATTTTCTCTAGGATTGACATTATCACTTTTTACCTATATCTTTATTATACAAGTAGAAAATTTGCATAAATATTCGATGAATTTCTGTTAAGTTTTCTTCCAAAAACATTGTTTTCTAAGTCTGTTCAGAGAGGTAATTATGTTTTAAAAGGATTATGAGTATGCAAGTAGTCTAATAGATTTGCCAGATATTTTAGTTTTGTTATATCTGATTATTGTTCTCATCACATGTCGTCGTTACTGAAGATAGACTGACCCAACGTTGCCATCGACAAGTTAGGCAAGCAACATTGGCCCGCAGCATGTAGCCGCTAGAGGAACGTGCACAACATACAGCCAGAAGTGCCCAACGGAACAGCGCGGCTCTGTGAATGCGAGCGACTACTTACCTCCCATGTTATCTTGTACCAGTTATAAATAACTGTCGAATAATATGCCACCTTACTCTCATCGCCATTTTTCTTTTTCCACTTTCGCCTCACTTTTCGTTTTCTTCAACTACCCTCTTTCGGTCTCCTCCGCCTCTCTATTCCTTCTCCCCCTTCTCAGCCTCTCTATTCCTTCTCCCCCTTCTCAGCCTCTCTATTCCTTCTCCCCCTTCTCGGCCTCTCTATTCCTTCTCCCCTTCTCGGCCCTCTATTCCTTCTCCCCTCTCGGCCTCTCTATTCCTCTCCCCTTCTCGGCCTCTCTATTCCTTCCCCCCTTCTCGGCCTCTCTATTCCTTCTCTCTCCCCTCTCTCCTTCTCTCCCCTCTCTATTCTCTCTCCCCCCTTCTCGGCCTCTCTATTCTCTCTCCCCCTTCTCGGCCTCTCTATTCTCTCCCCCCCCTTCTCGGCCTCTCTATTCTCTCTCCCCCCTTCTCGGCCTCTATTCTCTCTCCCCCCCCTTCTCAGCCTCTCTATTCTCTCTCCCCCCCTTCTCAGCCTCTCTATTCTCTCTCCCCCCCTTCTCAGCCTCTCTATTTCTCCCCCCCCCTTCTCAGCCTCTCTATTCTCTCTCTTCTCTCCTCTCTATTCTCTCCCCCCTCCGCCTCTCTATTCTCTCCCCCCTTCCTCTCTATTCTCTCTCCCCCCTTCTCTATTCTCTCTCTCCGCCTCTCTATTCTCTCTCTCCGCCTCTCTATTCTCTCTCTCCGCCTCTCTATTCTCTCTCCCCCTCTCTATTACTTCTCCCCGTCTCTATTCTTTCTCCCCCATCTCTATTCTTTCTCCCCATTCTTTCTCTTTCTCCCGTCTTTCTTTCTCCTTCTCCCGTCTTTCTTTCTCCTTCTCCCGTCTTTCTTTCTCCTTCTCCCGTCTTTCTTTCTTTCTCCTTCTCCCGTCTTTCTTTCTCCTTCTCCCGTCTTTCTTTCTCCTTCTCCCGTCTTTCTTTCTCCTTCTCCCGTCTTTCTTTCTCCTTCTCCCGTCTTTCTTTCTCCTTCTCCCGTCTTTCTCTTCCTCCGCCTCGCTATTTTTCTCCTCTTCCTGTACCTCGATATTCTTTCTCCCTTAGACTCTCTAATCTTTCTTCTCTACCCCCGCCCCTCTAATGTTTTCCTCTTCCTCCGTCTCGCTATTCTTTCTCTTCTCTATTTCTTTCTCTTATCCTTCTTCATCTCTCTTTTTCTTATTTTTTCTTTCTCCTGACCGCGTAGAAGTGTCTAACTCAGTAAGCGGTGATACCCACCACGTTTTTCAGGGCGTAAAAATCTTTGGGAATGCCAATACATTTAAAATTAATTTTCAACCAATATTAATTTTCGAGTAACCCTTGTACACACTTGCGCTTACTTACGCTCCAGTATACTCTACTGATTCATACTGAAGTGAACTCTCAATCGAGTAATATAATAACAGCTAAAAAAAATCTTTATTTTGCAAGTCACAAAGAAACGAATGTCCAGCAACACTTTCTTTTATTATATTAGCTGAATATGTATTTATGCAGAAAGACTTAGATTTTTGTTCAGCTTATCTGTATGGATAAATTTCAATAGATCTGTCTCTTGGGAACGCTTCCATTGTGAATATCTTTATTTGTGTGTCTTAGATGCTTTCTCTTTGTTTCAGAAGATGCATATCCAACAGGAACGTTTTCATTTAATCTCTCCTTGCACTCTCACGCTTTCTTTCTTTCGTTCGTGCGTGATGAAGGCTTCCTATAAATCGTAAATACAATACGCTCTTTCTTTGTTGAAGGTAATCGAAATTAGGTTCCATTCGAAGAGTTGCTCAGAATATTGATCTCATTATGTTATTTATTTATTCTTTTTTGAGAGCACGACTTTTCAGCTAATCCATTTGACAGCCATCATCAGGTGTCTATATCTGATGGAAAATGGTTACCTTATGTTTTATTCTTCTTCTTCTCCTATGGGCAATATACCACGAAATGTCAAATAGTCGAGCCGAGTTCAAAATTCATCCTCGTCTGTTGCTTTCACTTCAGAAACAATACATCTTTTAAAGACATGAATCCAGATGTTCTTGCCATATATATTTTTTTAAAATCATTTCACCCCAAACAAGACGGAATGTCACTAGTATGCAGAGATCGAAAGTGAAAAGATTGGATATAGTGGAGATTGGAGAAAGGATAAAAGATGAGCGGGCTTCAAGAAAATAGAAGATGGCGAGTGATTTTGCATTTAAATTATTTGAAAAGTGTAGTTATCAGGAAAGAAAGTAAACGGAAGGGAGTTGCACAGGCGGGAAGCGCGAGAAAAGACACTGTTAGAAGTAGAAGTGGTGTTTTAATTTAAACAGTAAAATGGGTGGAAGCTAGATGCCAGTATAGTCGAACGCTTAAATTCAGCTAAGTTTTAAATAGCAAATTAAATTGCACATTTTAATCATGGGTGGAAATTGGTCTTTTTTTTTCTTTTTCTATGTGCCATGTCTCGTCAAGACGATCATGGCTTTCCAGAATTTCCCGTTTAATTTCTATTTCGTAGCTCGCATTTTGGGCTGTTCTTCTTGCTGACAACCTTTGAAATATTTTCTTTCATTTGTAGGAAAAAAAGTAAAAAAGAAATGATATATATGGTGAAAATTTAGTTTTAAGATATGGTCATATTTATAGGTAAAATTGTTCAATATCAGAAAACTAGAGTATGTAAATATAAAAGATCAGCACGAAGCGGCGATGCTATCATGGCCTAGAGAGTGAAGCATGTAAATTTCTCTCCTCTGTTAAAGAGAACTAACTTCTTGATCGATGTAATTTGAAGATATTTCACTGCTTCGTACCCAACAATGTCTTCTTTGTTTTTCAGTACCCATTCTGTTTTAACCTTAAGGAATTCTTTCATTATATATGTAGTGAATATTTTGAATGGAACTGACTGTGCTTTGGATTGAAGATTGGTGTCGCTCTTTTTACGTATATGTAAGGACACACATGGATTCCATACGCAGGAATGCTCTTAAATTCGTCCCGCGCTTTCCTCATTTGTACTTGTCCATTTCGTTAACATACACCATTTGTTTCAATTGTTTCCTACCAACATTCTCTATATATTATCATCAGTGTCGACAAAGCCTTAAAATATGCTGACATTATCCTTTGCATCGGAGAAAAACCCTTCCACCAAAAGGGTCCACCTACCAAGCAATTTCTCAAATATAAATACAACCAATGCTTATTTGTATGAACACGATCAATGCTTACGTATTCAAGTAATTAATTAGACTCAAATACAATTAAAATAACTTATTCCGATATCAAATAACTGAACAAGGGTTTATATGTCGTAGTATCCACCATCCTGAACCGACATATATATTATTTAAATTGCATTATAAAGATGTTAATTTGAAAACTTCTCCCATTATATATGTTCCGCTATACGAAGTTTTATACTTCCTCATTGGCTTTAGCATTGAAATATTCCTCGAACTAGATTTTTATTAGATGGCTGTTTCTCTCTTTCAGCATCTGAAACAAGATTTCTCATCTTCGTAATTTCACTGACTATTGGCTTCGACAGAAGCAAGATGAGACATACTGAGGCAAAAAATCCTTTTTGAATGTCGAAAACGAAAACAAAAATGATAATGGTGTTATCTAGGGATAAAGTGTCGCTGCCGACAGTTGAGATTGAACATAGATCGTCAGAGAATAAACACAGGCGACCCCATTATTGATTTAAGTAGACCACGTGACCATAGAGGAAACGCATATATGTAGGAAGTAGCTGACGACTAATGGTAGCTATTTCTGGTCTGTCTTCTATACTATTCGAATCGCTATTTCTATTCTATCCTCTAATACTATACGGACCGCTATTCTCTGCGCTATTTCTCTATTCTGACCACTATACCGATTACTATTCGAGCGAGTATTATCAATGGGAGTGTTATTCGAAGGCGTCTCACACCAGCATTGTTCAACGACGTACTATAGCTGTATCTGCGATTACAAAGTCTCTACTACAACGAGCATAACGAAAGTGACAGCGAGTATTCGTTGACATCACAAAACATGGTCATTTTTCAGTGGGAAATCCGCCTACTTACTCGTAACTACATACAATTTAGTTTTATTTTAAGATGGTTAAAAGAGGAACCAATGCAATAGACAGGTTCTGTCTCTTGGACAGACCCCCAGACACAAGGCTACAATTAGTATAATCGAGCGGTTTGAACAGAGGTTCATTAATACGTAAATAAGTTTACCTAGACACGCGAGTGTTTATCGTCTTACCTATGTATGGTAAATATATAAGACAATTAGGAAAATTTCAGTTTGACGTATTTCCCCGATAAAATGGCGTCATCAGAAAAGAAAATTATTTCCTGAGAACAAAAGATTTTGTTCTTGTGAACAAAAATGATTTTCTAATGACGCCAACTCATCGGTGGAATATGTCAAAATTAAATTCTCTAAATTGCTTTATATATATTTACCATTCTGTCGAGTTTTATTCACAGATTGCACTCGAAATTGGCTAAATACTACGCAACTCCACTACTGACGTCAGTGCTGTTTAGGCAGCCTAGGAAGCAAAAGAAGGAAGTGCGAAATGAAACAAAAAAACTTTTCTAAATGCGTTTTTATCCTTTATTCAAGAAGTCAACAAATTCTCTGAGTGTAAATACATTGAAATATCTCTTTTTTTTTTTTCTTTTTTTTTTTTCTTCTTTTTTTGGACCCAAGAATAAGAATATTAAGAAATCATTTAAGCAACCGAAATATTAATCCTTGCAGAAATATTCTAATTCACACAGAAAATTTTGTTTAAATGTGTAGATATATAAATTTATATACACGTGTGCATTGTAAATGCTTGTGTTATGAATTAGATTGTTTGAAAGTGTGTAAGCTTGTATACAGGACCGATGCAAGTGTATCATGGCGAACTCCCGAATCTATGATACAGAGTGGGCCCCTATTATACAACTCAATTTTCGTAACGTAGTATTCAAATAAAATACAAATTCTATTGTAATCTCATTATATACAATAATGGATCACATGTAATATAGGTGAACAATTCTACTAGAAAAATTGAAAGTAAATAGAATGTATCTAAATATAAAAAAGATAATCTCCTCTTAAATAAACCAACAATGTTTTGCGGCAATTTTTAACATCAACTTAAGATTTTATTTTCTTGATAAATAATTGAAGAATTTTAACACATTCATCAGTGAATTTTATATGGTGTTTTTCGATACTTAGAATGAGCAAAACAAAAATTAATGGATTTAGACAAAACACAAAATACCGAATGACTTCAAAATCCGTGAACATTTTTCATCCTTTAATAGACAATTTTGCTTAGTTTAATTTGTAATGGATATAATGTAGGCAGAAAAAAAAACAAATGCCTATAAGATAGCAAGGGACACAAAAGACCGCTTGGGGCAATCATTCTGGTCAGTGTCCGCGGGGAATACGCATCGTCTCTGTATATATGTACGCACAGTAATGCGCATATATGCTGACCCTATACGCATTTGGAGCGTTTGTTGCAGGCAACTCTTTGTTTCAGGCATCAAGATATATGTGGGATTCTACTCCAAAAACATATAAAGGAAAATTAACAGCAGTATTTTGAAGTTCGATATTTGTAAAAGTGAAATGGTAAAAAAACACGATTGGTTTACACTATTTATATTATTCGAACTACTATCCTCTTTTTCGCCATATTTATTACAACGTTTCGGCCGTCGTACGCTCCGGCCTTCTTCAGGTGGTTGGAATGTCGAACTGAACCCTTTATTTCGCTTACAGGGTAGACTGTTCTAGTTCCACGTGTCATGTTTTAACAGATGTCAGTTATCTCCTGTTAATTCCCCCCTCCAAGTTCTCCACAGCCTTAAATTGAACTCACACTCTTTGCGTCCTGTCACTGGATCTAACCAACGCCTTTATCCACTGTGCCATGTGTCCTTGGCTGATAGTTTAAAAGCTGATATTTACCTTTCCACCTCTCATTAGCTAACAAAAAGGGCTGTAAGCAACAAGTGATAAAAAGAACGTTAAAGTGATCAACATTTCTTGAGGCAGTTTCAAAATAACAAATGAAATTTAGGTAGATAATTTGATAGATTGGATACATGTGGAAAAAGACTGTGCCTACAATTTCGCTATCAAAATGTTCAGAAGAAATAAAACTAACTTGATTGTTTGTTCGAAAAAAGGTTTTATGTGATTAGAAAATGTATATTTGAAGTGTGAAATTGAAAAAAAAAGTTGTTGTTGATATAATTACTTGATACATATGTTAAAGTTCACGGAGTTGAAACGTTCAAGCCCATAAAATAGATGTGCGAAAAATCATGTTTTAGTGTGTGTAATATAGTCATATTGACGTCAAAATGCTTTGCTGATAAACGAAGCTAAGAATTCTTAACTTTTTTTTTTTTTACAGATTTGAAGAATGGTTATTTTAAGAAGTTTGACTATTTATATTGGTGGAAAATAGTACTTGCTTTATTCTGACTATTTGGATTCCATTTAAAGTTTTAATGTCTGTTTCTCATGTGTTTTTATTTTTTGTTCTGAACCATTTTTTTTTTTTTTTTTTTTTTTTTTACCGAAGCAAATTTTACTATTTTTGTATGGGAAATTGATAGTGTTCATTTCTGATGTTATAAGCATCCGGAAAAAAGTAAATATATCTCCTTTCAAATGGCGTAATTTGGAAGTTGTAGAAGACATAATAAAAAATATAACATATCGAAAACAAGAGCAATTACAAACACATGAATATTTCTCGCTAGAATTTCTCTTGCATATTTATAAGTCTACCATTCATCCATGCTTCGGATATTGCTACCACATCCGGTCTGATGCTCCTGCTATATATTTAGAAGTTCTAAGATACAAAGAATCTGCAATGTTATTAGTCCTGGCCTGACATCTCGGTTTCGGCCATTTTCCTACCGCTGTAACGTAGCTTCCCTGTGCACTTTTTTTAGAAATATGTTCATGGTAATTGTTCTGATGAATATTTCTCTGTGATACCTAGACTTAAATTTAAGAGCACTTATTGACTGGCGCTAGATCTCACCATTTTACGGTGGAAATGGCTATATGTAACCGTAAGTTCTATGCTAACAGTTTCTTCTCTCGCACTTTTTGCTTGTGGAACGCTCTGACGGCCTCTTGCATCTAAATCCACTTCGATCTTCTGTCTTAATTCCTTTTCTTTTATTGCTCTCTCTCTCTCTCCCAATGTTTCTCTTCCTCATATTCTCTAACACTCAGTAACTACCTGCAACTTAATCCAAACAAATTACCAAATCGCACCTGTTAGAATAGACGAAATAGAATAATAATAATGATAACAAAAAACAAAACAAAAAACAACGAACCCAAATAGAGAAAGTAAATAATAAACAAAGTAGCAAACCATTATGACCAAAATATTAGTTAGACTAAAAAAAATCAAACCAAAAAATCGGACGAAAAAAATAGCGATAACTGTTATATAACGATAAAAAAATAAAATTAAAATAAAATTAAAATAAAAATAAATAAATAAATACGACGTTGCTTAAAAATCGAAAACCGAAAAGAGAAAATATACAAGTAAAATAAATTGACCTAAATTCATCCAAGTAAATAAATAAACAAACCAATCCCGATAAAGTTACCGTTAGAAAAAACAAATAAAGATAATCAACCCAAATAAACACAAATTAAAAACTGTTCCTGCCAAAATAATAGTTAGAATAAACTACAAGAACCAACCCCAAAACCGAACAAATAGCTTTAATTAAATTCTCAAACCAAACCAAAACTATTAAATAAGTGATATAAACAAATTTTTACTACGTTAATAAAAACACCGATTAAAAAATAAGTAAATAAATAAATAAAATAAGAAACTAAAAATAAAATTAATTAAAAACAAGCAAAATAATTTAACCCAAATAAATAAATGACTTCCGGTAAAATAACCGCCATAATAGACTACCCACAATGCACCACTGACCCGTATATGTATAAATAGCCGAGAAAAATAACAGCACACGTGGCCTGACGATTTCATATAGCATGAAACAGACTGTCGCCTCTAAGTGTTGACTTCTATGTTCACTTTTATATTTACACACGCTCTATCTCTGATATTGAGCACTTTATCCCATAAATATAGCAAACCTTAAGACTATATTTCTTCATATATATATATATATAGATAGATAGATTTAGGTTTACAATAAGGAGCTGTGCGCCGATATATCTATTCAAATATCAATCCATTTAGAGCTAAGGCCAGCGTTTCTGCGACCACTGAGTCCTCTTCAATCGCTTCACATCTTATTGCTTCTTTATTTCAGTTGTAATGAGGAAATCCCACTTAGATATTTGTCGGAAGAATGCGCAGTTTTGTTCAGCATCCTACCGCGGTGATGCTTCCCCGAAATATACAATCTTCTTTTATCGTGTGTGCGTGGACATAGGAAACATAACTGCCTGGTTACTGTCAATCACACGTCTCTGTGGGATTTTAAGACCAAGTGCCAAGTCTTCTCTACCGGGATTTATATATAAGCCACTGGAGGATTAATTGAAGTAGAGAAAGGCGGGAATCGACGGCTCGTCTTATTTCTCTTGCTGTGGGCGAATACGGAGTTATTTACCGCCTCGTAGGTAGTGTATATATATATATATATATATATATATATATATTGTGTTGGACAAAATGTTCGTTCGGTTTATTAAGTAAATTTCTATCTGAAAACCGAATTACCATTTTGGACAACCTAATACATATAATCTCTTCCCCCATCTATAAAAAGCTCATATACATTATGTGAGCGTCCATTTGTAGCGAAATACTTACCATACCGATCTTTTAGATTAGAACGCAGAAAAACTGTGACGCCTCATACAAGTGGTCTAAGTCTAAACTAAGCTTCTCTGAATAAATATATATTTGTAAAAAGAGATATGCGCTCAGGCACGCGCGCATACAAACAAATACACACACACACACACACACACATATATATATATATATAGAGAGAGAGAGAGAGAGAGATTAGAGAATTCGATTTTTCACTTACAGTGGCCTGGTAACTTGCCTGGAATTTATTTGAGGAAAAATGATATTTACATACGAATGAATTTTTTAAGAAATCAGTATAATTTCCGAAAAAGAAAGAAAAAAAAATATGGAAGACGAAAACGGTTAGAACTTTGAAACAACTTTATCATTATTTTTTCAGAATTTTTCTGTTTAATTCATCTGATTTTTTTTTTTATTTTGTCAAATATTTAAATCGAAACAAAACGTTCAAGTCGATTCATTGAGCCAAAATAGGAATACCTAGTCAGGCGCCCATCTTGGACGGCAAGGATTATAAGAAGACGATAAAATTGACCCAGCAAGACATTTACTTTTAGCTTCATAGTATTTTCTTCATAAATACATTACTAGATTTATATCGTCTGATAATATATATATATATATATATATATATATATATATATATATAATGTGTGTGTCTGTTTTGTGCATTTATTTATATTTTAATGGTATATATTTGTATACTATTTAAGATGTTATGGAAGTCAACCAATGCTTACAATTTTTTTCAAGATGTACATATACTTGCAATACATCCTATGAGATATATGTGTGTGTTTTGCTTGGGAGATTGATATGTTCTACGGTTTATCAATCTTTTTCAGGTTATTTAAAGCCATAATATACTTTTAAATTGTAGGAATTTGGCGGGGAGGCAATAATGATTTACTGATAGCAATCCTACTTATTTATTCATAGCTCGTAGAGGAAAAGAAGTGGATTCTTAGCCTTCCCAAGGGTATCTACGCTTAGGTCAATATACTGAATCCGATTGGAATTGGATCTTGGCTCTCTGATTTCTCCTTTCCGAGTTGTTATCCATGACACCAGCCGCAAATTTACTGCACCTGGTGTTTCCAATTGCTCACCCATATAGGTACTGATCAAACTCGACGTTGCTTAACTTCAGTGATCGTACGAGAACCGCTGTTCCAACATGATATGACCATAAGCTGTATATATCGGCTGTAACAGCAAAATTGTCCAATTGTTAAATTAAGATTTGAACCTTTGTATCTTAGAAATGATTGAGTGAATAATACTGGAATTCTCCGAGGTTTTTATAACACGATTGGACACTATTTTGAACAATAAGAATGTATTTAACTCTGAGTTGAAATAATGAACCTTCTTGCTGTTGTGACCTCCTAATCCAGTTTTTCTCTCTACTGCTCGCTTTATTTTCAACTTATTCACCGTTCTCTTGATGGTTCCCGAATGGACTTTGAAGATGGATGCCAGAATATGAATGTTGGCACCATTACTGAAGGCCTGAATGGTTTTTTCCTCTCATCATTGCTTAGTTGGGAAGACATAGTAGGGCTGACACAAAACGAGTTTAACCTGCTCTATTTCTCGCTGAATAAAGGGGTTTTTAAAGTGATACTTACGACAAATAATTTCAAAATGGCTAAATGTCTTATCTGAAAACCTGGGAAAAAAAAGAAACTGAAATAGTGTAGATTTTGGTTGTTTTTTTGTTTTTTTTGTTTTTTTTTTTAATATTAAATATTTTGTGGGATGGACAATTATTACATACTATTTCACCATTTGGACACTTTTGCTGTTACACTCGGTATATTGGATTTATTTGTATATGAATATTTATATTGAACTTTCGATAAGATTTTCACCTACCAAACAAATCATTATGAATATTTTAATATATTTTTAAAAAATGAACAGAGGATAACAAAAAGACACTGCTAAGATCTAAAAGGATAGAAAGATGTGTAGAGTCTCAATAGGTCAAGTCCTGATGGGACACTCTGCATAAAAGAAGAATTTACCAAGATAATTCATACTCTGTTTAAAATTGTTAGTATATTTAAAAAAACGTTATTCTCTCTTTGCTTTAGTTTTTGTTTGCACAAAATCCATTCTATCAACTTATGATAAGACCAGTTTTGTATTGTAGAATCTAATTTCTTTTTGCTCTCTTCTCTTGGAATCTTTCCACACCTAAGACAATACACATACTGCAAACAACTCTATCTATCTAGAAGTATATCGTAGATTTTATAAATGTGGTCCAGTATAGAAAAATGAAAATGTGAAAGAACTAGTGATAGGAATGAAACGTTGTCCATCCACCGGAGGGAATTTCGCCCTTTTTACCCTAAAACACGGCATTCGAATTGCTGACGTTTAATGTCGGCTTCAAAACTGACATCTGGTGAGAGATAATTATTTCAGTCACAATGCAGTTCAGATATTCCTTCTATCTTTGAGTTGATCGGCGCCGTTAAGTTGTAACGTTGAGCATTGTAAATGTTTGAAATGATGACCAAGTAAAAAGCTTTTTTTTTTTATTTTCATTTGGAGAGAAATTCGGAAATAAAATACATGAAGCTGACAAAAGAGTGAGATCGACTCGACCAAATTGTAGTTTCTTCTCACGCTCTCCAAGGAAAAACAAATTCTTTTCTTCTTACTTCATTTAGTGCAGTGGTTCCTCTCGTTCAGAGGTGCAATGCAAGAGGATAGCAGGTGAGGGGAAATGATTAAAAGACAATCAAAGATTTAGAAACAGTTTCAAAAAATTTATATGCCAAAAATAAATGATTTCAACATTTGAAATATTATAGGTTACTTGAAATTTCATGCACTAATCCCAGTATAAATAGTTATAAACAATTATTGACCGATTTTAACATTGTGATATTTTTGCATTATGTCAAGTATTAAGAATATTGTAAATAGTCTCCGCAAGTTGGAGGAGAGAGTTATCAATGATAATGTTCTGACTTCGAATTTACGGTTATCAATGATCATGTTCTTGACTTCGAATCTACGGTTATCAATGATCATGTTCTTGACTTCGAATCTACGGTTATCAATGATCATGTTCTTGACTTCGAATCTACGGTTATCAATGATTATGTTCTGCGTTCGAATCTACGGTTATCTCCGTTTAATCCTTTTTCTGTTTTTTTTTTTTTATTTCAAAATGTAGTTTTTATCACATAAAATTTGAAGTGCGAGCAAATTTTCATTCCTATAATGTTGCCTCGAGAAAAAAAACACTGTGAACCACTGAAAGTGAGTGAAACTTGTGGGTCTTGGCAAATGCCACCCTTCTTCGAACTTTGTGAACTGGCACTGCAGGATCACAAAGAACTTTACTTACTAAAAAAAACATCATTTGAGGACTTTCAATAGTAACAAGAGCTAAAATAGATACCCCATGTACTTAAAGAGAAAATAATGGCACAATCAAGAGACTAACGTTTCACTCGACTTCAAATAAAAGGATTGAAAGGAAACACCCTTCCAATACTGGAAAGAGCAATAACAACTACTGAACTTGGAAAACCCATTTTCCTGAAAAATTGTTTTGAAGAGAAAGATTTTTTTGTATTTCAAACGACAGTAGTACTGTCTTCTGAGTCAGTGAATAATGAAACGGCTGATATAACCATTACTATTATTTTAGTTTTTTGCATTTTCCGATATACTTATTTCTGTTTAAAAATATAATACCTGCTTCATAGCTGAGACAGATATTTTCTTATTGGCATCAGATGTAGAGGATCGAATATGGATGAAAACCTAGAATTTTGGATGTTCATTTTCAAGGCAGACGTATTCGTTTGTAGAATTGTTTTACAGTAGACTTGTATTCTGTTTTCACTTAGTTGGTTCTCTTTGTACCGGATTAAGCAAATATAAATTTGCAGAGAGCCTCTATCAGTGTATGAGAGATGATATTATAGCTATGTTATTTTTCTAATTTGAATAGGCATGAGAAACAAAAACGCAAGTAGAAATATCTCCGATTTTAATACTAATGAATATGTTTTACTAAATATAACCTCTGCCTCACCTTAGGCGAAGAAATACTACTACTGAGAGAAGAGTAACGAGCCAGTCATTATTTACAGTCGAAGACCTCATAACCGTACATCAGAGTAGAGTGGATATAATATGGCATGTGTAATGTAACTATTACAACAAAGCAACATAACTTATTGCAATATATGAAAGATTAAGTGTTTCATGAAAGTAAATATTAATTTTTAATGTTTAGTGCTCAATGAGTTTTATTTTCAATTGTCTTTCTAATTTCTTTCCTCATTTCGCTTACTTTTTCTAGTTATTTTTTTTAAGTAAAGCATTTCTGCAAATTACCTGTACTTGTACATTCTGTAATACTGAAAAAAGATTTTCTCCATGAAGTGGATGAGCACATCAACAGCTTTCTTTACCAAGTCCCAATTTTCATCATCTTTCATATTTTCATCATTACTTGATTTTTCTTCTAATTCTTGACGATCCAAATAATTTTGAAGCTATTTTACCGTTGAATTCTTTATAATTCATTAGCGTCTTAATGTATCAATTCTTTTAAGCCTTCTGAAGTGAGAGTATTCAGTAGATCATCTTCAAGCGAAAATTTTAGTGTTTCGTTCAGATTCTGCAATCCTTGTTTGTTAATTTGCAAATTCAACGTGCTTTGTGCAGTTTATATATATATATATATATATATATATATATATAAGGTTCGAATTCTAGTCGAATCCATTACATTCACTTTCATGCTAATACCCTTGGAAAAGATGTGAATCTTCTTCTCCCTCCAGCTATGGGTAAATAGCAGAACAGTCTGGGTTCTATAGCGTTGGATGGCAACTGGTCTAGAAGAAGGATAACTCTGCATTCAAAACCTGTGGAGGGTCGTTTGGGGACCCTGTGGCACGTAGTGCACCAGGTGTCTGTATTCGGCCTTTCAAGACGTGTGGATGGTCCTTCATGAAACCTTCCCCACCATAATCAAATCTCATGTGCTGTTGTCGGTTTCCTAGGAACTGATCTGTTTGACTCTCATAAGTTTATTGAAATAAAATGTATTTCAATCTGAGATATATTTTATCTCTATATACTTAATAATACCACTAACAAAATTTATAATATTAATAATAATAGTAACCATAACATTGTACATCAAAATAAACAATACTATGAGCATATACTATTGTAAACAAATGCATAATAATTACAAACAGGAGGAAACAACACTCAAAAACATAATAGGTAGAAATGTTAAACCCATTAATAATAATAATAATAATAAACAAGCTCATCGTATATTCTTAAAAAATTAAAGCAAATGATCTTATATTCGCCAATCTGCACAACTGTATTACAAATGTAATGTAACAATTTATATGCACTTCAAATATTGTATCTCTGATGCTAATAATAAATCCATTACATAGATTGGTTTTACAACAACCACATTCTCTCGTAGTCTTACCTGTCACCTTTCTGATTTTGGTTGCATTAAACAACATTTATTAGAAAAACGTAGCTCTGTATGTCTTTACTTTCCCTTGAAACTAAAGCCATTATAGGTCGCATAATATATATTTGATTCTGTTATATTTAACAATATATGTTTGAAAAAAATCTGCGTGTGTATATATATATATATATATATGTATTTGCTCGTTTATAATTTAAGAGAAGCAAAACTACTACAAAGAAAGCCAAATTAGGAAAGAGTCGTTCATAAATAAACACAGATCTCGAAACTGATCGTTTTTTATCTTCTTTGTGCCGTGGACACTAGAAAAAAACAGAAAGAAAAATAAAAGTATAAAGCAGAATACTCGAAGATTATGAAGTCAATATTTATAACATACAATAAAAATAAATTATACTATCTTTTTAACAACACTAACATCTAAAGTATCAAGTCATAAAAAATGAACGAGAGTAAAAAGTATTAAATATTGATAAATGTATGTTGAAACAGTAAAAACAAGACAAATGATCACCAGGATAGTTGTACAAAACAATAAATAATAATACAGAAACCATGGAAACTGTGGAAAATATATCAATGTAACTAATAATAATAGGTGTATATATAAATACAAATTGGGCACTTCGACATGGCGTTAATGATTAGACGGATTATCTCGCCAGATCAGTTCCGACTAGATAGGGAGTTCGGGCTTGTTACATGTAAGATGCGCTTAGAAAATTACTATACAAATAATTATAATAATCATAATACATAATTATAATAATATATATATATATATATATATATATATATATAGTTTTAAGGTATTTTATATTTATGGGTAAAAGTGTTCTATATCAGCGAGATATATATATATATATATATATATATATATATATATATATATATATATATATGCGCGTGAGAGATTGATCTCACCAGCCAATGCATACGTTTACATATGCATACGCTCTATTTCTATATGATATTTAGCACTTTAACCACTAAATGTAAAAATACCTTAAAACATATATATATATATATATATATATATATATATATATATATATATATATATATATATATGATATAAATAAATAATAATTACGAATATAATTAATAAGCAATATTTACGTTTCATTTCAGTTATACTTGAAATAACCCCTTGTATCTTCTCTAGCAGTTACTACTGACATGAAGTGGAAAGGTTATACTGAATCAAACCGATAGGTCTGATGCTAGGAATGTTGTTTCTCTCTGTTGCGCTAGACAATCTTATTCGTCAGAATTTATCTTACACATTTATAAGTCTACTCTTCGTTCTTCCTTTGAATATTGCTATCATACCTGGCCTGGTGCTCTTGCTATACATTTAGAGATTCTTTATAAATGACAAAGAATCTGCAATAATATTGGTCTTAACCTAGTATCTCGGTTTTAACCCCTTTTCTACAAGTGTAATGTAATGTAACTTTCCTATCTTTTTTTCTGTAAATATTGTCATGGTAATTGTTATGATGAGCTTTCCTCATTGCTACCTCTACTTTATGAATTTAAGCGTACTACTAGATGGGCAGGAAGGTCTCCGTGTTTTACAGGTGAAATGTCTACATCCAACGTAATTTCTACGCTAACAGTTTCTTTTTCTGCTCTTCTCACTTATGGAGCTAATTTCCAACTTCTTGTCTGTTAATTAACTTTGATCTTCAAAACTTTAAATGCAGTCTTAATCTTTTGTCTTAATTCCTATTCTTTTATTGTTCTCTCTCCTTTTTTCTCATATCGTCTCACACAGTAACTCTTTGCATCGTGGTGACTTTGTTGCTTTGTTTGGGCTGAATTCATTAAAAAAAAAAAAAGAATTACTTTTGTAGCTTCGAGAAAACGAGTCATCTCGCCCGAACGCCGCATTTTATGTAATTACACTCATATTTGTTTGAATGTTATTAAGCTCGATGTGTGTTGTCACAAAAGAGGTAGTTTACATATGACGCTTGTCTCTTTCTATTAGTATTATCGATGGAAATCCACAGTAAAAACCATCGAGTCAAGGTCACTTCAACTCTGGAACCCAAACCTGGCATTATCATTAACTAGCAGCATGACCCGGCGTTGCCCGTGCTTGATTCATAAATCGTACGACTCGTAAAGCAATCGCTATCACTTGACTTACATATTTTTGCCCTTCCTTGCCTTTAAAGGAGTGCCCTTTGCCGTGCTGATGTCGCTACATGCCTTATTTCTTGCCTATCTCACACTGCCAAATTTTTCTAAGCTCTATACTAAACATTAAATCTGTTACGAAAAAAGAACTAAACAAAATGAACACAAAACGATTAGCTTTAAAAAAAAAAAAGGGGGGGCTCGTAACTGGAAAAACCGAAGGAAAAAAGAATGTTAACAAATATTTTTTCACACCCAACCAAGTTCTGCGGAATCAGAATCAACGTTGAGTTTAAGCAAGCGAATGAGCCAATTGGAGTAAAGTGCCATGCAGATTTAAATTTTTCCCACTTGTGACGAATGCAGCTATCGATTTTTTTTTTTTTTTTTGGCATGCTAGTTAACATTCGTGTCAGCTGTTGGCTCTCACGCTGGCCAATAGAAGCTTCCTGCCTATTCGTGGCAGCCAGCTATAGGCTCTCACTCTGGCCAGTACAAAATGGCCGCAAACTACATGAAAATTGCCGTAGAAGCATGAAAAAAATCGATTATTTCCACTATCGGTGGGAGTTGGGAAATGCAACGTCGGTCTTGGACTTCCTGCTAACTTGGAGCACGTACATGTAAGTTTTGGTGCAAATCCTTCGAAAATTGCGGCCGTGCATTCGTTACACTTGTTACACACACACACACACACACACACACACACACACACACACACACACACACATCCTGCCTTTTATAGATAGAGATGAATTAGAATAGATTTTATGCAAATAAAGGAAATCGAGAAATCTCTTTCAAATATATTAAAGACGTGATCGAAAAATATTTTTACACACTATGTATCTTAAAATATGATAAAAAATTGTCTAGCAAATATAAGGTAACCAAAAATGTCTTTACCTTGTTTTTTTTTTTTTTTTTATTTTGTTTGTTTTTTTTTACGTCGTGGGGGAAGAGGTGATTACTGATACGCAAATGAATGCATCACATGCCTGGAAAGCAGTTGGGGTGAGGGTATTGCTTTTGACCAATGCAAGTGTGTTGCGCACTCACATCACTCGAAAAACATGGCGGAGACGAAGCAGTTCGTTCTGGGCTGTCTATTTTGACTTTATGGTGGGCTTTATGGTCGCAGAATACATCAAACATTAAGGGATTGAACGCAGCATCATTCAAAGTTTGAGCAATTGGGAAGAAACATGGCGGTCTTCATGCACCTTGTTCGCGGTTGTCTTTTTTGGTAGGCTTGTACGCAGCCGCATCAAGTCGCCGAAAACGTCAAGCCTTACGATTGAACGCCCCTCCAAGCATTGCTTGCAGGAATTCAGGTCGGGAGTTCTGTCCCTTGGTTATAGACTTCGCAGTGGCCGGCCACAAGTACAGTATTATAATGTGAATAGTTTCAACTAGAAATATTTCCAACGGTAGTAACCATAGCAAGGCAGTTGTCACGATCCATGGCGCAAGCGTACTAGCTTACTTACCAGTGCCAATGCACCGCTGGTTGTAAAGCTAACTTTTTGTAACTGTTCTATTAGACGAACCCCTATACTGAGAGGACCTTTTTTTTATATTTAAACGTCGCCTTATACGCGGAAATATACGGTAATTGATGATTTTATTTATATTCACAGAATAATAAATGTAGCGTTAGAATTAAATCTAGGACATGAAAAGGCGGGAAAATTTTTCGCAGCAGCCTACGAAATTTCATCTTTCTGTATTTGCTTTAACTGTAAAGTGATTCCGCCCCCCTCATAAACATAAACTGCCCTTCTAAATGTTTAATAAATCTTTAGCTATCTATTAAAAAAATAAAATTTACTCTCTTTGCGTAACATTGTTTCACAGTACATTTTGCATAAAAAGGAATTTGTATGGGATACGCACGTATCCCCCCCAACTCCGATATCGATTCCAAACATTAGGCAATCGATGGTAGAGTGGAGTAATAGAAAAAATAAAATAAATACCTACATCTGTAGTGATGGAGTTTTGCTTTCTTTTTCTTGTTTTTTGTTAATCACCGCCAACAGAACATCTATTTATGGGAGAGGTGAATCGTACTTGCATGTGTGTGAAGATAAATACCATGTTTTTAGTTGTTTTTTTGTTTTGTTTTGTTTTTTGTTTTTTTATGCAATTATCGGAAGAATACACGTTTTCATTGCATCGGTTGGAATAAATTAAAAAAAAAAAAAAGTTATCCATAATCTCGAATGATTGGAGGTGATTTGAGAAGCAGAAGAATTCAATGAAGCTCGACTCGTGTTTGGGGTAAATGTCTGATATTTGTGAAGAAAAGTTCTGCTTTCCGGAAGGTTGAATTTCTGTGTTACAGCCAGCTGACATCATCGCACCAATGACGATTAAAAAAACAAAAAAAACACCATGTGCTGTACGTAAGCAGCCGGAGATTGGAATCTGTTTAAACATTAGTAAAGTAAATATTCAGTTTATTAGTTATGCTTAATACCCATTCTTTCTCGTTCGACGGAACATTGTCAGGATTTTTAAATAAATTTAATGTATGGGAGTGACTTCTGCCTAATTTGAGAAGTATATATCTCTCTTTCTACCTCTCCGTTTCTGTCTCTCTGTTTCTCTCTCTGTCTCTCTCTGTTTCTATTTCTCCTTTCTTCTCTCTTTCTGCATTTCTATCTATCTCTGTTTCTACCTCTCTCTCCTTTTTTGTTCTCTTTCCTTTTTCGTTCCCGCTTTTCTTTCTTTTTAATCCAAAATGTTGCAGAGTCTACCTGTAACTTGTCCCCGCAGGGAAAATTCTTTCAATCGGACGGCGACCTACTATATGTATCTATAACACAGACACATTTCCTAATAACAAAACCTTCATAATTTTTCTACCTTTTCAACTGTGTTGGCATTAGTATGTTTCTGTCTTCTTTTATTGATATTCTTATATATATATATAATTTTCCCGAGTACTTTCGAATCCTACTTCATAAATAAAATAAACACACACACATACAAACGCGAAAATTTCAGTTTAACCCATTATATGACGTCACTTAGAGTGAGTTGAAAATGAATCCATCAAACGTGAGGAACCTAGAATTAAAATAGATTTGCGTAACTACACAGAAATATATATATATATATATATATATAATGAAGAAATATAGTCTTAAGATGTGCTATATTTATGGGATAAAGTGCTCAATATAAGAGATAGAACGTGTAAATATAAACGTGAACATAGAAGTCAACCTTAGGGCGACAGTCGTTTTGCATGCAACCGTCAGCCAAGAAACAGACTGTCGCCTCTAAGTGTTGATTTCTATGTTTACTATATATATATATATATATATATATATATATATATATATATATATATAGGGGTGCTAAATTTAGCCATGTATTGAAATTTATTCTTTAAAATGTTGAATTCATTTTCAAAGATTTCAACTTTGACCTCTTTCTATAGAGAGAGAACATTCCTTTCATCCAGATCTTTATTCTTTGCACTAGCGTCCGTAATCGCAACAAAACATAACTTCCAGTATGAAAAATGAGCTAACCTGACCAAGAAGACGCATGATGTCGTAAATGTTTCTATCTACAAACAAGGATCAATCTATCACCTGCTCAGATAAGAACTATGGTTTTTATGGATACTAGTCGCTAGTCTTCTCGTTCTAAAAATGTATTTTACTTTGAAAATTAGAAGTTAAACAAGTTTTTAAACTGTACTCTGATTTCGCTTGTTTTTTTTACTGATAGGATTTCATGTATAGTCAATGATTCCGGTTCATTATTTCTACACAAGGAATACGTATTTAAGGAATACAAAAAGATTTAGTAAAATACGGCGCCTTACTTGATGACTTTCGACTTAATATCAAGAAACTGATTAGAGAACTAGAAAAGATCATTATAAAAGTAAGTAGACATAATATGTCTATTATTCAAGGAAACGTGTTTGAATGAAGATATTCTGGTTATATATATATAATCTTACATAAAGTTATATTGGATTATTCGATGGTATGGTGTCCAAAAGATCTTGTATCTAGTCACAGAATGTTTTTGTAAGTTAGGTATATCTTTAAATGAACATACGTTACAATAGCAATAATACTTATATAAGTGTGTGTTCACTTTTTTGGTTTGGGTTTCTTTTACTAGCAGTTCATTGCCGATCTGATGAAGATATTCAATGAATATTCATAGATTCTGGATATTCCAATATGATCTTTTCTCTATTGCAGTTCAGAAAAGTTCACTCCTGTTGTATTCTTGGGTAAGATGTTTTACTGTTTAACAAACGGGATCGGGCGAAAAAGTATACAGAAGACTATGTTGTCAACGTATTCTATACGTTTTGCAATAATTTTCTGTCGTGTTTGGATACGGTAAAGAAACAAAGGTTTATTTGCGCTTAATTGATATATTGTATCAAGATAATTATCAATACCATAATCCTATCTCTTTGATAAATTGTTGATCCGTCGGACATGAAAGATCAAGGTATCAATTCAAAGAAACACTCAATAACAGTTTTAACCATTTCAAAATTTATAAACTGTTTTCCTTCTAAAAATTTTCTTTCTTTTTATGTGCCGTGTCCTTTCAGGGCGTAGGAGATCATGGCGCTCCACTTCTCCCTGTTCCTTGTAGCTCTCAATAATTTTTGTGCCTCTAACTCCCTCAGACAACGTTCTGCCATCCACTCGCTTAAGCCCGCCAGGCATGTCATGCTTTGCTTTCCCTTGTCTCTTTTCCCCTCTATTCGACCTGTAAGTATCAGATTCTCCAGAGACTCTCGTGATCTGAAAATACGATAGTCCTATTGAGCAGAGTCAGGAGAGTAAGAAGGATGTCGCAAAACATATATGTAGTACAATAAGCTTTTTTTCTGACTGATTCTGGAAATATGTGGTCTTGAATTAACTTTTAAATGTAATACGCTTTTTTCGATTAATCAATGTTGGTCATTATTTTTTTCTGAAATTTTGTTGCACTGATCCAGTTGACGACAAATCTTATCCGAATTAACTGTTTGGCTTTGTTTTAGCACTATATGATTTTAAACTTTATTTGTACTCTGCACCTTGTTCTTCAAGTGTAGCCTTCGTTCAGAGATTTATTCTCCTCTTTTAGCAGATGTGTTGTGTCGGAAACCTACCACCCCTCTTGAAGATGAACTTGTCTGCGTCTGTGAACAAAGACTTTAAATAGTGGCATGTCAGTTGACATGGGGGAAGACAGATAGACAGAGAAGTTCTTAGCTGAGCTAGTTATTGACTACTCAGGCGATTTCTGTAACTTATTAAAACCCTGTTTATTGTCACGTGTTATTTGGCGTTTGTCTCTACTAACCCCAAATCAACATCATAACAAGATAACTCTTTTCGTTTCCGTTAAATAAGATAACACAACACACTTTTCATAACTGCTGATGGTTCTACCCAGGATAGGCCCGATGTCTCTTCTTAAATGACCAACGGAGGACAAATCTTTGAAGTTGAGACTCAGTCAGAGGATGCTGGAAACACTGACTTAGTTGAGGCAGGATTCCCGGTTCAGAGTAGTGTTTTATGTTCGAAGTGTGACTTGTATTGATCTTTTTGCTGGAAAAGAATGTTTATCAGCTATGATTTAAAAAAAAGTCAATGTTGGTAGAACATGGTCATCCACATCTTCCTAATTCGTTTAAACTGATACAAACATAGCCAAACTCTAATTGGTATGTCAGGACGCATCAAGCCTCATTTCCATAGAGAGAACGAATATTTCTTTCTACTTTCAGTGCTGAAGAGCCCAGTTTGAATTAATACAGATGAAAGTGTCTGATATGGATTTGATCTAAACTCATTTTAAAAGGGTAAAATTGATATAAAACTTAATCATTTTTATATATATATATATATATATAAGATAAACGCATTAAAAAAATTGGGGGTACTTTACAGCAAGTATGGAAAAATGTCAAAAATGCGTTAGGATTTTTATCCAATTGAATAGTTTAGATAGTGTTGGGTTTCAGGGAATTCTCATCAATTCATGCAAACCGTTTATAAAATTACAAAGGTATACAAAATGGTTCTGTAATTATTTTGATTTTTATATTCCTCGGCAAAATGATTAAGTATATAACAGACGAGAAAACCTGTTGTTAATTTCATATAAAATATTTGGGATATACATTAGAGAAGCAGTTACTAAAAGACTCTATTCCCACGATTAACTTAGACAACACAAACGAGCCGTCTTTGAAGTGCGAATTTGTTAGCAAAAAATGGTTTGAGAGATGCCTTTATTTACTATCGAATATCTCTTCAAAATGCATCGTGTGCCTAAAACTTCATGTTTGTATGCAGTTTTTAATAATGAAAAGAAATATAAGTAGTTAACTGCAGTAATGAAATCTAAGCCAAAATATGTATTCATGTGCTTAGCGTGTTCCACATGGACAATGTTTAGCAGGCTAGACTTGAAGAATGTTACTGGTTTAGTAGTTTCGATATTTGAACAGTTTCTCAATACTACAGACATAGGCTAAAGTAAGGTCTCATTAACCGATATTTAGTCTGCCCCGTAGTTGAATTTGTCCCCATGAGCAAATTATTGATTATAATGCATATAGTCATATTATGCATAGCTAGAATTTTTGTGCAGTTCACAGCATGATATCTTTTGTAGATCAAAATTCTCGTATAAAACGCATAGAGTATACAAGTAGAAAAAATTTAAATTGTTTTAGCTGGCAGTTGTTTGTATTTGGAAAGAAAAAAAAGACACTGTATTTTATTCTCGAGCTACGATTTTAGTGAATCTTTGTATATTTTTTTTCATTTCCTTTCGATTCAACTTTTTTTTTTATACAGACTCTTCTGTTTCCCTTGTGTTCTTTGCTTCTAATTTTTGTCTATTCAGCTTTGCCGATCAGTCTTTGATCTTTTACCTTTCTTTTGTTTTCTCTTTCTCTTTTTGCTTTATTTTCGACGTTATTTTGCAGGCAATTTTCTTTTCTTCTTTCTTTGTTTTTTTTTATTATTATTCGTTTCATTACTTTTAAAACCGATTCATTTTTATATCGTTTTACTCTTTTTTTTATTTCATATGATCTCAATTTCTAAATTTTTTTTAAACGCAAGAACTCGAATGATTCAAAGTATTAACCAAGAATATCAACAGACAAATTTGATTACTTTTCCTTCAGGCTTTCAACCGACTGAAATGGAACAGCATTTGTTCTTATGAACCCAATGTGACAAAAGAAATGATGATTCGAGAAAAAAAAGTTTAAATGTTCGTCTAGAAATCACGTTGACACTCTAAGAATCACCGATGACATTTCATAAATGGAAATAAACGTCAGGTTATAAGGCAGAGAGTTTCTGCCTTCGTCAAGATAAGTGGAAACTTTACAAATTTAAAAATTAAACGTGTCCATTCACTGCCGATATCAAAGGATTGCTTTTTCTCTTATAAATTCCCCTTGAAGACCTGTAGGATGCGAACAACTCATTACGGAAAAAAACATTGGTAAGAAAACAAAACATTAAATTAATCACAGAAGAACAAAAAGATGATGGCATATATATATATATATATATATATATATATATATATAATAATTAAATCGAAAGGTAGTCCACGTATACTTCTTGTAACATGGAGTTTTAATAGGCCGGTTGATAAAATTTGAAGAATAATAAGCCAACAAAATGATACCAATATTGTCAATAAAATTTATATTCATTAGATATTAAACTATGACTGAATTGAATCACGAAGAGAAAGATTTTAATGTCGGAATTTTCGATGAAAAAGAACACCGTCCTGTTTGAAAATCCCGACATTAAAATATTTGTATATACTCCGGAAAAAATGTTCCCCGATAATTTTTCTATAATCGGTATATCGTCAATGGACAGTTTATAGAAATAAAAATACAAAGTTAGAAGGAGAAAGTAAAGTTTAAAAAATACTACAGATGAAACCTTTAAAAAGTCAAGCTGTGAACAGACAAATCAATGTAGATGGAAAGGAAAGCGACAGAAGTTCATAGGTTAGAATTCACTGTCTTCTGCGTGTCTTGGTATAAAATGTTTCTGCTGATTCAGTTCCGGTTGTTGTCACGCTATCGAAGACGTCATCATCGAAAAGAAACAAAAAACAGCGAATAGGTATAATCAAGAAGTCCAGAAAAGAAAATATCTGATTGTTCTACGTTCAAATATCTGATTGTTACTAGTATTATACATGCATGAAAAAGTTTCCGATATTCTTTGTTCATTTTTTTCTGTATATGTGCGAGTAGAAATTTTAAACTTGTTTCATTGTTACATGACTTCAAATCTGAAGATTAATTCGAAAGTTCCCAGCTTGCTTTTTGTACAAGCTGTAAAGATAAGAATATGGAATATAATTAGAATTACCCTAATCGTTATCTACTGTCTTCCTGATAACTCTTCTATTGTTCTTACTCATTAAGTTTCTTTTGTCTAAATCTTTCATAATCAACTCAGTAACACCTTGTGTTTTCGTGGTTTTAATGCCTTGATTGGAGTGAATTCGATAATTAAAAAAAATAAAAACAAAACTCTCTTTTTAAAATGGCACCTGAAACTTAAGCCTTATACTTGAATATGTTGGATTCAATTTTGAAAAATGTTTGTCGTCAATCAATATTTGACTTTTGAATGTATCCGAAACGAACAGTACATTCTAAATGAAGCACGTTAATGCAGTTAATTGCGCGTATGCCATTCAAATTCAATGTACTCCACTTTATCATTTAGAAGGAAATATGAATGCAGTTATGTATAAGTAGGAAGGCTTTCTTTTATTTTGGAAATCTTTTAAAATTTATGTAGTACATTGTTGAGAGGAGGCTGTTACTGCAAACAGACCGTTCATCTCAAACGTCGTCGCAACGTTATGTTAACGATGCAGCGTGCTGTACGTAAAATAATTCTGTACAGGTCGATTTACCCTTTCCAATATTGATAGGAGATTCCTTCTTAAGCTTTTATTTGAAGGAGTTTGGAAAGTCAGCCTCTTGATTATGTAATTATTTTCTCTTCGTTTTACATTCATTGGAATTGCTGCTCCCGTTGAACGCCCTGAAACCATGTGGTTTCTGTTATATGGTACTGTTCTTTGTTTGTGACTGTGTAGCGCCAGCCCACAAGTTTCAAAGAAGGATGGTTCTAGTTGTAACAGCGCATTTTTAAATTAATATTTTTATTTTGATGTAATTTATTGTCTCTGTAAACGTTGTTTTTCGTCTGTCCATGAATATAGCATTTATTTTTATTAGAAATCATGTCGGATTGTAAAATTCATTAAGTTTAACTCTGTATACAATTTAAAATGTTTATATTACTGCGCTGATGTAATTCTATCTTGTTTTTATATCTAAGTATTATGCCCAATAGGTAAGTCCCAATGATCTGTTACTTAAGCATATGTAGTCGGAAAAGATCAATTAGTTCATCTAGGACGTCGTTCAATGTCGTCAGAGGTCTACAAAAAAGAGTACGTAAGTTTCAGCCAATGAAGCAATAGCCACCAATAACTGACTTAAGATATTCTGATTGCTAAGAAGTACAAAAATGATCTTTGATTTGCCAAACTGACACGCGGGATAAGGTTTGTTTCAATTTCTGTAATCACGGAATGTGTTAGAATTTTAAATGAAATAGCTTATCTTTGAACTCGTGTTTTGTAGCAAAGCAATTTGATTTTTTTAAGCTAAACAGGGTAAGTGAATATACAAAAGGATATGAGAGAAGGCACATACTTTTAATCTTATTGGAGAAGTTTAATTTCAGAAGTAAATTTTGTCTCGTATCCAAAAAGAAAAAAATGTTTTGCTGCCACATCACATTGAAATACCAGTTACCGTACAATCACCAATGCTCAGCAACTCCGAGCCTGTTCAGTTCCTAGATGGGTGACTACTTAGGAATAACAGGTGCTTTATTTTGGATGTGCAGGTGGTGTAATGGATAATGGCCCGGAATTGTTAATCAGAGAACTAAATTCTAATTCCCATTGAGCTCGTTATATTCACTTAAGCGCAAATACCCATTTGAAATTATGAACCTACATATTCCCCCATATCTATGGGTTAATTAATAAGACTTATTTCACTTAACTATTATCTCAATTAAAACATTCTTACAATGTAAAATATTTTCGGACTTTAAATAATCTGCAAAGTGGTTGATAAGTCATAGAAAAGACATTAGCCAACCATAAAGAAAAAGAAAAAAAATTCTGCAAATTTGAAAAACTTCTAATAATATCTGCAGAAAGTTAAGTTTTAGCTCCAACATTATCCGTTTTACGGCATATCAAACTCTATAGGTTATGCCGACAAGATTTTTATTGCTGGTAATCTTTCTTTTTTTTTTTTAATGTATTGCTGGTAAGAATTTTCTTCTTCAAAAATGTATTTTTGTTATTAAAACCTATTTTTTAACTTTCATAGTGTTTTGACACCAGTTTCGGGGTCAACTATTTGCCCATAGCTAGGACCCTAAGAAGTGCTACTACTCCGGGTCAGGGTGAACCTGGGAACACCAGCAATTAAGAGGTGGTTACACGCTCCTAAAAACCTCCTGATCAGAGTCCTTGGTGTTAGATGTAGTTGATTGTCTTACCCAAAACGCGGATGTAGCTTATCGTCTTAATTAGGATGGATTAAATTTTGAGCTAATATAAATGTATAAATTGACTCAAAATAGAGACGAGCATAGCGAGCAAAAAATTCTTCGTTCCCAAATTCTAATTTTTATCATGATACAGTAACTTAGAATGTTTTTTTACGTATGTACAATTAGTGTTTTCCACTCATTCAAATGTAAGTGATAAGTGTTTTTGAACTATCATTTTCTTCTGTAACTTACAAGTCTTTATAAGTATTTACAAACTTTTTTAATCAGTTGAATTCATTCAAGCTGGTAATGCGACTAAGATGTAAGGGGCTACTGGGAGTCAAAAAGAATGAAAAGATTTTAGAAGGAATAGGAAGCCAAATTTTACACAAAGAAAAAGTCTTATATCTCTGTTCCTGTTCAAAAGACCAGGAAGAAGTGCGAAGCCGACGATAAGTGAACCTATGTACTCGTATTGAGAATAAATTAGTGATTATTAATTAGTAATAATTTCGGCCGGTAATTTGATCAATTCCGCGCTTGAAGAGGGATCCCTCGCCCGGGACGCAGAGATGAAAAAAATGGTTAGATATTCTGATAGATTTTTTTTTGCTCCTGTAGCAGTGAAGACTTCAGGGGTTATTGGCCCTCGTTCGATGGCGTTCCTTCGGAGGATTGGCGCGATGGCGTCTCGATTAAGGGACGAGCCTCGTGAAACGGAGTGGCTCTTGCAACGTGTCACACTGACCAGGGTTCGAGGTAATGCTTTCTTCATCATTGCGGCTGGCAGAGGATAGAAAAAAATGTTTATAGTTACGTTGTTCTGGAATTGTCATCAATGGACAACTGAACTTGTTTTGTTTCAATAAATTTATTCTTCTCTGAATTAGTAAATATTTTAGTAAATAAAAGTTCAGAGTGAAGCGTAAAATTTCTAGAGTTGAAATAGAATTTAGAAGGAACCGGTCAAAAAAAAAAACGAAATGAAAAGTGTCTTCAAACTAGATAGCCCCAAAGAACAACACAGCCGAATAACTCAATTGTATAAGATTCCTGGAGTGGTTCAAATATCTAAGTCAGTTGAGACACAGTTTCCGGCTTTCTGGAATGCGTTCAAAACCTAATTGATTTCCTCAACTCTCTTGAGCAGCGGTCTCGACCTTGCAAATTCTCGCCTATTTGCGAAGCAGCTTCTTCTACATGTCATTTAAAGAGCTATTCTAACTGCTGTAGACAGAAAGGAGAACGTCATCTTTCTAAGGATCACCATAGTTTCAGCGCACTTGGCCTTTGACTTGAGGTGTTTCAATTCCCTGTGACACTCACCGCTTTCTAGCGACCATCAACGTAAAGGACACTCTCTGAAAGGTTACTGGCCTCAGTTTGACTTGCCCATGTTTTATCTCGTGACAAGTGCGATACTGGTTGCTATAGGACCGGATAATTTTCATAATGGCGCGCAGTGGAGAAAATCACATCACGCACACATAAATATGTGATAAATTATACGTAAAATTATATTATGATTACAGAATATAAACAAATGTTATGAAAATTTAATGTAAGACAAATAGTACGAAAGAATACATGCTTTTTATTTATTTATTCTGTCAAGTTAGCTCGAATTTTCATTAGTCTATCATGGTCCAGCATCAAGTTTGGAAGGTCATAGCTGGTTAATGTAAAGCCCTACAGTCTAAGCTTGATGGAAACTACACGCGGATACCGAGAGCTATAATTAACATCTCCTGTTAATCCCAGCTCTATGAACCCATCCCTGATATTTCTACAATCTTACGCGAACGCAAAATGTGCTTTGCCTGACACTGCTGGCCGGCAAAACAAAAACTCGTGGGTGATCTACAGTTCTGGGCATCTAGCCATGGAACAAGACGAGTTTGTCGCCTAGTAAAAACCTATATACGCACCTACATAGATACAAAACAAACTTAATAATAATAAAATAAGTACATAATAAATTAAATACCGAAGTCACTTAAATACAAATCTTAAACTTACACCGGTCACCGTATGACTTAAAGTTAAACTTATTCAATATCCCTTAAGTAAATAGATAATTAATAATTGTGTCAAGTAAATAAATATAAAAAAGTGAAAACACGGGGAAGTTTGTTTGACCCTGACGCTTTTCAAATAAATTTTATAGTGCTTTTATTGAGACACATTCCGCAAAGCTCGCTTACCGGCTTTTGATGTTACATAAAAGATCTGCCTAAGAGTATACTCGGACCTTATGTGAATATCTATGCTGTTGATACAATGGTGACCAGAGCTGATCTCGTCTCTTACTTAACTGTAACAGCTCAAAGGTAAAAGACCTGGCTGGTCACATTCAATGCTTCTAAAACCCAAACTAGAGGTGTTCTATCGTCACCAAGCAGACTCTGAATTTTCGCCTATATTGTCAGGTAGATCTGGTGTGTTGAGCACCTCTTGGGACTTAAGCTCAACCCAAACCTCAAGTAGGACGTACATACTAGAAATCTGATCTGTCTCCGGTACCGGTTCAGTAAGTATCTGATTTCTATCGGATAGCAGGAGGAATTGGATACTTACTGAACCGGTACAATCATATTATAATAAAGGATAGCAGCTATCCGTCACAAGAGCAAGATCAAGCCAAAGATGGAGTATTGCTTCATGCATGGACAGGAGATGACCAAACCAGTCTTTCCAGACTCGATAGTCCGAACGCTTTAAGTGGTCATTGGGGCAACAAAATACACAACAGCCGACAAACGAAGCGTTGTAAGTCTTTCGCTGTCGCTATTTTTTGTGGAAAGTGTTCAAAGGAACTACATTCCTTAGATTCACCACTTTGCCAGACACACTTTAGCGAATCACCTTCATTCCATTTGGTTTCCATTGGTGTGATGTCCCATTTGAGCAGCCTGTTCTCGTGAACCATATCCCAATAAACTGTGCCTCTTACTCTCTAACCGTCTACCTCGAGTGGCTCTTGTGTTGCATGCTAGGAGGTCTCAGTCACTGCGCCAATTAACATAATGTTGTATAGTCTCCTCATTCTGGAGAGCATTTGGGCGACGGTGACGATTCAATAATAATAACGTTGCCTCATCTTTCACATCCGGTGATGGCTAGTTGTTTTGGTTCAGAGAGAAAAGAACTTCAACACAGGGAATTTTAACTTAGCTATATTTTTAACGTCGACGTATAGAACTCTATCCAGTGGAGGCGCTCTCCCTCCACTGGGAAGCTGTTTCTAGACACTAAAGTAACCACATCTACATTGAGGTTTTTTGACTCCACTCTCTTAAAACCTTTTTCTATATATCGTCCTCACGCTGGTTCAGCCAATCACAATTAACTTCTTCTGTTTTTCTTGCATCTGACCTCAAAGATCAAACCTAGGAACAGAAGATTGACTATAAATTAAATAGTTAATGCTATTATCATACCCCGTGGAAGAGTTGAGAATATTCTGCACCATGAACTTGGCGTGACTAAGGTTTCAGCTCGTTGGATTCCAGGTCTTTTGACACCTGATCACAAGCACAACAGGTTCATCCAGTCGGTTTTCATTGAACATTTCCTCACACAGTATCAGTATTTTGTTAATCACTTTGATTTCGAAACAATCCATGCGGTGAAAACACTCCTCCTCATATACCCCAAAGAAGGTAAGGATCATTTCGTATGCAGGGAAGGTGATGGCATCTGTTTCTTGAGATGCGGAAGGCATTGTATTTGTTGAGTATATTCAATAGGGTCACACCATCAATGCAGTGTACTACGCTAACTTACTATGCTAAACGCCTCGGAAAACTGATGATGCGTATCTTGAACTGATTGAACTCTCTGTTCACGTAATTTTATTATCATCTGTTCCCCAAAGTAAAAGAATTATGGATTGGTAACCAGTATCGCCAAATGATGACGCCATCTGCTATTGATGAGATAAAAATTTAGTTTAGCTGATAATAAAAAATGTATTTATTAAACATAAGAGGTGAAATTATTGCATACAATATTTGACAGATCTAGCATCACTTTTTCATAGTCAAATTATGAACTTTTCCACCCACCTTTGTAGAACGTGTACGCCGGTTCGAACAGAAGCAAAGAGACATTTATTTAAGAATTATAAGAAAAAAATCAGGCAGTGAGGCATCAATTATTCCGCGATTTCTTCTAGGTTTTAAAAAGCAAACGCCCATCTACTCAAATACGTGTATCTATTATATAGTTTATAGTAATATATCTATTTCGGCATGTGTAAAAGTATAAATTATCAAAAGCAGCCTGTTAGTATACAATCTATCAATCTCTCTCTATACACACACATACATATATATATATATATATATATATATATATATATATATATATATATATATATATATGAGATGAAAAAAATAATCTTAAATTATGCTATATTGTTGGTAAAGTGCTCAATATTAGGGATAGAGCGCATGTAAATCTAAATGGGGACAATAAGGTCAAAAGCGAGTAGCGACAGTTTCATACATGAACGTCATTTTCAGGACATCTGTATACAAGCTTCAAACAATGTGGCCGCACGTTGTTATGAACTATTGGATATATACTATATATATATATATATATATATAGAGAGAGAGCACATAAATTCATTTAAACCATCAGCAATACAAATTTCTAATTAGTCTATAATGTACGTCACACGGAGATATAAGCCAGCTGCATTCATATAATCTACTAATGAAATCGCTTTATTTCAATTAGACATACACATAACTTCATATAGACATTTCATAATCGTGTCTTCTAATTTTATGCAAGCAAGCGTATCACTAAGTGAATATTGTCTGATCGGTTTATATGCGGTATTACTATTGCTCGTTGAAGTAACACAAAAATATATTTCTTTTATTGGATAAGTTTAATTTTCTTCAGCCTGTACGTATTGCTTTTAAAAGAAAAGAAAAGAATACATATATACGTAATTATAGATAAGAAAAGTGGTTAGCGATAAATCGAACTGATGAAAATATTGACAGATCAATACCCAAAATTAGATTTCTTCTTGATTTCTGCTGCATAAAAATTATCTAATTGGATAGCATTTACCAGTGTCTTCCATTGACTTATCGAAAGAAATATAGGAAAAATTTGCACCAGTTGACCGAAAAGTTCCTGACGCCATTTTGTTTAGAACTGGAGTGAACTTTGGTAGATAATTACACATCGTATGTGTCCCTGATTTTAATATTTCATTATTTCCTAAACAGCTTCTAAAATGTATACTGTCTATAGATTTGAAAAGGGTAATTAACATATCTAACCGTTCTTAGACAAGTGAAACTCGATTTCAAACTACAATGTAACCCGGATATAAGAGAGTTGTCGGGACCGGAGAAGAAGTCTCTTATATCCGGGTTTGGTCTATTACAGTGTAACCAGGATATAAGAGAGTTGTCAGGACTGGAGAAGTCTCTTATATCCGGGGTTTCTCTTATATCCGGGTTTTGGTCTATTACAGTGTAACCCGGATAGTTATCGGAACCGGAGACGAAGTCTCTTATATCGGGTTTCTCTTATATCCGGGTTTGGTCTGTTACAGTGTAACCCGGATATAATAAGAAGTCGGGACCAGAGACGAAGTCTCTTATATCAGGTTTCTCTTATATCCGGGTTTGGTCTATTTTATATACATTAACACAGGCTCTAATTTGGGACCAGAGAAAATCTCTCTTATATCCGGGTTTCTCTTATATCCGGTCTCTTATATCCGGGTCACACTGTATCTGTTATTAACACAGCATTTTAACTGATTCGTTCTCTACTCATCGTCAGCTGTAATACGTGGGAAGTAAAAAAGAAAAAAAAAAAAAAGAAACCTTATTCCAAGAAAACATCATTTTCTTGAAGAATTATTTTCTTTTCATGTATTATATTTGAGGAAGGCCGAAGAAATGATGTGCTAGTAATGCAAATTGTCTTGCTGAATGAGGAAAGATGTCTGGGAAAATGTGGCACTTAAAGGACAGATTGAAGTCAAGAGGCAAATAACATATAATCTACCAAGCATGCGTGAATGGAAAAAGGAACGAAGTTTTGGAGACCTAGCAAAAAGCCCAAATGTATTAAATGCTACAAAGTACAGGAGATTGTGAAGAACTATGACCGTCCAGAAGGAATACGGCTGATAGAAGTTATGTTCACGAGGCAGAGCATGTGGAAAGCATTCAGCTCACACATCTAACTAGTTAGCCACACTTTTAGGAAGAACAATACAAAGAAACTGTTGCACATAGTATGCTCCAAAGCCTTCAAACACCCCTTCGCAGGCTTTGAATTCCGTGTTCTCATAGACGAGTTGACAGCCATGGTGTGAGATCCCAGGTAGCTTGAAGATGACGAAGTGGATTGGTACCGTTTACTAAGAGGATTTGAGCACAAGTGAATATAACTAACTCGACTGGAATTCGAACTTGGATCTCCGATTTCTCCTTCTGGAGCAATTATCAATTACACCATATGTACACGCACACACAAAAAATTATATACATAAAAGGGTTGGACAAAATAATAAAAACATCTGGAAATTTGAAACGAATTTATTTTTTTATAATATAGCGTATGACCGCCTTTGGCAGTAATTACAGTTTGAATTCTACGAAGAATGGACTCATACAAAATTTGAATAGTTTCCAGAGAATTTTTTATCTATTCTTCTGCGAAAACATTCTCAAGTTCTTTCAGTGATGATGGTGAAGAATATCGACTACTTTTTTTTTCCTAAAATGCACCATAAATTTTCAAAGATATTGAGATCTGGAGACTGTGGTGGTCAGGTAAGATCGTTTACTTCACTAGAATGTTCTTCGTGTCACTGAGACAGAATTTTAGCTGTGTGTTTTCGTGAATTATCATCCTGAAAGATTGTGTACCCCCCCCCCCCGGAAACAGGGGATGGGGTACACAATGAATTTGATCTGATGAAATTTTTAAATAGTCTTGACTTTTGATCCTGCTTTGAAGGGAAACCATTGGGCCGGCTGATTTCCAAGATATAGCCTCCCACCCCAGATCATCACAGAGCCTCCCTCCATGTTTAACTGGAAGACGACATCTGGATCAAATGTTTCTTTAGGCGGTCTCCACGCGTATACTTGACCAGATATCGGAAATAAGGTGAAGAATGACTCGTCTGAGAAAATAACATTCTTTCACTTTTCTAGGACACAGTTCTGTAGGTTTCTCCTCCATTCTAAACGCTTTGCAATATTGCTTTGTGAAAGGAATGGTTTTCTGATTGCAGCCTTCCCGTGAAATTCGGCTTTGTGCAGCTCCCTTCTTATAGTTTTTTGAGAAAACTCTGTTCTCAAGATGGTCATTAAGCTCTGCTGTAATTTTCGGAGCTGTATTCTTGTGATCCTTCCTAACAATTCGCGTAAGAGTTCGCCGGTTCCTATCAGGCAGCTTTCGCTTTCTTCCAGAGTTTTTTCCAGTGAAGAGGTTTTTCTTTCTTTCTCAAATGCTGCCATTATTTTCGAGACAGTACTCCTTGCTAAACCAAATAATTCTTGTTACATTAGCAACTGTCATACGAGCACCAGCAATTTGACATCTTTTAAAGTCTGATAGACCTGCCATTTTAATGAATTTTGGTTAATTTCTTCTGATGATATCTGTAAAAAAATACGAATTTTAGTAAAATAAGACAAGAAAAATTAATAATAAATCAAAAATATAAAAATAACAAAAGTTTTGTTTTTTTTTTTTTTTTTTTTTTTTTTTTTTTTTTTTTTTTTTTTTTTTTTTTTTTTTTTTTTTTTTTTTTTTTTTTTTTTTTTTTTTTTTTTTTTTTTAAAAGAGTTTCAAAAGATTCTAGGTGTTTCCATTATTTTGCCCAACATCCTGGAATATATATCCTGGATATATATATATATATATATATATATATATTATATATATATATATATATATATATATATATATATTATATTTATATATATATATATATATATATATATATTTATATATATATATATATTATATATATATATATATATATATATATATATATATTTATATATATTATATATATATTATATTTATATATATATATATATATATATATATTATATTTTTATATATATTATATTTATATATATTATATATATATATATATATATTATTTATATATATTATATTTATATATATTATATTTATATATATTATATTTATATATATTATATATATATATATATATATATTATATTTATATATATATATTATATATATATATATATATATATATATATATATATATTTATATATATATATATATATATATATATATTGTATATATATATATATATATGTATATATATTATATATATATATATATATATTATATGTATATTATATATGTTATATATTATATATATATATATTATATATATATATATGTATATATATATATTATATATATATTATATATATATATATATATATATATATATTATATATATATATATATATATATATATATATATATATATATATATATATATATATATATATATAAAAAATATATATGGGATAGTTGTGTATGTTCCAATCCATAGACAATAGTATTACACCTAGAGAGATTTAGTATCGCAGGCTATTTCAAGATGAAAGTTAGTCTGTGATGATTTATAACTATATTTGAACGGGTGAAAATAGTTAACATGCACTTGTTTCTTTCATATATTTGCTTTCACGCTTCAAGAAAAATACATGTCGTTGTTTCTGTACACAAATTTGAAATACAAATGTGTACTTGAATGTAGTGTTTATTAATATAAACTTTACTTTAGTAAGCATACGAGTTTGAGTAGACATCCGAATTTCATTTAAAGTAGTCAAATTAACGTCTTTCAGCTTGGATTATTGAAAGTCATTATATATATATATATATATATATATATATATATATGACAAGAAGATTACACAATGTAATGCATTTTTCAACATATTCTTTTTTTTTTTGTCCATTTGACTGAACACTCTTCCAATCTATATAATTTACAAATAGTTTGAAACGTTTAATGAAAGGATCTTATCAATTTTCATCTAATAAAACATCAGTTTAAAGAGTTATTGAGCAACACTCTATATACATATGCACACAATATATATCGTCACAAAGAAATAAGGTACACGTCTATAGCTTTTATGTTGATTTACAACATGGCCGACTAAGAACAAAACAATCCATGTATTTATCTTACAACATATTGCTTTTCATTATGGCGTTATATGCAGGAAACAGCTTTTTATATTTTAAAAATAAATAATTATCAGGACATGTTTAAGAACGGGTGATCAGTTAAACAATAGAGTCTAACGCAAACCATCCATTCGTCCATTCTTTCTTTACATAGAACAAATCGGATTGTGCTTCTCTACAGGAGGCAACCATCACTTTCAGTTCTCATTTTCACTTGCATTCCGACGGCAAACTTTTATTATGACTACAATCTTATGTATTGCGTTCCACACGCAATTCCCGGACGTTTCACGTAGATCTCAACACAGAAGCAGGAAATGTCAAAACAACGCTGATTTTTAGTCTTAACAAGAACCAACAGTTTTCCTGCTGGCAAAAGAAATACATGTCACCAGGAGGCCACGGTTCAGTTTGCTTGCTAAGCCTTCCTTCACAGTTAGGCCATCAAAACAAAAGATGTCGGAATTGAAGTGCCACGTGCTTCGATTTCAGTAGATCAGGCTTCCCTCTTTGACTTTACAGCTTATCGGGAAACCGAAACCTTTCAGATAACGTGTAAATATACAGAGACAAGTTGATGCCTGATGAATTCCGAGGCGTGTCAGAAGAAATCGATCTATGCATTAATCAGAAAAGGGGTCCTTGGAATGATGAAATCTCACGTGGATATTTCCAACAATGGGATGGGATAATAAAACTGAAAATAGACCTTATGTCTCCAGTCTTCTGGTCGTAAAAGTTCTTTCTCCTTTCCGGGCCAGCTTAGCGATCTCAAACAAATTCTGTTTTATTACCCGTTTTGAGTACACTTTTCATCTGTAGCTTGAAAGACTTCTTTCTGTGTTGTCGTGTCAGACAAGCTTTCTCTTTCTTTCTTGTTCAGTTTCATATTTGTCTTCTCCTTTTTCTTTATGTATAAGTGTGTAGCTTTCAGTCTGTTACATTTCCCGATATGTCTCCATCAGTGTTTCGATTTATCCATGCCTGTACAATCATTTTGTGTATATTTATCCATTGCTATGTTCATATCGATCATTTTACTTGTCTGCATAGTGACTGACTAATCCGTCTATAGCAAACTGATGATATATATTGATATATATGTTTTCTTGATAAGCCGTTAAAATGTTTGGCATTTTCTCTTTATTCTCTCACGTAGGAGACAGTAATTTTCCAGTTGGTCATATTATGAACAAACTCCAGGAGAATTATAGATGGCGTTGCTGATTACCAGAATTTCTTAAAAAACATGAATATAGTGGCAAGACACTTTCTTACAAAAAGTTGGTGAGACATTGTGATGGAATCGTTTTGATTATTGCTTGAACCCGTCGTCTACTGAA
Source organism: Acanthosepion pharaonis (assembly GCA_903632075.3). Classification (NCBI taxonomy): domain Eukaryota; kingdom Metazoa; phylum Mollusca; class Cephalopoda; order Sepiida; family Sepiidae; genus Acanthosepion; species Acanthosepion pharaonis. The sequence continues at coordinate 857,837 of CAHIKZ030000341.1, forward strand.
AACAATTAAAAAAAAAGAGAGCTGGAATAATCACACATTATCACATAATAGACATCGCCTTATTATAAGTACAAAAATGAACTACAAGGATAGTCCCTAAACAGAGTCATAAAATAAATTCCAATGAATGTTGGGTACATTGGACACACGAGATTAAAATTTTGTGTGGAGAATTGTTATCTATTGATTCACGGCGAAACGCTCATTTATATCTAAGTTTATTTTATGTACTGTGTCCCTATAGAACATGGACGATCATTTACTAATATCTCTGTCCTTTTTCCGTCATCCATTTATACAAGCTTGTTAGGTAGGTTACTCACCATTTCTAGCTTCCTCCCTCGCCTTCAACGTCTTCTGTGTGTGAAATATCCCAACCCTCTTTCCTCATTATGTACAATAGAAATTTCAACTCTTTCTGCTTCTGTGTCCTGTTTGTTTCCATTTTTCTTAAATGAATGAATTTAGATTTGACTGAATAGTTTTCTACGGCTTATCAAATCTTAGCGGGTTATTTAAAGCCAGAAAATATTTTTTTGATTGTAAAATATTTTGGGCCCGCAAACAGATATTGAATGACGGAAGACAACATCAACAAAACTAGACTTGAGTAAATATATTGCCAATTTTATTTTTATTAGAGAAAATACATCAGCAAAAATATCTCTGCATGTTCATGTAGAGGGTTGTGTTAAATATGACAGTTTTGTAGCAGTTGCGAATTATTGTCCTGTTTTTGCTGACCTGAAAATGACAGTTTTGCAATCGCTGGGTAGTGTTGTTCTGAAAAAAGACAGGTTTGTAGTTCTTGAAAATTGTTCTCCTAAAAAGAACAGTTTATTGGATGGATGGATGGAACTGCGGCTGGAACAGATACTACACTTTGATCCTCGTGCTTATTGAGCTATTAAGCTTTCTATTATATCTGAAATCACAACAATCGCTGGTTTAGATTCTTCTTCGGGCTGTTTTTGTTTTATGTATGTAGGAAGACCGTCACAATACAACTTTAACAGCTCAACCCTCGTTTGTTTTGCTTTTTGCTAACGAAGTTTGCCTATTTCTTGATACTTTGTTTAGCTTTTAGAACGCATCCTTTACTATTGCAGTACATTTTGGTGAGTTGAGGAGTTAGTACTTTGACGACAGATTCTACTAGTTATGGTGCTCCTTATTTCTATTATTTTACTTTTTGTCATTTACTGAGGCATAGCTTTTTAGAACGCCACTTCTGTGCGAGAAATGGGACAAGGATCAAAGATGTCCGAGTAAATCTGCTTTGAACGGCGGACTGTTTTGAGGTTTCGAAAAAATGCTCAAGACAAGCCACCGCCAATGAGATATGTTTTTGTTAACTAAACTCTTGCGCAGAGTAAATACTTAAAACTCTGGAAGATATCAATCGACTTGGGAGCGGAGGCTGCAAATAATAATAAAAAAATATCAAATAATAATAAAAAATACCTCGAGCTGGTGTACTGGTTAGCAAGCTTGTCTCGCTACAACAATTACGCCTGAATAGTGAGTTCGATCCTCACAGAGTGCCCCATACTTTCTGCCTTGTGCCACATCTAAGGTACGCTTGGAAAATCACAATAATAAAAAATATCTTGCCGGTAGCGAACTTAGCATTTATAGTCGACTCAGTTCGAACCAAGAATCATTGATCATAGCGTAATTTTTCTTTTTAAATATATGTTATAATATTGAGAAGAATTATATCGACAATGATGCACCAGAAGTTTAACTGGATAATAAGGTTTCCTTGCAGATATTGCAGGAAAGTGAGCTCCTTCATCACTGCAGTTGCGCGATTTTGGTCTTGGGTTGGAGTAGAGAAAGCTCAGAAAATATTGATTTAATGTATTTATATTTTCGTTACGTTTTGCTCAGACGTAATTATCATTGTTTAGATAATCGATGCAAACTATTCACGGCTAAACATGCAATAGAGTAAATAATTTACTACTGTATATCTACGTGTTCTTTTTTGTTTATTAAGTAAACCAAGCTCAAATAATAAACCCGCCTGGATAAATCTGGAAGCTTCAGAGACCGCTCGTGTAATAGGATTAGATGCAGATGTTTTTCCAGTGCTGCAATTGATGTCCGCTAATAAATGTGAAAATAGAAATCTTTATGATAAGAATTAAATCTGTCATTGATGGAAAAGATAACAGAATTAAAATAACAATAATAAATAAGTTTATTATTGATATTCATCACAGCGATGGAATGAACCACGCTGTTTTGATTAAAACTAAAGTTGAATTCGTTGTCGTAGATCAGAGCGGTTAAGTCAACACGACGATGTCCAAATGCCATGGCATGATGCAAACCAGATGAAAGTAAAGTCAAAAGATGATTGGCAAAGACACTGACTCTCGTGAGAATCGGCGTGGCGATCTCCACTTCGGAGATTAAAATCGTTATAATTTCCTGTACTCTCGGGTCTTTACTATGTCCCATACTAGCTTATTGGCTTATGGCTATATAGCGTTGAAACACTGGTTTCGATGAGCAAAGTTAAGCAACGTCGAGCCTGTTCGGTACCTAGATGGGTGACCACTTCTGAATACCAGGCGCTGCAAGCTTGGAGGTGCGGGTTATGAAATGAATAATGGCTCGAAATTGTTAATCGGGAAGCAGACTTCCACTTCCAGTCTGGTTCGTTACGCGCAATACTCTAGTTCAGTGGTTTTCAACCTTTTTGTTGGAGCGGAACCACAAGGAAACATTCCAGTGGCTCGTGGAACTCCTGCAATAAATTAATTGTCTTATGCAAAAAAAAAAGCTTTCAATTATTAAAATAAAAATACTCATCTTCTGATTTATTTAAAAAAAAAAAAATTAAAAGACAAACTGTAAAAATATTGTATACGTACATATGCAATTTTAATCTTGCTTCTATGGTTATTACACATGTATTAAAAAACTCTAGTTTAAATGGAGGTACCTAAACACACATATCTGCACAGGAGAATTAAAAATTACTGTCAATCATAGTACTTGTGTAACTTTTTACGGAACCCTTGGGCTTTACTGGCGGAACGCTAGGGTTCCGCGGAACTCTAGTTGAAAACCACTGCTCTAGTTAAAAATATGAATCTATCTCTCTCCCCGCCACCAAACTATAGGTTATTTTTTTTTTAGATTTTTGTCGCTAAACCATTATCTTCGAAAAGGAACTTTTACAAACTAAAATATTTTCTCTCTTTAAATAACCTATAAATGGTTAATAAGCCGTAGAAAAAGAATCAATCAATCAACAATTACATAAATTAAAAATTTTTTTACAGTTAAAATTAAAATCTGATTTTTTCTACCTACTTTATTAGTTAATCTCGACTCATTATAGTAGTCTCTGAAATTATACTACTACTACTACAACCATCTGAATGAATATTGTTATCTACTACTACTACCTACATTATAGAATTATCTGAATATTGTTATATACTACTACTACTACAACCACCTACATTATAGAAGTCTCTGAATATTGTTATATACTACTACTACTACAACCACCTACATTATAGAAGTCTCTGAATATTGTTATATACTACTACTACTACAACCACCTACATTATAGAAGTCTCTGAATATTGTTATATACTACTAATACTACTACTACAACCACCTACATTATAGAAGTCTCTGAATATTGTTATATACTACTACTACAACTACTTACATTGTAGAATTCTCTGAATATTATCTGCTAATACTGCTACTACTACATATTGTTAATAATCTACTACTACAACCACCTATTTTTGTGCAATATACGTGACCTATAGGTTAGAATATTCATGCCATTGTCTGTGAATAATTTCCTTACGAAGAATCGTTTCTATGTAACCTTGAACAAAACTTAATGTGGATCACGAATACCACAACCCTATCACTTCAGCTACACGCAAAAGAATGCTGGGTTTTCGTATCTCTGAATTGACACTTTTTTTAAAAACTATTCTGCATTGGTCTCTTGTTTGATATCAGTGTCAACTGTTCTGTCGTTCTCATCCAATCAACTACAAGCATATAGAAATCGTTCACACGGTATTGCATCCGATTGCTGTCACTGACAGAGATATCACAAAGACACCGACCCGAAGAAAATGGTCGAGTAAGAACGCCAAAAATAGATAAATGCGAAACAAATATACATTCAACATAGCTGAACTTGAATAAGCCTGGTTGAGAACAAGTCTAGACTTGTCTTGACACGATTTTGTTATTTGTGCGTTTTTTTTTTGTTTTTTTTGTTTGTTTTTTTTTGCTTTCTTCACATTGGAATTGATGACATTCCAAGCTGTTTTTTCATTGACAGTCATTTATTCAGTTTCTTTCTACACAATGAAAATAATAAAAAAAAAATGTTACATAGAGGAAAGATGAAGGCACAAAGGAAACTTTGGAAAAGATTTGGGTTTGCGAAAAAAAATAGTATTACTTCGCTTATATTACTTGTATTACTGCACAATATCAATAGTTATCTCCTGTGATAATTCCTGTAATTTACGGTTCGTTCACATTCAGCAACCCTTTGCGTCTTAGCAGCTTTATTACCTTGCTTCGGGTGAAATGTTTTCAAACAATATTGGTATGCTACCATCATACTAAACACTTCTCAGTATAAATGCATGTCTTGTATAGGTATAAATATTAAATAGCAATTACGTGTATCGAACTAAGATAAAGCTAGATATTTATATCAAATCTTAATATATATAGTATTTATTCAAAAATTGAAACATAAATATGTTTTAACATCACTACAAAAATAGCCATTTTGTTTCAACGCTTCTGTTGTCTTATTAAGTGATGGTGTTGATTGCAAAATAAAGAGATTTTTGAAAATTCAAAACTAAATCAAACGCCCTCAATACGTGACATATGATGACCAATCATAATACAAGCATATGATAATTAAAAAAAAACATGACGGGATAATCTAAATACAAAGCGATAGTTGTTTAAAGTTAATGCTAGATCAAATCAAGAATCAATATAAAATAACCTTTAAATTGCAATAAAATTAAAAAGAAATATCAAATTAAATCGATCATTAGGTTTAAAATATAAAGTTATTCAAAAATGAAACGAAGGAAAAGGAAACTATAAATATATATTTAAAGCCCAATATATCTGGTAAAATCAACGCTAATGTGAAAAGTATACATGAACGTTACAGATCTCAAACAACAGAACGTCAGCTGATGATATGACAAACACATTCGCATCCTAAAACACAGACACGTGAATAAAACTAAACGTATATATATATATATATATATATATATATATATATATATATACACATACATTAAAGAGAGAGAGAGAGAGAGAGAAGCAGGTGTAGGATATATAATGTATATAACAAATATATTTAAATGGTTGAGGACAGTGTCACTTGGATCACAAATAAAATCAAATGTAGATTGTTAAATGTGGAAAGAGTTGTATGTATAAAAGAAATTAAACGACGAAGAAAAAAATTCCGGGAAGAAATCTCTTTAGGCTGACAACAACTTTTTTTTTCCCAGATAATGCGAGCTCTTAGATAACTGGAAGCAAACCTTCGAAAATATATTTTATGGGAAAGAAACCTGAGAAATTGCCGTGAGGTTCGGGCACAAAGCTCTCTAAAGACAGATATACATGCCTATCTATACATATATCGATAGATAATTCTATAATTTTGCATGGGCAATATACAACTATATATATACGAATATATATATATATATATATATATATATATATATATATATATATATGTGTGTGTGTGTGCTACTCACACTCTGGAAAATCGAAAATATTTATAACCTCGACTATTGTACTTTGTACTCAAAATTCTATCACCTCTTTTTCTCTAGACTTATTTGAAGTAATATTTCGAAGAATATGATTGTCATTGGGTATGTAGATGCCTTGTTTCATCATTTTGAAGTTTAGCATATCATCCTGCATGGGTGAGTATTCCGTTAACATAGCACAACGCCCAAGAGCAGCTAAAGGTAAAGGTTTACTGTGTAGTGTTGAATGAGCGTAAGAAAAGGCAAGAAGTGACGTTCATTGGGCTATACAAGAAAGATAAATGTTGACTCAAGAGACGCAAAGGCTAAGATTCTAGTGATTGGGTAAATATCCTGCCGGAAGTCTGTTCCACAAAGCAGCAGTTCGTGAGAAGAAGCTGTTCGAACGGAACTTATTTTCATTAATGAAATACTACGAAGCTGTCCGAAAGGGGTTCACTTTTAATATCAAAATTGGGATCATTCACACTTCTGTACGTAGCATGGTGTCTCCATTGTAAAGATGATGGATGGTGAGACTAAGAAAGTAGCTCGTTGGTACACAATAAATCGTTGGTAAATAGCGATAGATCGGTGACAGGTTTGCGACACTTCGTCTGTAGGAAAGGGGTTGTAGGGTAGAACTCTATCAAGACAAGCAATATACTGGGTGTAACAGCAAAATTGTCCAATTGTTAGACTAACCTCTGAATCTCTGTATCTTAGAAACGATTAAAGATATCGTACGGGAATACTTCGAGGTTTTTATAACACTATTGGACTCTGCTTTGAGCACTAAGAATGTATGAATACTCTCCAAGCTTAACAGAAGGATCGTGACAAAATCAATCATAAACGAAAATGACAAGTTCATAATTAATTAATCATAGGTAAGAATGGGAAGTATATATATATATATATATATATATGTGTATGATTATTATTAATTAAAGAATATCAAACACTTAAAATCTTTTGACATAGAGCTCTCCCTGGATCTATATCCTCCTGGATATTCCATACGGATTACCATATTGTATCATTACTAATATATATATATATATATATATATATATATATATTCCATATTCAAGATGATCTTCGCCTCTAACCACTGTCTTGGAGTAACAAAGTAACTCACAGGTTTCACGTACGACTTCATTTTTAAGTTTTTTTTTTGGGGGGGGGGGTTCTCCACTGCTCTTTGGATTCTCACAGCTGCAACTACTCTCAATGAACAAACATCTTATGGATTGAGTTGGATCCTTTTTCACCCCAAACAAAGCGGGATGCCACTAGCACGTAAGGGGTTACAGAGTGAGAGCGAGAGTAAAGAGGCGTGATGGAGGAAACGATGAAGAGAAGGACAGGGATTAGGTCAAGACATCTGGATATGTCGATTGACATTACATTTGAATAGTTGGAGATTATAGCTATAAGGGAAACAAGGAATAGGAAGGAAATTCCACAGACGAGAGGTGCGAGATATAAAGCTATTGGAGTAGAAGAGACGGCCACATTTAACCGTTTCGACAGTGAAAAAGCTCTAAATTGAAATGATGATTCCTCTTCCTGTTGTAACCCCCCCTCATCCAGTTTTCCTCTCCACTGTTCCCTCTTTTTAAACTTTTTCGCTGTTATCATAATGGTTCTTCAATAAACTTTGAAGATGGTAGCCAGAGTATAAATTTTGGTACCATTACTGAAGACCTGAATGATCTTTTTCCCCTCACCATTGCTCAATTGCTAAGACAGTGGTGCTGATACAAAAGGATTTTAACTTGTTCTTTTGTAGCTAAATAACTCAAATGTTTTTTCAGTGATTCTTACGACAAATGATGCCAAGATGGCTAAACGTCTTATCTGAAAACCTGGAAAAAAGAAACTCAATTAGTGTTCTTTTTACATAATAAACATTTCGTGGGATAGACAATTTTGCTGATATAGCCGGTATATAAAAGAATTTTTTTTTCACTTGGAATGATTTCGTCTATTATAAGGTATCATTTGAAAAATAAATTAATATGTAGACCCTATATGGGTGAAATTTATTTTTTTAATAAAACCGGATAATCAACAAAACGTCAAATTACAAAAACATTTCTCTCTCTCATATATATATATATATATATATATATATATATATATATATATATATATCTCCATGCACACATCTGTGTAGAAGGATGTGTAATCCTATTTTCCAAGAAAATCTTCTGAAGTTATTCAAACGCCCACATTTATAAACTTCCCAAAATCTCCATATATTCACATGAGGAACCCGCTGTATTTGTTTGTAATCGTATGCATCTAATAATATTCAGATATTCATAATCAGAGCTTTATTTGACTCAAGGTCAAAACTGGCAAAGACGAGCGTATTCTGATAATGTTTCAAGTAGGGAGAGTTTCTCCACCTCGTAAGCCTGCATCGGAATGCCTGCACCCTAAAAACATGGAACATTCCCAGCTGTCTTGGTAGAATATTAAACCTCACACGAGATTCTGACTCTCTCACTCTCTCTCTATCTCTCTGTGTGTAACAGCAAAATTATCTAAAAAAAAAAAAAAAACGCTAAAATAGTTGAGTTTCTTTTTCCAGGTTTTCACTTAAGACGTTTAGCCATCTTGACACCCTTTTTCCAGAAGAAGCACTGAAAAACCCTTTGAGTTATTTAGCTAAAAAGAGAACAGGCTAAAATCGTTTTGTGTCAGCACCACTGTCTTCCCAACTGAGCAATGGTGGGCAAAAAAAGAGGGAACAGTAGAGAGGAAAACTTCTGCAGGAGGTCACAACTGGGAGAGGGATCGTCATTTCATTTTAGAAACCAAAGAGAATAATCAGAAATGATCTATTTCAATTCATAAGACATTTGGCACGTGTGAGAGAAATCTCAGCTATGAAAAATCTAATAAGCAGTGAAAAAAGCCTTGAAAATGAAATCGTCCGTGAAAACTGTGAGGCCCCTTGTTACCCCAGGACTGAAAGTTAGAAGGTAAGAAAGGACGAAGATCATCATGAATACGTTTGAAAATGTTCTTTATATATATATATATATATATAAAACTTAATATTACGAGACATATTTAAAAAAAAAAAAAAAAAAAAAACGGGCGAAGCAACCGGTTTCGCTCCCGCTCTTCAGGCTTCAGCGGGAGATTTAAAATTATCACAGATAAATGTACAATAAAAGGAAGTTGTGAAGAAAAAAAAAATTAGAAAAAAGGAACTAGAGGCAAATGACAGCGAGTCCCAACAAACATTCACGTTGTTTACACAAGAGCATATATATATATATATATATATATATATATATATATATATATATATCCGTTAAGCTTGTCGAGTTATTATACATTCTTATTGCTCAAAGTACCGTCTAATAGTATTATAAAAACCTCCAATAATTCCAGTAAGATATCTTTAAACATTTCTAACATACGACGGTTCAAACCATAATCTAACAAATAGACAATTCTGCTGTTACACCCGAGATATATATATATATATATATATATATATATATATATATATATATATAAGCTATATGCTCTTGTGTAGTGTGTGCTTATTTTCTCAGAAGTACTTCATAAAATCTTAAAGACAATCGAGATTACATGTTATATTGCAAACGTAAAGAAGGTTTTAATCAACTACAATTGATTAAGTTTCTCACCTCTCTGGGCTTTCTTTCAGAAAAAAAAATGCCTTTCGCTTCTCCGTCGGTGTTTTAACGTTTATCGCTGAAATAAAGTATAAAGTTTTAGATAAGAAGGATGAAGCTTGGATTGTTGTTTTACTTATCTCGAAGGCGTCTGACAGTTGAGTATGCTGGTCTTAACAAATTAATGTTTCTGGTAAAATTATTGATTTTATTCAGTTTTTCTTATAAATGTTGTCTTGAACAGCCACTTTTCTAGAACTCTTTACATTAATGCGCATGTCACCTAGATCTATATGTTGTACCTAATTTGTGTCTCATTTACAAAAGCTACCTTCCCGGTGTCATAATTTCCAGACTCTGTTTTTTGTGTTTATGCTGATTACGTAGTTATTTATTCTTGTCTTAATAGTAAGTCAGATATATTCCATAAGCTCAACATGGCAGCTGAAATCGAAAAGTTGTAAACGGGAGCAACAAATTAGATGCTATAAAATATCTTATATTTTGCATAAGAACAATTTACATTCGTTTTTTTTTCTGCAAATTAAGACTATTTTTTCCAAACCGATTTTCAATTGTAAAGTCAGTTATCAGTAACAATTAGAAATGTTAAATTAAAAATTGTAACCAGATGTTAGAAATATTTGAGTTTCTCTGTTTTCATACCACAAAATAATTTCAATGACTATTATCTGTGTCTTAATTGGCATCGTGAAAGAAGCAAAAAATGAAACGAGAGAAATCTCTTCAGTTCCAGAAATAAACAACCGGAACATTCGAACCTTTAACTAAAAACCTCGGGCTGCCAGTCAGATCTTAGAGTGCACATCATTCTCTCACTTCTTCGAGAACGGCTAGATTGATGAATGAGTTTGCATATGCGCCATGCACCAAGCATTTTCTTTATCTACACGAAAAGGTTGAAGTTTGCGTGGACCACCAACGATGAAAGAATGTTTATGGTCATAAAGAATCTACCACGTCATTTTCTTTTAAATGTTGTTTGTCACTGCAATACGCGAGATAGGATACAGAATCTGGTCTCCTGGGGAAAAAAATCATGTAAAGCTGATTAACTGAACGATAAGACTGGCCCGTTTAAATCACGAAATCACCCGTGTACAATAACCAGCATGTTGTCGTCCATGTATTCGCAAACGCATAACGGCTACGAATAGATCACCGTCCACTTTTACGTACATGGGATTAAGTCGTGTGTGTGTGTGCATCTTTGTTTTTTGTTAACAGTGAGATTAACTCTGTCCAAGCCCGGTGGGGGGAGCGCTTGAGTTAGTGTTACATGCGAATTGGTGGGGCAGATAACGTTTAATCCTAAACTTGAACAGGTTAAGTTTGTAGTGATCGGGGTAACATCCTCTTGGGAATCGGTTCCACAGAACAGTGGTTCACGGGAAGAAGCTGCTCAAGTGGAACTTACTTCTCACCAAAGGAATAAGGACGGAATGATGGTGGCTTTCTACAATGATTGGCGGGTCCTAGTCGTGATTGTTTTAACTGGCGGTATTAAGGAATGCATTTCGTCCGAGAACTTTCCATGGAAGTAGCAACAGAGCAGCCAGTGGAATGCCACATACCATCTATGAGAAAGGGCTTTTAGTGTAGAAAAAAATATGTCACCCACAAGAACGCAAGGCGCTTTTAGATTCTATCGAGCCTGGAAAGATCCTGTCCAAATATGACAGTAGTACTCAGTTTTGGGTCTGATCTTGCTCTTGTAAATGTAGAGGATATCACGAGGATTCAGATATTTACTGGAGCGATGGATCATATGTACGAGTTCCACTGGAGGTCTGGGGTAAGCTTAAGGTCCAAAAGACGTTCAAGAGGTGATATCCATGCATTGTAACTTGTGGTAGTTCGGGGGGTCCAATCGGCGATAATGGAATGTAACTAGTGAAGACACTGAATGTAACTCTCCAGTTTCCCGCCCCCCCCCCACAGATGTTAGACGGTCGATCGGAACCCGTACTGCTTGTCGCTCAAGAGGCTGTTCTTGTTTTGTCAACCTTTTTTTTTTTTATTATATCCTCAAAAAGCTTGCTAAAGATAGTTCGGTGAGTGATGGGTCTATACTGAGAGGGGGGGAGCGTTCAATCACGTTCTTGAAAACGGGGCATACGCTTGATATTTTCCATGATCTTGAGGAGAATTTTTCTTTCAAGCAGCACTTCGCTAGGATCAGGGATAGTTCCGGGTTGATAGTCAAAAGGACGACCACTGGGATTTTGTCAGGGCCAGATCCTTGCTTAGAGTTGAAACTTTTGATTATTCTTGAGACTTCTCTCGCTGTAATGAAAATATTGTTGAGATTTTGTTCAGTGAGACGTGGGAAGGGGATGATGAACCTGATTTTCAAATAAAGGCGCGGATATTTTCACCAGTCTTAGTGTAGAGGATGTTCAACATGCTTTGCGGATGAAAAGCAAAACTTTTTGAGCACCTTTAATTTCATGAAGTAATTCTAGTAAAAACATTAATCCACCACATACGATTGTTAAATTTTGACAATTCTTCTACCTGGAAAAGAAGTGTTGGCGATTTCAGTCAGCTTGTCTTCTGTTTTTTTTTAACTCTAGTTAGAAGATAATGAATTCAACATGTCCGAAATAAAAATGGCGGCTAATGCTATTCGAAACACCTTCCAGAAAGGCACGAAAGAATTTGCAGATTTCAGACCACGATTTCATATCTGTTTTCCTAGGTATCTCCGTTCGTGGTCCAGAATTAGTAGCCTATCGTTTTGAAAAAATTGTAGATATTCCCAACAGACGTTCCAGACAAGGAGCCTCGTTAAGAGTATGATGGTCCATCATGATTAGGTCTAATTAATAATGATGATGATGATGAATCGTTACTAGATCTATTTTGAAGGCACTGAATGTATTTCAAGCTATTTACTCAGCTAATGATTAGTGATACAGGACCTTTGAAAAGGTCTCGTGGGCCCCTGTCGAATCTATGATACAAACCCCCTGCCCGAATCTATGATTCGACAATGCTCTACCTAATACATCACAATTTTCATAAGGTAGTATACACATAAAATACAAATTTTATTGTAATCTACATATGTACGATAATGGATATTATGCAATATAGTCAACAATTCTACTAGAAAAATTGAAAATAAATATGATGTATCTAAATACAAACTAGACTGGAGTAATGAATAGCGGCTCGTATTGAGGAATCGGAGAGCCGAGTTCGAATTCCAGTAGAATCCTTTATATTCACTTACGTGCTAATACCCTCGGGAAAGGTATGAAACCTATTCTCACCCACCACCAGCTATGAATAATTAGTAGGACAGATCGGGTTTTATAGCCTTGGATGATACATGATCGCCTAAGGCACATAACTGACTGAGATAGTAGATCATTTCGTCTTAAATAAATCAACAATGTTTTGGGGTTATTTTTAACGTCCACTTGAAATTTTTCTTGTTAAAAAGTTGAATAATTTTAAAACATTCAGCATTTATGGATAAAAAAATAATGAATTTTATATCGTGTTTTTCCAAGACTTAGCATTGGCAAAACAAATTCACAGATTTAGACAAAAAACAAAAACAAACAAAATGACGTCACAATCCGTGAAAATTTGTCAGCCTTTAATCATCCGTTCTTCTTAGTTTAATTTTTAACAGATATAAATTTAGGTAGAAAAAAGCAAGTCTTGATAAGATAGCAAGCATCACCCCAATCAGACTTGATCACCATCCCGGTCGGGAGGTGGGGTTTTACTTACCGGCCTTGTGATATTTAAATCAGGCGATAGATCACCTGCCAGGTTCTGGCCATCTAGATTTTTGGCCGTTTCGTCTGCATAGATATTTACTCATGGTCTGAGAATGTTCTTATGCGGATCTTTAATATATATTAAAGGGCTTCGAAGGACAGGCCATTAACAACGACCTTCACAGGACAACCTCAAAGGAAAGACTTGACTTAAAAATATTATATAGGAACTGTCAATCTGGAATTTATGCCAGAGAAAATGAGGAGTTTATATGTATAATGTAAATACATAAATTAAAGTTTGTTTTTTGTTTGTTTTTTAAATAAAGAACAACGTTGTAAATAGTATAAAAATCTATTTTAAATATTTATTTTTCTTTAGAATTGTATTGAAAATCAAAAATGCATTGTCATTGGTCAGGAATTAAGAAATATTAACATATTTAAAGCCATGCGTGATACAAGCTTAGGCGATCATGTATCTTTCGAAACATGACTGACGAGGCAAATGTATCCAAAGCTATAGAACCCGGACTGTCCTGCTATAGCTGGTGGGGGAGAAGAGGAATCATACCTTTCCCAAGTGTATTAGTACGTGAATGGATTCGACTGGAATTCGAACTCGGCTCTCCGATTCCTCAATCCGAGCCGATATCCATTACACCGTGTCTCCTATTTAAAAAGAATACAGTTCTTTTATTTGAAATTTGCCATATAAGTACGTATGAAACTGTAACGCCTCGTCGTCAAACTATTTGCTGGAGAACCGAGAAGCTGATTCTAAATAAAATTATCCTTCATGTTCAGATGTATAACATTTCCGGATTTGGTTGACTAACACGGAAATGCCAGCGGCACATATTTGAAAATTACCCACAATTCCTTATCACGTGATTATATGGCTAAATACAAATCTTGCCAATCAAATGTGCGCTCCAATTGATAGCATTCGATTGAGAAATATAATTCCTGCATGAGATTTCACTTTCAACAGCGAGACATTAATATCACTTCGATTTTGTTCGGTCGAAAAATCCATAATTGCAATGTCTTGAATGAAGAGAGCGTGCATTTCAATTTGTTTATTGGATGCATACACATTATTTCCCGCCAGATAAAGTTTATTTTCTTCCAAATTTTGTTTAAAAAGTCACCTTTCATGATATAGTAAAAAGGTTTAGAGAAGGCTAACTTGGAAAACCATTCGGTTGAAAAAGTTTAACAATTTAAAAAAATAAATGAATTCAAAATATATATATACTTAAAAAGAGTACGATGTGTAACAGCCCAGAAAAGGAGAGAAAAGATCCATTCTATATAATAGGAACCTTCTACAGTGTGTTAAAGTGACTGACATTGTTTCTTTGAGAAACTTGTAATGACATTAATTTAATTTTTTGTTACGGAAGTCATAATTATATAGCTGTGTTATCTTGAGGTGGTTTCTTTGTGGCTGATAATAAAGTCACAGGAAATAGTCACAATTAATTTATGGTAGCTGTTAATAAAGTCCTTTCTTTATGTCTGGTACTTAATGAGGATATGGGCCCGCTCTGTTTAAAAGGGGAATTCATAGTAAATCGACCAGTCTCTAGAATTCGTTTTCTAACAATGCTACTGTTACATAATCGATATATTATTAGGAAGTCCTAGTGTCCCATAATACTCGATGAAAGTTTCAATTTCACATTAAAATTTGAATTAAAAGTTATTTGAATTTTTCATTTATTTATGAGGCTGGGATTTTGTCCACATTTAGGATAAAAGGCTGGGATTTTGTCCACTTTTAGGATAAAAGGCTGGGATTTTGTCCACTTTTAGGATAAAAGGCTGGGATTTTGTCCACATTTAGGATAAAAGGCTGGGATTTTGTCCACATTTAGGATAAAGGCTGGGATTTTGTCCTTTTTAGGATAAAAGGCTGGGATTTTGTCACTTTTAGGATAAAAGGCTGGGATTTTGTCCACTTTTTAGGATAAAGGCTGGGATTTTGTCCACTTTTAGGATAAAAGGCTGGGATTTTTTGTCACTTTTTAGGATAAAAGGCTGGGATTTTGTCACTTTTTTGGGATAAAAGGCTGGGATTTTGTCCACTTTTTAGGATAAAAAGGCTGGGATTTTGTCCACTTTAAGGATAAAAGGCTGGGATTTTGTCCACTTTTAGGATAAAAGGCTGGGATTTTGTCCACTTTTAGGATAAAAGGCTGGGATTTTGTCCACTTTTAGGATAAAAGGCTGGGATTTTGTCCACTTTTAGGATAAAAGGCTGGGATTTTGTCCACTTTTAGGATAAAAGGCTGGGATTTTGTCCACTTTTAGGATAAAAGGCTGGGATTTTGTCCACTTTTAGGATAAAAGGCTGGGATTTTGTCCACTTTTAGGATAAAAGGCTGGGATTTTGTCCACTTTTAGGATAAAAGGCTGGGATTTTGTCCAATTTGGGGATAAGAGGCTGTGATGATGTCCACTTTTGGGCTAGAGGCTGGGATTTTTTTCGGTGTGTTAAACTTGTCTTGTTTCTTTTTTTTTTTTTTTTTCTGTCACGATTTTTTCCTGGACTCGGTTTCTTTTGTTAAAAAGATATATGTAATAAGTTATAGTGTAGATATTATAGTAGCCACATTAGGTATATTCGAAATGGAGATATTGTAAGCGGGTTGCATGCGACATGCGTTTTGCTTCGGGGACACTGAAGCCAGTTCGAAGAGTGAACGATACGCGTCTTTTCAATACGTCATCCTTAGTGAAAAGAGAAAAAAATGATAAATGGTGTGTCCATTTCAGTTTACACCACTTTATACAATATCATTTTAGCGTCATTAAGAGAAGTCTTTTGGCAGAGAAGTTAGGCTAATTCCACAAACCCTTTATGGGAATCAGCGTACACACATCACACCGCAAACATAGTCCCAACTGTTCACAGCACCTTTAGTCAGAAATTATTTTACTTGTACATGAAAAACTTGTTGTTTTTTTTACATAATGAAATAGATTCTTTTAAGGCAAGTTTTAAATTAAGTTAAATTGTAGATTCCTTTCTTTTGTTTCTGTGCTAATTTTAATGAAAATATTGTGAACGATATGTCATTCTTAAAACATGGTTTTTACACGAGTTACATATTAAATATTTATTAGGCTGTTAATTTTGCATTCAACTAATTACTTTAGTATATTTTGTTTCTGCTAAATAAAGCTTTGAAATTTTTTAATATTTAAAATGAAATTGTTAATATGCATCGTCGAAAAACAAGCAATAAAGCTCATATATACCTTTATTGGGGCCCGCCTTGCATTTCAGAGAGAATTATTCTTAAAATATGGACAAGTCCTGTCTATCAATCTTCAAATTTCCAAATTCGGTGTTTATTTTTTCGGTAAATTTGCCAAAGTTCATATTCATTTTTATTTCATATTATTTTTTACCAAGTACTTTCGAATGTTGCTACATTCGTTTTCAAATATTATGATTTGTGTGTATTTACGTAACTTTTCACAAGTTAGAGAGAAACCATTTCAAGTCACTCAAAATGACGCGATATAAATGGTCGAACTGATTTTGTTTTTTATGAATATCTCCTAAAATAGCATTTAAGTAATAAAATATGTTGGAATAATCAATAACACTTTATCATTTTTTTCAGAAAAAAATATTAGTAGTAGCAGTATCACTTGGCGTAGATGAATACTAAGCCACTACGAATAATACGGTTCTCAGAGTAGGATCGAACTCGCCAGCAATGTTTTATAAAGAAAGAAATAGCTAATGAAGTTGCCACCACCTAGACACTTCCTTTCTACTTGTGTATGCAGCGATACATTCGTACTTTTAATATATAAAACAATTACTACGGAGCCTTTGAGAATGTTTAATATGTTTGTCTGAAGAAAATATTCACCATTATTTTTAATTAAAAACGCCAACACTCAGTACTGAATAGAATGATAAACTCATTAAGAACAAGTTTGATGACGTCAGTAACTGACGCAAAGTTGAAAGAAATAAGTGACCTGAAATACAATGGCGGTTTTTGCCGTATTATGAAAACACTGAGTAGCAAAAAAACAAAACAAAAAAAATCTTTTTAATATAAAAGATAAATCCAAAACTTTCCTAATTATTAACGAAAAATGATAAAACATAACTAAAAACACATCAACTTTTATAATCAACAATAAGAACAAAATAGTGGGTTTATTTCTTTGACGTGTAAGGGATGGAAAGAGAGAGGTAAATTGACCACACAGCTCATCAAACTTTTTTCTATTTAATTTTTCTTTTTTTCTTTTTCTTTTTTTTCTTTTCTTTTTTTTTCTTTTTTTGCTTTTTTTTTCTTTTTTCTTTTTTCTTTTCCTTTTCTTGTTATTCTTTTTCTTTTCGCATTTCTTTTATTTCTCGTTTTCCCCTTTTCTTTTATTTTTACCTTTTCCTTTTTACCCTTTCTTTTCTTCCTTTTTTCTTTCCCTCCTTTCTTCTTTCCCTTCTTTCTTCTTTTTTCTTTTTTCTTTTTTTTTCTTCTTTTTTCTTTTTTCTTTTCTTTTTTCTTTTCTTCTTTTTTCTTTTCTTTTTCTTTTTTCTTCTTTCTCTTTTTTTCTTTTTTCTTTCTTCTTTTCTTCTTTTTTCTTTTTTCTTTTTTTCTTTTCTTCCTTTTTCTTTTATTTTCTCGAAAGAATAAAATAAACTACTTCGAAGCAAAGAACACCAGAATCATGTAGATAAATGAACAAATTAAAATAATAACTGAAAAAAAGCAAATGAAAAAACAATGTTTGTTTGTTATATCTTTTTTTTTCTTTTTTTTTTGTTGTTATTTCATAAAATTCACCACCAAGTCTGATCACGGGAAAAAAAATGGCTGTAAATTGCCGAAAAGGTCACCTCTGGTCAGACTGACTCCCTGGCGCCGACTACCCATAAGTGATGGGAGTTGGGGCGTTAACGTTTGTTTGGAACGAGACTTAATGGTAATATCGCAGTTATATTGCGTCTGCCTGTGGTAAAGTTAGGGCAACAGGAAAAGCCGGGTGTTGGATGGGTTGAGTCGAATATTTGAAATTGTGAGGACGGCCCTGATGAAATTATTAGCGATTCGGTCGAGCGTGCTTCTATAGCGGCAACTTGGGAGACACGTACTTGCAAATAAGGCCGGCTAATGTGCAATAATTGTTTGCGTTATTCTCATGGCAACAATTCCAAAATTCATTCGTGGAAAAGAAGGAAGTTGAAAAAGAGATGTGTGAACGAAAACTACGAGTGAAGGATTAATTAACAAAGAGTGACGAAGGAAAGTGTCTAACGAAAGAAGAGATTTTAGGAATTAAATTTGAGCAAAGTGTTGATATATTGAAAAAAAAAATGAATTGGTGAATGGACGCGCCACAGAAAATGATTTTTGAATGAGGATGGATAGAGGAGAACATTGAGGATTTTATGAAAAAAAGAAGAGACTTAAAAAGGAAATTCTGGAAAGTAACGACGCTGGAAATAAAAAAAAAAGATTAAAATAAAAATCTAACTATGGCTAAAATATTTAAAAGAAAACATAGTGTTATTGTCCAGGTTAGAACCAAGGAAGAACAAAACGAACACAAGAGTAGAAATAACGAAGGTATATTACACGAAATAATAATACAAGATGTGGAAGGTGTTAGTATGACTGTCAGTCTGGTTTGGAGTGAACTACTATCGGCTCGACTCGATTCGGTATCTAGACACCCCGCCACGAGGGTTGCTTGTGGCACAAGACCGAGTTTAACGTGGGTTTCACGATCCCGTAGGCTCGGCCAAAAAATGCCCGTAGAACCCGTATAAACGGGATCGGGTTGATCACCCTCCCCGAACGAGACTCTGCCCTTCGGCTGAGCTTCGTCCGGATTCCCCTCTGTTCAGAGGCAGAGAGTTCGACCGTCAAGCCGAGAAGCTCGGCTCGATCCGACCCTCTCTCTTGAGAGGCGTAGTATACATAGTGTTAGGAAGAGTTAATTCTGTAGTTAAGGACCCATGACACATAGCAAAACCAAAAAAGGAAGACAAAACAGAAGGCTTAGTTAAAATAAGAAAAAGTAATGTTAGGCGAAGTATGGGCCGGTAGTTTATCGGCCATCAGGGGAGAAACTGGAATTGCAAACAAAAAGAGTTCATTTCCAGCCTAGTCTGTTACAGTCATTTCTTTCATTGTGAAAGACATGAATCTGTTTTCTCCCATCTATGGGTGAAATAAGAGGACAGACTAGGTTCTGTAACCATAGATGATAATCAGTCAAGGAGAATTGCAACTGTGAATTAAAAAATAGCAAGGGCAAATGGAAATTATTTCACTATCTTCACAAATAAGTCGTGGAAATCTACAGAGTATAAGTGGATAATTCAATTTGTATATAGACACATGTCTGAGCAATCGGAAGTGACCCAAACGTAACCGAAAATACCAGTGTATTCGGTCTGTTTTCTATCTATCTCTGCCGAAGTTTTAATAAAAGTGAAACATGTTAGATTGATATATGTTTCTTATTTGCTATTTTATTTTATCCTGTCGGATTCCGATCCATAATTGATCTTTAACACACTCACACACACACACACACACACACACATATATATATATATATATATATATATATATATATATATATATATGATGAATAATCTTGGGGTTTCCAAAGAAAACCTCACACAATCAAATAGTTTCTAATAAATATTTATTATAAAAACATATTATATACTAAAAAATACATTAGAGTATTATCATATAAACACATCCGAAAATTTGTAACAGTTAACAGTAATTATTTACCCACGCAGCAAGATGTGGCACAAGGCCGAGTTTTAACGTGGGATATCCGAGCCTGTAGGCTCGGGCAAAAATTCCCGATCGACCACGTAAAAACGGAAGCAGTTTCCCGAGACGAGACTCTGCCCTTTGGCATAGCTTCGTCTGGGCAATACCCCCTCTGACATGTGCCAGGTAAGTATTAATAGTAATTTCATTAAGAAAACCTCTCTCTCTCTCACACACACATACATATAAATATATATATGTGTGTGTGTGTGTGTGTGTGTGTGCCTGTACGTTACGTAAGTTTTTTCTCTTTGAAAAGTTATCTCGTCAGACCACGCCAAGACATCTAATGTGAAAAAAAATATCGGATATTATTATATTATTACCTGGACCAAGAATTTATCAATCATCTCCTCATCGTGGGTTTAAGTAAAAGTAATTTTTATTGATGATAATTTCATCAATATTAATTTGCCACATCGGAAGATTGATAGTACATAAAAATTTAGTAGTCTTTTCTTTGTTTCTAACGAATTTTCTTTTGTTTCTTAGTATTTGCTTTGCTTTTGGAAGGTATCTTTCTCTATACGAATATACATATGCTGTTTGGATTTCGCCATCACATTTTTGGTCCGCTATAAAAACCCATCCTAGATATTTCAGTTTTCTTAGTGTTTCATTCCGTCGTCTCCAGTTTATAATTCGCATCTTAGGCTGCTTCCTTCGCTGACAACCATACATTCTGTATTTTTTCCAGTTTATATTTAGTCCTTTCGCTTTCACTAGATTCATTAGGAGTTTCTAAAGTTAACTTTCAATGTTTTTTTTTGTTTGATTTTTTTTTTTGTTGTTTTTTTGAAACTGTCTCATTTGCATATCATATGTTAAGATTTATGTCCGCTAATAATAAATCCTGATAGGACTTCTAATTCTCTCAGGATTGCCTACATGCAAAGGTTGAATAATCCGGTGAGAAAACGCATCTATTCTTAGAATGCGCCGGCCGAGTTCTCTTAGTATCACCTTCTTTTATAGGTTAAATAAATCTGATGAGAAGACAAATCTTTCTTTCTTTTTTTTTTTTTTTTTTTTCACAACTCTTTCTATTTTTGTATGTTTGTTCAATTCACTTACGATGTTAAACTTAGTAAATATCGATAATCATTTCGGGCTGAAAGCAAGAATTTGTGAACTTCGTTTTACCAAGTTGATATGCTGATATCTGCGAATAAACAGGAGAAATGTAGGTCGAATATTACTAGAATATGAACCGTACACAAAATAGGAGACTTCTCTCATTCGAAAATATCCATGTATAGAACGGTGTTATGGGAGAGGAGGTTTAATACGGATCAGGATGAAAGTAATGGAAAACTGATAAGGTCGTATTAGATATTTCCATGAAAAACTGGTGTCGGCAATGGATGATCGTGTGTCAGACATCCACGTCATTCTCGGACTAAAAGACAAAAAGACTGTTCTTAGTTGGAGTAGCCTTATACAATTAGAAAAGTCATCTATTCATTCTATTTTCATCCATTTTTTTGTCTTCTTGAAAATTACGTTTTTTTTTTTTTCTCATCGGTCATAATCTCAAAATTATTTCTCTTAATTACTCTTGGACGCTAAAAAGTGAGGCTACTTATATATATATATATATATATATATAGAGAGAGAGAGAGAGAGATATTGATATGAATGGGCTCGCATTTGCAGAACTGAACTTGGAGGGATGACTTATGTGCGATGTTATAAGAAACGAAACGATGTAGCTATGATAGTGTATTTCTGACACTTAAAGCAAATGACAGGATTAAAGAACGACTGATAGATAATATTTAGGGGCCAAAAGATGCATAAAGTTATTTCCGATGTAGCAACTATTGGAGAATGTTCTTCATAGGCAGAATGAGTAATTGAATTCTGGATAGAAGCGAGTAAGGTGATAAATCTATATGCAGGCCTGAGTTATGCAAGAACTGGATTAGTGGTGTTTAACATGAATGATTAACATCCAATGGCAGATAAAATTAAATCAAATCCCATAAATATTCAACTTACCCATCAACTCGTTCTACAATGCATACTTCATTATGTAGCTATACTAATTGTTGACCAACAAGTGTAATATTATTAACACCCTGCCATCGGGTAGCAGGAAACTCGTTACACGATTGGTTTCTCCGCTCAACCAATTTAAACTCCATTGAATATGTGCTGAATATTTCACAGATCTTAATTTCTCTACAGCCATAAACAAAAAAAATTCATGTAGGAAATCATACTGAATATAACTGGGTATATATCGGACAACGAGACCATTGCACCATAGAATCAATGATACATTGAAACGATTTCCTTTATTTAGGATAAGGAACATGTTACACGTTTTGATGCAAGTTTTTGGGGAACTTATCAAAAGCTAAAAAGACAAATAATCTTATTTCCTTCATAACATCAGGAGAATAAGATCTTCAGAATTAACCTTATAATTTATTTTCTATACAACTAGCTAGTATAGCTTACTGAGTATACATATCATTATACATATAAACGTAGACACTTAGGGAAAACGGAGTGGCGTCAGTGTGTTTCATGGTAGATCACAATATTCACGCCGTTTGTATTGGGCTTTGGATCGACTATTTATATAAGTGGATCGATGGGTAGTTAGTACTATTGTGTTATCCTAACTGTTGTTATATATATACACACTCAACCTTAAAATTTGACGTATGAGGGTCAAGCCGATCAATTCCAAGGAAACCGACAGCAGCACATGAGACTTGATTATAGTGGTTTCGTGCAGGACCATCCACACATTTTGAAGGGCCGAATACAGAGATCTCGTGCACTAGGTGCCACAAGGTCCCCAAACGACCCTCAGCAGGTTTTGAATTCAGATTTTCCTTCTCCTAGACTAGTTGCCATCCAAGGCTATAGAACCCAGTCTGTCCTGCTATTTACTCATAGCTGGAGGGAGAAGAGGATTCACACCTTTCCCAAGGGTATTAGCACGTAACTGAATTCGACTGGAATTCGAACTCGGGTCTCCTATTCCTCAATCCAAGCCTCTATCCATTACTCCACCTTATATGTGATACCCATTATTTTTATTTGGTTTGTTTTCGACTGAAATGTGTCATAAAAAAGGGCGTAAGAAAATAAAGAGAAATAAATAAATAATACAATATCTAATGCAGACTATTGCTTTAGAAATATCATTCATATATATATATATATATATATATATATATATATATATATATATATATAAGCGGATTTATATCTAAGTATGTGTATAGGTTATTCCAAAACAGATGTATGCATGTAACATACAAACATTATTACATATGTGTCGTTGATGATATTAAAATGTTCTTATATACTGAAGACTTGAAATTCCTTCCTTATTAAAAAGAAAATAAGATAAATATATTTATTTTCTGATAAAGGGGTGTGTAGAACATCTGGCGAGACACGGGGAACTCTTGGTAACTTGAATAACGAACAAATCTGATCAAACAGTTAAGTACCACATCGTTGAGGCATAGACGTATATTCGACATATTGGCGCGTGGCCGAGCGTTTAGAGTTTTAGCGTTCTAGCCATGAGACCACAGGTCGAATCATCACCGTGGTCGACTTATCAAATACGTTGATAAAATATGCATAGGAAATAAAAACATACCACATTTTGATGCCAGTAAGTGTACATGGGAAGATGAAATCGTTCGGAGGCCGTCGAAGTGTGTTCAAACAAGAAATCACATGTCATCTTGATTCGAGTGTAACAATTCTTCAGGCCTGATTAAACACTCTCTTCCGCACAACTAAGTTGTAGAATATATCAGAGATTTGTCCTGTGGGTTGTGAAGTGACGCAAATATGCCTGTCTGCAACCGGTATTACCCAGTCTCCTTAGCAGACGGGTGTACTCGGAAACAAGCAGCTACCCATTATTAATGTTCTTGAGAAGCTGCTAAAATAGTTCCACGCAAAATTCTCCTGTTGCGATGGTTCACCTAAGTAGAAACAAAACAAGATTATCTGCAAAAGAACTTTAACCATTTCGTTTGTTTTGTTGGATTATATGAAGAGACGAAATAAGAGATTAGTATGACGACAAACAACGTTCGGAAGCAAGGCCTCTGTTCGGGAGATTGTCGGTTTTGAGGAGCGTAGACCATCTTTTAAACGCCGTTGTACCCAAGTCCACCCTGACTCTTGGTGGTAGTACATATTAGGGTCTTAGCTATGGGCCAATAGTGATCGCTCCCACCCCTCAAACAAAACCACTATGACAGTATAAAAGTACATTTTTATAGTAAAATTAACAATAATACATTTTGATATAAAAATATTACCATCAAGTCATTTTATCTGTAGGCATAAATTTGCATGCAAAATATTTAATTGAAGCCATATATTTATGTTCTAAATATTTAGATTTCGACATAAAATAAAACCATAGGGTTTGTTATTGTTGTGGAGTGATTTCACAGTGGAGGCTTGTATTTGTACTAAGTCGGTCCTAAAATAGGTTCGACGTACAAAAACGTTAGGAACTTGATATAATAAGTATAACGCAGAGTAATCTAGTTGTGGTCGCTGATGCTTTAGTATTCGACTAACTGTCGTCCGACATCGACTGACTGACTGTCTCACTGGGCGACTCCCATGTTACTCTTACTACTCCTACTTATTATAAGTGGAAGAGTCTATTAACTATAGAGTAGGTGTGTTCCACTATAACAGTTATGCCGCTAAACAAAATCAAACCAACATGAAAGAACTCTTTCATGACATTAACCAATATAATATCCTCAAATTTATTAAATCAAACTATATTAAAAAATATAACGTCAACAAAACAGCATAAAACACATATATGACCGCTTAGATTATGTCCACACAAACATGTATGTGCACAAAAGCTTTTTATCATCTACCATGTCTTCAGTTGCGAAAGCAGAATAACATTTTATTACTTCGAAGCTCCCAAGAAAATTATATTTCATCATTAAAAGACTCGTAAGATATTGATACGACATTAAACATATAAATCAATGAAGTGGCTAAATATCGCTATAAAAAACGTCTCTGAAACACGTGTTTTCTGATGAGGAGCAATTATCTGAAGCTGGTATAGAATAATATAATTATTTTTAGTCATTATTTTAAGTATTTATCATATCGGTTACGTTCTTTTAATAGATTGTCTGTGTCCTGTTCACAAATTTAGCTCGCCTGTCCCCTGTCCATAAATCTACCTCGCCTGTCCTCTGCCCTCAAACTATTGGTATCGCAGCAGCAGTCAGAATAAATCTCTATTTTTTAAATTTCTAGTAAGCTTTATTCCGGAGTACATTGAAAATGCATACATGTGTTTCTAGAAGGAAGAAGGGTAAGTTAGGGGATTTAGTAACACCCTCTTCAGTGAAATGGTAAGGCATGATAATATTAGCCGTTTGCTTATAAGCACTGCACTGCTGCCTTTTGAAATATATAAGACCTTTGTTTTGAAGCAATTTTCTGAAATAAAGGCTTCTCAAATCCAATAGTTGTTATCTCACTTTCGAGTACTGATGGGGGTTTCCTTCCTAATATTTTGTTTGAAGTAGTGTGGAACGTAAATATCTTGATTATGTCATTATTTTCTCTTCGAGTTACATGTGATATTCATTTTACACTATTTACGTTATTCAAACTATTGTCCTCATCTTTGTTGCCATATCACAACGTTTCGGCCGTTGTGTGCTCCGACTTTCTTCAGGTGGCTGGGATGTTGAACTGAAGCCTTTATTTTGCTCACTGCGTTAGATTGTTCTAGTTCCTCGTGCTATGTTTAATTATCAGTTAATTCCCCTCTCCAAGTTCTCCACTGCCTTAATCGGGTATTGAACCCACCCTCTTTGGGTCCTGTCACTGTATCTAACCAACGCCTTTATCCACTGTGCCATATGTCCCTGAAGACAATAATCCGAATAATGTAAATAGTGTACATAATACCTCATCTCAGAAATATAGACAGATATCCATTTTAGTTGTTGAAAGTTATCAAGTGATGTGGTTTCAGTTAATTGGTACAGTTCTTTTTGGTGTTTGTATAGCGCCAGTTAACAAAGTTCTAAGAAGTGTAGTATTCACAAAAACCCACAGGCTTCACTAGCCATAAGCCATTTTTGATTATTGATCTGAGGAAATGGTTGCATACAGCTGACAGCTTAGATGTTTCGCCATGCATGACACCCATATGTAAGTCTCAATTTGAAGAGCTTATTTAAAGTTATGAATCTAGTTTTAAGATTAATGTTTAATAGTAATATAAAATAAACCACCCTGAAATGATTGGTGTTAGTATTAAGAAAATTAACAGAAATTGTGAAATCTTTACGGTTACTGCTCTGTACTATTAAAGGAAATAGATGCCATAAAAACATATTCAAAAAATTATGACGTGATATGTATCGGTATTTAATGCTTATAATTTATTCTCCTTAAAATGTAAAGATAATATTTCAAGTGTCACACTGGAAACTATAGAATTTCTATGAATCCAACTAGTGCTTTATATTCTGGATGGGAGATAGCAAATAAAACTAATTGGAAGTAGCTTCAGTTGCTATATCTCCATTTCGTTTCGTGAAATTTCAATGAAATTTAATAAACGCCTGCCTAAGTCCTACAAAAGAAAGATTGTGCCTGCCGAAAAGAATCGTACCTCTATTTCTTTTCTTATCAGAGAAACCTTTTTTTAGTCGAAACGTGAGCAAATTAGTAGCGAAAGATTTCGGCTATATACCAACATAACATTCATGGCAATAAAAATAATATCGGATTAAAAAATCAATTTAAAAATTAGTAATATATAAAATATGTGGTGCAGTTCAATTTATATTACAATTAATCATTCAGACAAAAAGTAAATTAGTAAAGTTAATAATATGAAATGGCGAAATCCCTTCGCTAACAAAATTTTAACGATGCATTAACCCACTAATCACTCGAATTCATGTTATGATCCTTGTTTTTTTGTTTTTGTTTTTGTTTTTTAATTATAAACTGTATTAGGTCTTTTTTAAATACGCAAGTACTTTCGACTGTACATTCAGTCATCTTCAGGAATCGAAATTATTTTGTTTTTCGTAAAATTCAGGTAGCATCCGAAACGATAAATATAATGGGAATCGAAATATGTTTTTCTTTATTTGTTATTGATAAAGGATACAAACCTGTGGAGCGTGCAGTCGTAACACTATGATTGAATTTTTTTAAAGTGAGTGCGTTTTTTACTAATATGGCAATTTGAGTTTTTTTTTTTTTTTTTTTGTAGGAGTTTATCAGTCAATGTGGCATGAACTAAATAGTTCAATAAGTAGAGAAATGTTTCAGATGTTATCCTGAAAAGTTTTCGATTTTATATTCACGTAAAATATTTCATTACAAATATTAAAATATGTAATATTAATATATTACATATTTCGATTCGCATTATATTTTTTCGTCTCGGATGCTACCTGAATTTTAGCAAAAACAAAATAATTCCCATGGCTGAAGATGACTGAATGTACAGTCGAAAGTACTTGCGTCCTTAAGGAAGACCTAACAGAGTTTATATATATATATATATATATATATATATATATATATATATATATATATATATATATACCTCGACTCTCCCGTCGAATTCGACGTATGTGGGTCAAGCAGATCAGTTCCTACGAGACTGACAGCTCGACACCAGCACATGAGATTTGATTATAGTGGTGAAGGATTTGTGCAGAACCACCCACACTTTAGCCGGGCCAAATACAGAAACTTTGTGCACTACGTGCCACAGGGTCCCCAAATGACCCTCCGCAGGTTTTGAATTCAGAGTTGTCCTTCTCCTAGACTAGTTGCCATCCAAGGCTATAGAACTCATTCTGTCCTGCTATTTACCCATAGCTGGAAGGAGAAGAGGATTCACACCTTTCCCAATGGTATTAGCAAGTAAGTGAATGTAATGGATTCGAGTGGAATTCGAACTCGGCTCTCCAATTCCTCAATCCAAGCTGCTATCCATTGCTATTAGTTAGACCAACAAAAGAAAGACTTTCAATTCAGACAAAAGAATAGCTCTACTGGTAATACGTGTCGCATTTCTAATTCATTCCCTCTGTTATTTTCTTTTCTGAAAGGGTGATTTTCAGCAATACACTCTTGAAGTCTCGCATGTCGAAATCGACGACTGAGGATCTTGTATATAATGACCAGCAAAAGAGTGATTTATTGCCCATAGGTAATCTAAAATGATGAAAAACACACTTGAAAATAATAGAAATACTTATTCGCATCATTCTCGCTCCGAAAAAAAAGATTGATTGAATAATTATTTAAAGTATGAGTAATGCATTGAAAAGGAGTTTCAATGAGTTTGTATGTTTACGTAAAATTGATTTCCAATTGGATTTCATGCGTATAAAAGCAGAATATAATAGTAGAAACGCGAATATAACTAAAGGCGTTTCGATTTGTTCAATATCTCCCAGATAGGAGGCGCTTATATTTCTTTCGACGAAGCACATAAAACTTGATATTTCAAGAGAGAAAAAACTTAAAAACGTGTTAATTTATTAAAGGATGAAGAAAAGAAAGTGCGCAAAATTTGCACAAAACGCAAAAATTAAACGAGATAATTGATAAATATAATATTAAATGTAATATAAAAGAAGAGCTGATAGAATAAGAGACGGAAGAGAGAATTATTCGTATAGAAAAAAAAACTGGCAAGAGAGAAATTAAGCCAAAAAAAGAATGATTTTCAAGGAGAAAAAAACTTTGTACAAAATGTATCGAAAGAGGACCGAAAATTAAAAAAATACAATCGTCACTAGGCAGAAAAATGAGGAATTAGGGTAACGTGAACTATGAATGTTAAGAGAAAAGATAGGACGGGGAAGAAGACCAAGTTAAATAAATGTTATAACATTGACAAAAAAAAAAAATACATAAAATTTGAAAGGAAAAAATATGATAAAAAGTGAAAGGAAGCATAAAATAGCAATAAAAAGATTCAAGATGTCCGACGTCCTACAACGAAAGATTTCAAGTTTTCATTTAGCAATTTCAAAAGGGGGAAAAATTGTGTTTTCTACTTTGTTATTCTGGTTCAAAATAAGTCGATTGCGCTCAATGAGCAGACGAAAAATCCAGATTAAATGCGCATGCTCAGTAAGAGCCTCGTTGATTTTTCTCTCTTCTCTCCCTCTCTCTACTTTTATTGCACGATGACGACGATCTATTTCTTTGTAAAATTATTCGTTTCGTTTTCACAATAATAATGATAATAACAATAATAATGCTACTATCCCCGCGAATGTTCGCACTGCATCTGATGTTAATCGATGAGAGTCTCGTCAAAACAAGTTTCATAAAATCTCCATCTTTATTGACTACGCAAGCACTTACATAGTATGGATAGACTAAAGTGTTTCGCGGCATTTCCCTTCTAATATCGCCTCGTCAGTTTTTGAATCTGTTATTTGTTTGTCTTTGTTTCTTTTATCGCTGTTATTCTCTAGTGATTTCTTAAGTGATGTCCGAAAATTTTTATAATAGTATTAGCCGTTTCTTGGTACAGATTAAGCAGTGACTAGCCTGGCTGGAGAATAGCTTGGTAACACCGGATATTATAAGCGATCTCCCACAATCAGAAATAGATTTTGGCTTTAAATAACCGCATAAATGGTTGATAGGCCATAAAAAAATCCCGTATTCGGAAACATCCAACTTCATTAACCTAACAGTTAATATTAATGTCGCTTGAAAATTATGTATTTCTCCTTTTTATTTTTTTATGTTTTTCAAAAATAAAGAGTTGCCCGAGTTCACTGTTGTAGAATTTTAATTCTACATCATTTCGACTAGCTAAAAATAACT
The DNA here is from genome assembly GCA_903632075.3 of Acanthosepion pharaonis. NCBI lineage: Eukaryota > Metazoa > Mollusca > Cephalopoda > Sepiida > Sepiidae > Acanthosepion > Acanthosepion pharaonis. The sequence goes on from CAHIKZ030000341.1 coordinate 887,767, forward strand.
TGTTCAATTTTGTGCAAAGAGTTGTTCACAGAGCCTTGATATTTCTCTGACTCCTGATTGGTCAATTAATATAATGTTTTCAGCCACGTCCGAATTGTATCGACCTAGTTTCTGACCTGAACATAAATACAATTCCGCCCAAAATATGTATATGCTTTTCGAGCCTATCATCTTACATACAACATTATAACTACCAAGCGACATTTACAACTTTCTCTCTTTCCTCAGAGACACAACTATGTAGTTCACTGAGGAGTTTACGTCTGTCCCTGATGGGAAGACGCTATGACACTGACTGACACGCAACCACGTGCGCACGCACGTACCTAGGTACGAAAAGTGAACATCTCTTAACTCATCAACTACAAGCAACAGAAACTTCTGTGAGTCCAGATAAAAAAAATATATATTCCTTAAAGTCTTAACTGATTATTATTGTAGCATTAAGCATTATAGCTGTGCACAATGCTCCGAGACAGACACTTAGCGGATGATGATAGCCGCGTACAGAACGGCTTGAAATAGATTATTTTCTATGTTGAGGTAATTTTTGTTTTTTGCTGTAATATATATAATTTGTGTGTATGTGCATATATATATATATTTGTGTGTGTTATATATATATATATATATATATATATATATATATTATAATAAAAACAATGAACCGTAAGATATATAATCCGGTGTTCTTATTAATATTTTTATTTTTACAAAACTGTGCTCAACGTAAATTTACAGAGCATAAATATTATAAATTAACAGATTTAAAATAGGGTTTCTTCGCTACGCAGGAATTCCCATGTTTCAAAAACTGCTTGAAGAGGAAACAGAACTAATGTTTTTAATTTATTTATATAATTTAATTTGAAGATTTTTGCTTCGGTTTTTGAAACATGGTAATTCCTGTGTAGCGAAGAAACCATAATTTTTATCTGTTAATTCATAATATATATATATATATATATATATATATATAAAATATCCTTTACCTGTCACGTGATCTAATTATTCAAGATGGAGTCGACTGTGCTTGTTCTCTGGTGATCCATGCTCAAACCCAAATATCGGCAGTGACACTATTTATTCCTATATGACAATTTATGTCCCCTAGAAATTTCAACTGTCTTTTCTGATGTTAAATATAAGCGCCCACTTTTTTTTCTAAATCATCGTCTTTCCTCACACGTATCCTCAACATCCTTTTGTAGAAACATATTTCTGTTGCGTCAAATCTTCTCTTCATCTATGAGGAGATTGGTCAGCATTCACTGCCATACAGTAGGATTAATATTTCGTAACAGTTCAGTACTCTTTGTTTCTAAAGGAATTTTTCCGTTTCTAAATACTTACTAATCTTTGGCATAAGTGCCTAGAAATATTGACTCTTACTTTACAAATGCCTTTGTCAAATGTTGGGGTAGCCATTTCCCAGGTTTACTTAACATTCTTCGTTGTTGCATGTAACGATCTGCTATTTCTGTATTTCGCTTAGGCTTAACAATTCTTATTATCTCTTAGTTGTATGACGTACGAATATCACAAGTGAATGGTGTATGCTATTTTATTAGTTATGAGAATGTGTAAATTTATTTGTTTCAATTAATTTCAAAGAATTTCACACAAAAAGGCGAATGTTGCAACCATTTTTGGGTGCTATTATACATTAGCAGATTTCTCAACAACGGTTCTCTGAATGCTGAGCCAGCGTTAGCTTTATGAATATCCTATAATATATCGATTCTTTCGGACCTGTTACCTTATCTTTGTTGTATTAATCGCTATGTTTTAGTCACTGTAACCTCTAACCATTCAATAGTATACCACAACGGGAATCTGATAAAGAAGAAAGTTATTTCAAGATCAATGCATAATAATAACAGGTTATCTCAGAAATGCAGACGAATATTTTGCCCTTAACTGCATATCAAATGAGGAATTATATGAAGCAAGTTTGAAATAAACTTATTCAAAAATTCTTATTTTGAATCTAGTTAAATTAGATCAAGATGTATTGAATGGAGGTTGATCACAAGGAAGATATTCTTTCGGAAATGGAAATGAATCATTGTTTATGCTGAATCTATATCAATAATTATATATATATATATATATATATATATATATATATATATATATATATATATATAGATAGATAGATAGATAATTCTTTAGTGTCGGTTTTGAGTCCAGAATGGCTGGAAAAAAATTACAACCTTTAAGGTGAAAAATCGAAAAAACTGATTTTTTTTCTTTTACTCTTTGCGTAAAAATCAAAGGCAAAATTTTAATGTCTGTAAAAAACAGCGTACAATCAATTTAGCGAATTGAAATCTAACGCGAAAGATTATTAGCATTATAAAAGAAAATAGTTATAAATAAAAATTATCGTATACTATTATTATGACGGTCCATGAAAGAAGTTACTTCCTTGCAAGATTGAGAACGCAAAAACGGCCATTCCGCCCCCTATTCAAATTGTTAACCCCCCACATTTTGAGATGCGCCTCAGTTGCATCCAATGGTTGCTACTAATATTAATTTTCAGGTGGGCTGACTTTAAACTTAAACTGCTACAAGTGAACGCAAAGATTCCCAGTAATGAAACACCTGGTCGAAGACGGGTTATTCTGCCAGTATTATTATAAACCACAAAGAACGGAAAGTTTTTTATAAAACATTTCAAAATTAAATGTCTCTCTCAAATATGTTGGTGATGCGGTCGGTTAATAGATTGAAATAATGGACAGATACTGATGAGTTATACTCAACAGTTTCATATTTTTGGTAGGACATTTCTAGTTGTCCCCATACTTTTGGTATATCGGGACGGTACCGGTCATTCAACATTTGTCTATCTCTCTGAAATGAGGTATTGTAAATATTTACACTATATACATAGTTCGGACCGTTGTCCTCGTTTTCATTGCCATATTCACCAAGTTTAGGCCGTTGTACGCTCTTGCCTTCATCAGGTGATATTAAATGGAATTTCGAACCGAGCTCTTTATTTAGTCCACGGAGCTACATTGTTCTAATACTCACTCCAAGTTTTTACTCCTACTGTGGTCAGGTATTAAACTCAGAGCTCTTTGGGACAAGTCGCCTTCGAATGACTCAGCCAGCGCTTTTATCCGCCATTTGTCTTAGTTAGTGAATTCTAGGAACTTATATACCTAATTTCTCAATTTATCACTTTCTTACCATCTTACTGATCCCATATTGTATACACAGACATGACAGAATTGAATAGACACCAAGATAAATTTTATTTCTGATTTTTTTTTAATAACCAAGATAAATTAACTTAGATTATTTGATTCAAATTGCAGATAACAATACTGGAACATGCCACGAACCAAAGGAGCATCAGACCTATCTGAATTTCAGCGAGAACGTATCGTGGACCAACATGAAGGTGGTCTTAGTCATAGAAAAATATCTGAAAATCTTTCAATAACCCTTTCTACTGTTAATAGAGTGATCGTACAATTCACCAGAGAGGGCAAGAAGTGCACAAAACCTCATCCAGGCCGCCCTGGGCCCTCTGAAAGAACCATGCGTCTTGTCGAAAGAAATGTTGCAAGGCCTCTGACATAGCAACACAAGTTGATGTCAGTCCCAGAACAGCTGTCAGGTATCTTCACAAGGTGGGCTACTATGGCAGAGCTGCGAGAAGGAAGCCATTTCTCCGTCCAGCCAATATCAAACGCAGAAAGGATCGGGCTCATGAGATTGTGGAGAGACCTGTGACCTTTTGAACCACTGTCATTTTCTCTGATCAGTCAAGATTCGCATTATTTTCCGACAGTGGAAGCGTATGGGTATGGAGACTCTGTAGTCAAGAGTTTGATTTAAAAAGACTGCAGCCAACGGTGAAACATGGGGGGGGGGCTTTCAGTAATGGTATGGGGTGCAATTTGGAGCGATGGTCGCTCAGAGCTTGTGGAGTGTGAAGGAAACATTAATTCAACCAAATATGTTTCTATATTAAAGAAAGGGTTCGTTCCAATATTCTCAAGTAGTAGAATGAGCAAAGTTGACTCCCTATTTATAAAAGATGGAGCTCCATGTCACACTGCTCAAGCAATGCAACATTGGTTGAGACAAAATGGGATAAGTTAACTTCCATGGCCAAGTCAGTCCCCGGATATTAACCCTATTGAACACCTTTGGGGCATATTAGATCGAAAACTTCGCAAAAAGAACAGGAAGCCATCTTCTAAGCCCAAACTTTAAGGATTATTGCGTCAAACATGGCAAAAAATCCCTCAAGATGATATTCGTGAACTCATCGCTAGCATGCCTAGAATGGTCCTTGCATTAAAAAAAGCAAAAGGGATGTCAACCAAGTCTTAGTTATTAAATTTATGACCATTTATAATTACTTCATTTGTATAAATTACTTGTTTAATAAAATAAACGGTTTCTGTGAGCGTCTATTCAATTCTGTCATGTCTGTGTAGATTTCTATGCTTAGCCATCGTAGGAGATTTTTATAGTCTACTACATGTGCTGATTCATTAAGTTTTCGTATTTACCAGTGATGTTCTGTCTTTTATTTTAACTTTATCACACAGAAGGCGGTGTTCTCAGTTGTTCCTCTATATATGATCACCAATGACTGTTTCGCCACGTGTTGCCAAGGGAAATTAACTGAAAATGATATATCCCAAGCCATAGCAAGTGGAATTAGAACAATCTACCTCCGTGAACTAAATAAAGGGTTCGGTTCGATATTCCGCTTAATATGACCTGACGAAAGCCGGAACATACAACGGTTGAAACGTCATGAATATAGTAATAAAGATAACAGCTGTCTGAACACTGTAAATTGTGTAAATAGTTACAATACTTTCATCTTAGACATATAGACAGATTTTGGGCATTAATTCTTTTCAGACTAAGAAGTTGTACGTGAATTAAGTTCTGGCCCTAATTTGAACTTCCATGAAAAAGTTTTCAGAAGCAATCTGGGGAGACTTTCTTAAAGAAATGAACAATATTTAACTATAATAAATTATGACCAGTACTGGAATTCTTTAAATTAAAAAAAAATCCTCGTTGCTTGTAAATTAAATTTATTCCTTGTCTTTTGCTGTTTTCTGACGCTCTATTTATCTATCTATACGTTTGAAGTTTTCCGGGCGAGTCAAATATATGAAGCCATATCTTCCGTCTCCTCTGCCACGGGTTAAATAGCAGGTTAAACTATGATCTCTAGCCTTTCTTGACAGCCAGCTAATGAGGACAACTATGAGCACAAGACCAGTAACACTTCTCTGTAAAACCTACTTGGTACTGCAAGAACAGCACCAACACTTATCCTGCTTTGTCTGGGTTCTTTTGAACCGCAAGGAATATTAAGTTATATAGCTCTTAAAAATATATTTAAATTTAGCACTGTTGAATGACAAGCTAATTCTACAAACAACAGCCACCTGCGTTAATGCGAAGCTCTTCAGTAAAATGAATAGAGCACAACGGCTGATTGACATTTGTTTACATTTGTAAACAACAAATGCCGAGATTTAGCTGCCTTATTCTGTAGAAACTGTGATTGAAACCAAATCGGATGGTATTCAATCCTGGCTTGAGGCATTCGGTTGTCTAGTCGCACTGAAGAGCTGTGATACAACGAAACAGTATTGTCTGCGAATGACACACACACATATATATGTATAGGCAGAAACCTTTCTTTTAAACATGTTTCATTAAATATCGCAGACAAGAAAGATTATTTTTTTTATTTAGTTTTTCCAGTCTCCTGTAAGAGTATGGTAGTACAGAAACTGTCAAAACATGGGGAAAAACTAACAGCGCCAAAAACAAAATGGCTAAAGAAGTGGCCAAAAGCGCTTGGGACAAGAAAAAATATGGAAAATTTCTGTACTTCCTTACTCTTAGCAAACGGAAAAACGTCAGGATGCTGGGAAAATTAAATAAAAAAAATAATTCAATCTTCCTTGTCTGCCATATTTAATGAAAGTATATATATATATATATATATATATATATATATATATATATATATATATATATATACCTGGGGCCTGACAATTATTAGCTAAATATTTATTTCAAACTTTCACTATAAAATATTCAAACTGTGTGATTAATGATGGGCTGTTAGGTTTAGTGCATTGGCACATATGTATTGAGGAAAGTAAATGTTTTCTGTTCAGTTATGAAATTACTGAGGTATTTATATATAAGCACAGCTGTACACAAGATATTCTATAAGAGCATTCACACATATGTATGAATGGTATGAGAATAATCCCCGAATTATAGTCAGTGAAAACCGCTTGCATACGGAGAAAAATGAATAAGTAGTCAGCAAAGCAAAGGAGTAGAAAAAAAGAATTTTTATTGGATTTATTCAACATTCTCAGTGAGATGATCCTAAGAGAACTAGACGTCCTGCTAGGATCAGGAGCAATAATATCGCTGATTCTTCTATGGAATTTATCAAGGAACTCTTGATAAATAGCAGGAACACCGGACCATATGTGGCAGCAATATTCTAAGCATGGACGAATGGTAGACTTATAACTACGTAGGATGGATTCTGGATAGAAAACTTGCCTCGCACAACACACTACCACCCAAGTTTTTAGCAGCGCGCCTAGCAATAGATTCAATATATTTAATACCAGTTCTCGTATATGACTGTGAATTCCGGAAATTTTTCTAACAGACGAAGAGGAGACTAGACAACAAAGATGTAGTTCTACAGTAGGATGTTAAGAATTTTAGAATTAGAAAAACCAGTTGAAAATTGTGAAACGCGTAAGAATGTTGTCTTGATCCTCACATGTTATATTGAAGATTAAAGGTACTGAACAAGCAAGACAAAATAGGGATCGAGAGGAATTGTAAAAAAAGAAAAGCATTGCTTAAAGCTAAAGAGGAGAACTTGTGAAGAGTCATAATCGTCCACGTCCTGAAGGTGTGCAATACATAAAATAATAATATTTAAAAAAAAAGGAGAGTATCGGGTGTTATATGATCTTAAAAAACTAGAAAGAAGATTAAAAGAAATCACAAATAACTGTATAATTTTCCCAAGGGCATGCAGTCTCTGTAAAAATACCATCATTGATATACTGTGTTCTTCAAAGCGTTTGAAATCTTGCCACACGCACAATTTCCTGTCCTTTTTATCTCTAAAGCATCATTTGACACTTGTCCCTGAACTGCCGTCCAGTCGCACAAACTAATTAGGTAGATTCCACGTTTTTCCTCTCTATCTTTCCATTCCACAGTTCTTCCCGCGAATAATAAATTTTCCTAGGCGTCATTCCTCATAATGTGTCGTTGAATTTTCACCTATTTAATTTAAAATACGAGAGACTTTTTCGTTTCCATTTTCTTCAGACCGTCTTCGTAGCTCGCGTGATGGTCCTTTTATGAACACAGACATTTTCTCAAGTGGTTTAAGACTGCTGTAACAGTCTGCTCCTGTCTTGTGGAAATATATACATTCTTTCATATCCATTGTCATTTTACGTTCAAGTACATAAAACGTTCGATTGCGTAATAAGTAAAAACTTTGAATGTCACTCGCACATGCGTATAACTCTTTAAAAGCACAAGAAGATCGTTGAGCAGTCTTTTCCTATTTAGTTGCTTCTACAGAAATAGATTCAAACACGCATGCGCACAAATAGCCATAACCGGGAAAGGAATGAATTCTGTTTTTATTATTTACTTCTCGTCTTTTTTCTCCCTCACACGAATTAGATATTGTGTTTTATTTTTGTTTTTTATTTCTTTGTTTTTCAGTTTCTCTTCTTTTCATTCTGTCTCGCCTTGTCTTTCTTTCTAATTCAGTATTCTCTCAATCTCTCTCTCTCTCTTCTCTCATTCTCTCTCTCTCGTTTTATAAAAACCTATACGTACTTTCTTTCTTTTTCTGTCATTTTCTTCATTTCTCTCTTTTGTTTCTTTTTCCTTTCTTCTAAATTACTCTTCCGTTGTTTTTTTTTTCAGCCATTGTTCTCCAGCTTATTTCTTCATTTTTGATTCCCTTCTCTTTCTTTCCTTTAAAGGCTGTCTGTCCTTTATGCTGTCTCTTTCACTTTTCGCCCTCTCTTCCCTTTACCTTTTCGACCCCTCTCTCCCTCTTCATTTTCTCTCCCTCTTCAATTTCTCTCCCTCTTCAATTTCTCTCCCTCTTCATTTTCTCTCCCTCTTCATTTTCTCTCCCTCTTCATTCTCTCTCTCTCTCCCTCTTTTTTCCTTTTCTCTCTCTCTCTCCCTCTTTTTTCCTTTTCTCTCTCTCTCTCCCTCTTTTTCCTTTTCTCTCTCTCTCTCCCTCTTTTTCCTTTTTCTCTCTCTCTCCCTCTTTTTCCTTTTCTCTCTCTCTCCCTTTTTTCCTTTTCTCTCTCTCTCTCCCTCTTTTTCCTTTTCTCTCTCTCTCTCTCCCTCTTTTTTCCTTTTCTCTCTCTCTCTCTCCCTCTTTTTTCATTTTCTCTCTCTCTCCCTCTTTTTTCCTTTTCTCTCTCTCTCTCCCTCTTTTTTCATTTTCTCTCTCTCTCTCCCTCTTTTTTCATTTTCTCTCTCTCTCTCCCTCTTTTTTCATTTTCTCTGTCTCCCTCTCCCCCTCTTCATTTTCTTACTCTCTCTCTCTCTCTCTCACTTCATTCACCCCTCTCTCTCACCATTTCGCTCACTTTTTCTTTTTCTTGCTCTCTCAATCTTCTCTCTCTTGATTTTACTTTCTCTTCCACTTTTATTTTGTCACTTTTCTTCTCTCTCCCTCTTTAGTTTTCGTTCTTTTCTTCTTTCGTTCTTTTCTTCTTTCGTTCTTTTCTTCTTTCGTTCTTTTCTTCTTTCGTTCTTTTCTTCTTTCGTTCTTTTCTTCTTTCGTTCTTTTCTTCTTTCGTTCTTTTCTTCTTTCGTTCTCTCTTTCCTCCTCCATATCCCTCTATCTATGTATTTCTGATTACACACTTTTGATAATCATCATACACTTTTCGTTTTATAAATTTCTTACACTGATTTTCGTAACATTCAACCTACTTTTTATTTTTTTTTTGTTTTGTGTTTTCGTTTTTTTTTTCTTTTTCGTATTCAACATTTCTGTCTTTTTGCCCTCCTCCGCCCATCACGTTCTCTCTCTCTCTCTCTCATCCAAGTGCACTCTCTCTCTCTCTCTCTTTTCTTGTTGACGTCCCCGGACTCTATTGCTGTCAATATAAGTTACACACTTGTTCTGAACTGAACGTCTAATCTCTCGTTGCCACAAGTTCATCGCCGTGCTCGCATACAGAAAAGCGGGAAGAAAAACGTCGGGAAAGACGTAGAGGAGGCGACAAATTCGCTGAGGTATATGAACGGGGACTTGTGCTGGCAACAAATGCGCTCTACTAGGGTAAATAAGACACAGAGGTGGCGATGGAGGTTGAAAAGAGACAAAGAAACGGGAAATTCTCACAAGGTGGTTATTCAGTGCAAGAGACAAATCCACTATTTATTGATACGTATTTTTACACGCACATCTATATCTTCAGAAATACGTATGTGTTGCTTTTGCGTGTGGAGGCCATTGCTTGTATGCTTTTATATTTCACTCGACATTCTAGGTATATTTCTTGATGCACACAGAGATAATTTTTACGTTACTTTATGTCTGAAAGTAGACGTTTATCAATTTAATAATATTTTGTTTCTTAATATTTGTAAACACATGTGAGTATAGAGACGCATACATTATATACATTCCCCCAAAATATTACTATGGAAGCAGCTGAATAATTTTGCAAAAACAACATTTAAATGCGTTTATACTAAAACATCACAGATAGAGGACAGCTCTTAAAAATGGAAATCACTTCAGTCGTACAAGTTTGTGCATCCATTCTGCTAATCATGACGCAACGACAAATATACCATAAATTAATACATTTGTTAAGTGACACAGTCTCTATCCAGGGTGCAATGGACAAATTGTAGAAATTAAGCAAAAAATAAAAATAACACTGACATCTTATTTTAAAAGATATATATTTAACAAAATTACACAAAAAATATCTTGAAATGCTAAAGAGTAAATTTATTCGAGAAAATCGCGATTGCTTTCAACCACAATCTCAAGACGACTTCGGAATCGCCTGCAACTCTTCTCGACGGTCTCCTTGTTTAAGTTGGTAAATGCTGCCGTAATCCCTGCCTCTAGTTCATCTTTGGTGTTACAAGGAGTTTTGTTGGTCCCTCGTTCAACTGGGCCCCACACATAATAATCAAGATGGTTGAAGTCTGGGGAGTTAGGTGGCTGGATGTAAGAGATGATGTGGTTGCAGAAATTGTCTGACAACCATGACTGGGTTCTTCTGCTTGTGTAGCATGGTGCATAGTCCCGTATCCAGACATAGGGTTTTTCAGCAGTCACCCTTGACCCAGAGCAGCACTACCTTCTCAAGGGACGGTATTGGCCTCCGTGTTGAGTCTGAGGCCCTGTGGGAAGATTAATGGAGGCATAACGTCGCCATCACTAGTGATTACTCCAAACACCTTCGTAATCACCATTAGATTCATTCATCACATTTTGAATCCTCTACAATGTCCTCAGATTGATGCCTAAAAACTCTAAAATGTTCGTACTGGATCTTTTGGCGCGAATGCAAAGCAGTACAGCATGACGTTTCCAAATTTCTGGCGGCGTGAATTGCATTATTATGCACTTTTAAACACAGACGGTGAGCAGTTGAACCTACTATATTGTACAATCGACAAAATAAAAGAAAACAGGGAGGGTTGAAGATCAGAGAAATTAAAAATATAAAACGACGACAATACTCTTCACACCCAGTGTGTGTGTGTATATATATATATATATATATATATATATATATATATATATATATATATATATAATTGAGTACTCGTGCTAATAAAATGGTTTTCGATGTATAAGAAGAGCAAAAGTTCATATTAATAATAAATATACAATTTTTTCTCATCGGTTTCAAAACTCTGTGTTCCATGCACGATGCAATCGTCAGGATCTGATTGTAAAATGACTGGTCCGTTTTCAATTAGCACCTGACGATTATATCGTGCATGAAAGTTGTGCTACCATTAAGGAAGAAAATGTATATTAACGTGTGTGTGTAATAAACTAATACGACTATATATAGTCACTTTAATGGCTAGGGCGACCTGTTGCAAACGAATTCTCTGTGTGTTTGTTAAACATCCACTGAACCCAACTTACTCATGATGAACTTCGACCTCTCTAATCTAACTTTCTGTCCTAATATAATAAGTTCTCTTACAGGTTTCACGTACGATTTTCTTTTCAAGTCTTTTTTCACTACTCTTTGGAAAGCCATAGATAAACTCCTCTCTCACGTGAGTATTTAATTATATAAACTGGGGTTTGGGATATTATTGCAGTCATTCCTACAGCTTGAAACCAGCATTCCCACAGCCCACCAGCTAGTGATTAATAGTAATATCTCTAGTCTTTATTTGCAAACAGTCTAACATAGGAACAACTCTAAATTTATAGTCGGTTGGGCTTCTGTCTAGTAATTCCTTATCGTAAAAACCTGTTTAATAAAAAGAGACATGCCTAACGTGGTAAGACTGTATTCCACTAATGATTTTAGATTAAGCGGAACTAAACCAGGAAATAACTCAAATAGCCAACATATACGAAAGATGAAACACTTTTGTATGGTCTTCGATTTTCTGCAGTTCTTACGCGCTTTCATATGATTTTCGGACCTACTACTAAACCACCTGCCCTGTTTGGTTTATTTTGTTTTACGGCATATCAACCTCAATGGGTTATTTAATCCCGACAATATTTTTAGGATAGGTTCGTATGAACAGAATATATATTCTTTATAAGGAATCAGCTTGTAGATCAGGTTTCATTCAGACATTTTTATAAAGAGTGTTTTTGTCGAGCGTCAAATCTGTTGATGGTAATATTTTTTTTCAAAATTTATTGTTAGCAATATTTGTTTTTCAAAAATGTATTGCTGGTATTTTTATTATTTCATAGTGTTGTGACCCCACTTTTGGGGTTAAAACTATATCTATAGCTGTGACGCGAACAGGTGGTACCACCGCGGGTCAGAGTGGATCTAGGGAACAACAGCAATTAAGATGTGGTTTCACGCTCTTCCAAACATCCCGATCAGCATCGTTCTCTTGCTTATTTCTTCATTTTTGGTTCACTTTTCTTTCTTTCCTTTATTAGCTTCTTTCACTTTCGCTCTCTCTCTATTTTGCTCTTTGCCCTCTCTCTGTCTTTCACGTTTCTCCCTCTCTCTGTCTTTCACGTTTCTCCCTCTCTCTGTCTTTCACGTTTCTCCCTCTCTCTGTCTTTCACGTTTCTCCCTCTCTCTTAACCTTCTCTCTCTCTTAACCTTTTCTCTCTCTCTCTTAACCTTTTCTCTCTCTCTCTCTCTCTCTCTTAACCTTCTCTCTCTCAACCTTCTCTCTCTCTTAACCTTCTCTCTCTCTTAACCTTCTCTCTCTCTCTCAACCTTCTCTCTCTCTTAACCTTTTCTCTCTCTCTCTCTTAACCTTTTCTCTCTCTCTCTCTTAACCTTCTCTCTCTCTCTCTCTCTTAACCTTCTCTCTCTCTCTCTCTCTTAACCTTTTCTCTCTCTCTTAACCTTTTCTCTCTCTCTTAACCTTTTCTCTCTCTCTTAACCTTTTCTCTCTCTCTCTCTCTCTTAACCTTTTCTCTCTCTCTCTCTCTCTTAACCTTTTCTCTCTCTCTCTCTCTCTCTTAACCTTTTCTCTCTCTCTCTTTCCATTTTCGCTCTCTTTTCCTTTTTCTTGCTCTCTCAATCTTCTCTCTCGTTATTTTATTGTTCCACTTTTATTTTGTCACTTTTCTTCTCTCTTCCTCTTTACTTTTCGTTCTTTTCTTTTTTTCTTTCTCTTTTCTTTTTTTCTTTCTCCTTTCTTTTTTTTTCTTTCTCTTTTCTTCTTTTACTCGCTAAACTGTGACTCTAACAGATGCTGCCACCGCGGGTCACAGTGGACCTGGGAACATCAGCAATTAAGATGTGGTTCCACGTTCCTCAAATCATCCCGATCAACGCCTTGCTGCCAGATGTAGCTTATCGTCATACCCACGATGACTTGCTTTTTTCACAAAGCTTCCAGCACACGGTTATGATCAATCGAGCCTATTTCGAATTGCTGTCATACGACCTTTGATGACTAGCAAGTATCTAATTATATAATTCTCTACCACAGATGTTGCAAGCTGCTAAAAAGACGTTTCAAGATTTCATCATCAGTCTTTTTTCCTCGAACGCCTAACAATCAACATTTAACATTGCCCTCCCCAACAATCAATTTTATGTCAAACTTTCTCTGCATTAATAAAAGTGTTTTCAACAATAAACCTGTTTGTTACTGATATTTATTGCGTAATATCTCTCAACGAAATAACTGCTTTGGTAATCTGTGTGTTCCCATTCTAATAAGGTACCCTGCCCATCTCATATATACTATACTTCGGGCGATTTTCTTGGTTTCTCGTCCATGTTTAAATTATCTGTAACTTCGGCTTTCATTGGTCAGTATCAAAGAGACTTTTATGAATGAAACTGTTGGTTGGCTTGGAAACGTTGTTTTGAGTTTGTTTTTTGTTTCACTTTTTTTTTAATTTCAGGATCTGTCTATATTTCCGAGATGAGGTATTATGTACACAATTTACATTACTCAGACTATTGTCCTCATTTTTGTTGCCATATTTATCACAACTTTTCGGCCGTTGTACGCTCCGGCCTTCTTTAGGTGGTTGGAATGTCGAACCGAACTGTTTATTTCGCTCGCTGGGGTAGACTGTTCTAGTTCCACGTGCCAGGTCTAATGGATGTCAGTTATCAGTTATCTTCTGTTAATTCACCTCCCCAATTTCTCCACTGCCTTAACCAGGTATTGAACTCACTGTGGGTCCTGTCACTGGATCTAATCAACGCTTTTATCTACTGTGCCATGTGTCCTTAAGCGTAATGTAAATAGTATTTTGTGTTTTTTTTTTTAATTTATTTTACTATAATGTTTACACTTTGCAAACGCGTGAGAGATACCGTGTAAGAGGCAAAGTTTATGGGGATATATGGGGAAGATGATGGTAAACCCTAAACTTGAACAGGTTAAGATTGTGGTAATCGGAGAAGCATCTTCTAGAGATTCGTTTTCATAAAGCAGCAGTACATGGGAAGAAGGTGCTAGCGAGGAATTTACAACTCGACAGTAGAATAGGAAGTGAATGATTATTGTTCGCTACTATGAGTGGTGGTACGCATGGTCTTTGCCTTGAAGGTTAGAAATGGTCGAACTTAGGAGTGTAGTTCGTCTGAATACTTTCCATGAAAAGAACGATAGATTAACGAAAAGCTGGCAATGTCTCATCTGTGGGAAATGGGTTGCAAAGTGGAAAATACTTCATCACCCACAAGAATGCGGAGACGCTTTTGGACCCTATCAAGACTGGAAAGTGAAGACTGATCAGCTCCTGAGAAATATTTTCGGACTGAAAGAATAAAAATGCAGCCATATATTACAAAACTGGAATTTATTCTTTAACGACGTACATCATTATTAACAATAAAAAAAAAAAAACGGATGGAAAATTTTTTTTTATCCATTCTTTCTAAAATTTAGGATGTTAATATTTTATTTATTATTTTTATCCGTTGAAGTTTTTTTTTTTGTCATCTGAGTAATTGAGAATTTTACTGTCGAGAGACGAAAGCGTGTAGGATACTGTCAAAGATGTCATCCTCACACTTTGATCATAGTTTTTCTAGTGTTATTTTTCTGAATGTGAGCCTGTGTTCCTATTACGAACAACAACAAATCACTGTATATTTTTAATAATGTATTAATTTTAATTCGATATTCCAATGGTCACTGGAGATTAGCCGTTTTCAAAGAGGAAATATTTGGCAGTCATTGACGGAAAATTTAGCGCCGGTTATAATTTAACTAAATCATGTTCTAAAAAGAAGTCTTCTGGCTCTTTCTACTATTTGTGAAGGTTTCCTTCCTAATTTTTTTCTTAATGTAGTGTGAAAATTCAACATCTGGATTATACCATTATTTTCCCTTCTCGATGAATGTGCTAGGCTTTTAGTAGTTGCTGTTGTTTTTTAACTTTTCAACTGACATTTGGTAACTTTTTGGTGACTTTTTGAACTTTTCAAATGACTTTTTCCAGTTTAAATTTGTAAATTTCTTTGTGATTATGTAGCGCCAGTGCTTAATATATGATGAAGTATTGTCTTATTTAAAACTAAAAGTATTGAACGAACGCTGTGCATGGCCTCTATATGGGAATCTACATCTTACAGGACTATTTAAGAATATGACTAGTTTGTAGGTGAATATATTCTGGCTTTTGTAATGTTAGACAAATTTGCCCCTAATGTAGCCTAAATTTCTTATATCTCATCATTACTGTGAGATCTTTAAGGTATTAAGTTGTTTTTTTTTATCATTTCACCCCCTAAACTAGACGATAATGCCACTAAGGTGAAAGAGATTATTGGGAGTGAAAGAGAATGAGAATATTTTAATGAGCAGAAATAAAAGAACAATGTTCAGGAAGTTAGAGGACGGCGATTGGAATCGCAAATTATTATTTCTAGATTGTAGATAAAACGGAAACAATAAGTCGGAAGAGAGTTCCTCAAGTGAGAAATGCGAGAAAAGAGTTCCACAGTCTAAGTTTTCGTAATCGATTCAGTGTGTATGATATGAATACATTAATTTCAGTTCCAGATCATGGTATAGGCTTTGGAAAGGTTTATCGCAAATCAAACTTATTGGATCACTTGGTAAATAATGTTGATTTTTTTTTTCATTCACGATAATTTTCATACGAACTGTGAATACATCTGGTCAGATTAATATTTCATCTAGCAAAAGTTCATCACAGACGAAATTTAGCATATTCCATAGATTGCTTATCAGTTGCATACATAAGAGTTTGGGAAAAGTGCGTAGAATTTGAAGTTAAAATAAGTTTCTACCTAAAACTTGCACAGTTCGTGTGACATCAATGTTTATCATTGTTAATATTTACATTTATTTTATTATTTCCTAATTTTATTCGTCCCTGGAATCAGGATTGTTTTCCAAACAATATTTTTACATGTAGAAGATACATTTATATTGTGTCTTTAAAAGACATTTAAATAAATAAATATACATTTCTATTTATTTTTTTCTGTAAATGTTGTAACCTAGAAAAGGTTACTGAATGAGGAATAACCAAAACGGAGGTTGGAAATGAAAGGGTAATTTTTATAACATCAACAAAATACAATACTCGCCAGCGGCGTGAAGTAGGGAAACCACTGCTAGTGGTGAGCTACTTCGACATCATATTACCTCCACTTACAATAGTGTCCAGCGTATTTCTGAGGATTGAGACATACCCATTAGTCTTCGTAGGTACGGTATATAACAGTGAATAAATACCTTCTTTAAAATCAGAACATTCTTTGCCAAGAGGAGCCATTTTTTAAATATTCTTTGTAGTAGTTATTTTAACGTAGCGTACGTTAATTTTTGTCTGGAATGAGCTGTTACCGTTATTTATATGATTTATATCAGGGCTCCTAACTTCATACTTGTTATTATCGCAACCTTTCAACTGCTGTGATAATGATATAAATAATGTAAATAGAACTCTTTAATTTCAAATTTACTTCAATCTCTTCTGAACAAGATTAAGTTTGAAAAGATAATTAATTATATAAAATGAAACCAACATTTTTCATATGGGTGTACTCAGGTTGGGTTAATATTCATGCTTTTGGTTACAAATTTTCAGTTTTGTTGTTCTTGGCAATAAATAACACATTATAATATCCTAATAATTTAAATGCGTAATGTCCTAAAGAATGAAAACTCTGCTATTTTTTTTTATTTAAGCGAAAACAAACTTTTATAAAAGTTATATTCCGTACTAAGGGAATAAATACTTAACACCAGGTGGAGAGTAGAAGGAAGGTTTATTGTACACAACCATTTAAATATGAAATACAGTACCGTTACAAACACAGGTCAATCTAGAAGTGAGTGCCACTAATTGGAAGGTCAGACGTGCTTGGGTCGTCTCGCTCTCGCTCTTCCCCGAGTCTCACGTAGACAGTTGAATTTATAGGTACTTACTACCTATAGAGTAATCATTCATAGGGGTGACTGGTTATTCCATTAATCAATAAAAATAATGGAACTTACTGCCACATCACGGGTCTGGCCAGTACCTTGATATCTTACCACTTGGATATATCAGACGCAGCAAGATTGGATCTGCGGGTTGTGTAAATGATAATGGCTTGGAATTGTTAATCAGAGTGCCGAGTTCCAATTCCAATTGAGTTTGGGAAAGGCATGAATCTTCTTCTTCCCCAACTATGGGTTAATTGATAAAACTTTTACCATTACACTACTATTATCTCAAGAAAAGAAATCTTACAATCTAAAAATATTTTCTAGATTCAAATAACCTTCAATGGTTTGATAAGCCGTAGAAAACGATTTAATCAACCAATCAATATAAAAATAATACACTTGTAAGCTGTATTTTTATAGATGATACTATATATAACATGTCACAGATATTGATTAGATCTGATCCTTACTGAAATTCTCTTCGCTCTATATAACATTAATATTATATATATATATATATATATATATATATATATATATATATATATATATATATATATATAAAATCAACAAGTAAACTCATGTAAATATACGTAAATATGATTATTCTTGTGCATGTGTCGTGTTCTTTTCATCACCTTGGGAGTTTTAAAAATCTCGTACGAAGTCTCGGGGGAGATGAAATCAGAACGATAATCTCCGACATTTTCTAATGAGATCTGACACGTCCGTGTGGCTTCAGGTTGTTGTTTGTTTTCATTTTCCACTATTATTTCATCCTTTTCATAAGGTATATTTTTCTTCGGGCACTTTCTTTGGATGAACTCACGTCAGTATTTTATTGAGAGGGATATCTATACGTCAAAATTAGTTTTCGAAAATACTTTGAAAAACAAACATAAAGGTACAAGCTGCAACAGAATTCAGTCAGCTGCACACTGAAATATTTATTCTTTCGTACATCCTTTACGTTGCATTCATTGACGCTGACAATGTGTACTTCCAGGAATATGAAATATTTAGGAAATAAGAATGAGTGGAGTGACAGTATATTTATTCATTTTTTTTTCCAAGTATCGCATTATATAGCAGAAACTTACACTGAAAACAATGAAGAAAAATATACGGAAAAACAAACAAAAATCCTAATATGCAATTATGCTGTTTTAATGTTAATATAATGTCAACGTCGGACGTTTCGGTCTAGTAGACCATCTTCAGGACATATTCATAAAACATAATGAACATTAGACTATATTCAATTCAACATGTAAAGACGATGGAGATAAGAGTAAGACTAATCCAAACAGATAACTGAAATTTTTCAAGATCATGTTGAATTGAATATAGTCTATATCCGCCATTTAACATATTAATCCTGCTGGGTGTCTAGCCACCATCCTCACGAGAGGGTGAGGGAAAAGGCTTAGTCGCCAATGACTTGATCAAGTGACATTAAGTAATTGGTTACATAAACCAGTAGCAATCGTAGACTGATCAGACAATATAGAGGACCCAATACAAATATCATCCAAACTTAAAGATCAAAGCTAATTTCAAAATATAGAAACGAAATAAGTTTCTACTATATGATTCTAGAGATGAAACAGCTAATAGACCATTATCTAAATCTAGCAAAATATATTTAAAATACGAAACTTTAGAACTAAAGAAAGTATAAAGATATCAATTAATCAACTCCATGAAAGTGGTGTTGACTTAGATTATTTCTCATTTTCAGCAACTTTGTAAATAACTCTTCCCAGTCCTCTCCTAAATCTCAGTGTTATGATAACTCACTAAAGTGATACTAGTCTTCCAAGTTCTTCGATGTTTTTTTTGTTTTTTTTAATATTGCTTATCAGTGTGTATTCTATATTTGTTCGTCCAATGTCTATGGTTTCTATCTTCCATTTGGTATTGATAAAAAATATTCCATAAAAATACTGTGTAATCCCAAAGTGTGTAACCACGATATTAATATCCAGTTTTGATTTTAGTTTCTTGGACACAACATACATCAGTGTTATAACTATCAACATCTCTGGCCAATAATTCCTGCTTTACTTTCTTTTCAAAATTCCTCTAACATTAAATGTCCCGATGGTAAAATATGTACATGCAAATGGAGGCATTTACAATGTTTTACGTAAGAATTTTCCAAACTCAAGTTATAAATAATCTATACCAGCGTTTGTCAACATTTTTAAGCAACGGCACGCCTAAAAGCAAATGAAAATATCACGGCACACAAAGCAACATTTTTAAAGGATATACATTTAAATAATACGAAATAAAATGATTTTTTTTTTATTTAAACACACATTTTTTACACTATTTACATTATTCTGACTATTGTTCTCATCTTTGTCGCCATGTTTATTACAGCGTTTTGGCCTTCTTCAGGTGGTTTCAATGTCGAACTGAACCCTTTATTTCGCTCGCTGGGGTAGACTGTTCTAGTTCGACGTGCCATGTTTAATGTGTGCCAGTTACCATTTATCTTCTGTTAATTCCATTCTCTAAGTTCTCCACTGCCTTAACCTCATTGTGTCCTGTCAATGGATCTAACCAACGCTTTTATCCACTGTGCCATGTGTCTTTGAGGACATCTGTGTATAATTTCTGGGTATTATAAACTTAATGTCTTCAGTAACATTTTTTACCGGTGCTCATGGTGCAATTTTTGCTGTTATCATATCATGTTTTTACCAGAGTTCATATTGCAATATTTTTGTTATTATCGCTTTTCTCTGGCACTGCTTATTACTGGTTCCCATATTGTATTCATTTCTATGCTTGGTCGGCTCGGGAGATTTTTTGTGGCCTAACATATATGCTGATTCCTTAAGTCTACGAATTTTCTAATAGAGCTCTTTGTCTATGATCTCACCCTGGTCCCATATATATATATATATATATATAATTATTTATTTAAAAATATGATTCATTGGAATCATATTTTTAAATACATAATTATATTTATACTCTACTTTTGTATCGAGCACTATTTTTTTAAAAATAATAACTAAAATACTAAGGAACTTTGGATTATTTACCTAACCAGTTCCTTCCTATTTTCTATATATTTTCACACACACACACATATATATATATATATATATATATATATATATATATATATATATATGTATATATATATATATATATATATATATATATATATATATATATATATATATATATATATATATATATATAGAGAGAGAGATCACAAACAGAGCTCAGTGTATTTATTTTTACAGAGCAAAAAAATAAAAGAAACAGTAAAATTCAAAATCATCTCATTAGGTGATTTGGGATTTAATGTTTATTAATTATATTAATAGATTTTATTGTTTATATATATATATATATATATATATATATATATATATATTAGGAAGAAAGATATTTCTTTTTTCTCGGCTCCATTGATCGTGAAAGATGAAAAGTAGCCTTTTCAAAATTTTACCGGAGGGGATTCATACGAACCCACACATATGATCTTTTGATTCTGATTTTCCATCATCATGTATTAAGCTTTACACTTCCTACCAAGTAAAATATTCATACCATGTCTTCAGGCATTTCGGCAATTTAGTGCAGAAAACATATCTACAAATCAACTTATAGTGGTTTATTCCAAAGTCAAGTCAAATTACTGGAGCAATTTTACATCTCGAAAGAGAAAATAGAGTCTTCTAGATGCCTGTGCTCTCCTCGCATAATAACTGTCATTAATTTCACTCAGGCTTTCTTTCTCAGAATTCCCTGATGTCTGCCGTAATTACTTTTGCTTAACGAAAATACATCTCGTAAAAACATTCCCCATTCCCAATAGACTCCAATTAAATATCGGCCGTGCTTCATTTTAATAGCGTAATATGATTAAAAAGCTAAAAGCCACCAATATCTCAATTCGTTTCGCCGAGTCAAAAAATATAAGTTTTTTCTTCTCTCTCAAAATAGCCCTTTTTTTCATTCAGGAAGCGAAGCATATAGGTTTATAATCGTAAGCCTGTAATGGTAAGGATAGCTGTTTTCAGACAGGAAACATAACGCATTCGCTGGCCGAAAAGTGAACGTTACTGTTTGGTATTTATTGAATCTTTTTTTTAAAAACATTTTTCTTTTCAGGAAAATAAGTTTCTGATGCCTACTAACTGTTATCGCTGTTTCAGTTATTTCGTAACCACCTTGCTGTGATCAGACAACATTGTGATTATTCAATTATTTTCCCTTCTATTTACATGTACTATCCGTTTTAGTAGTTGCTGCTGTTGGAATTCTTAAAGTGATGATTTGTTTTTGATATATTTTTTTATTTGGTAAAGTTCTTTGTTTTTAATTCTGTTGTGCCACTCAATCGAAATTATTTTTAATCACTGATCTGAGAAAACACTTTTATTAGCTGATAGTTCTGGGATTTCTGAACGAGTTGGCAACCAATCTAGATCCGACCAGGCGATTAAAGAACATGACTTTAGTTCTTCGGGTAATATTTTGGCTTTTGTAGTATCTTCCGGAGTTGAGCAAGCTTTTCTCTATTGAATCTTATCCCCTGCACGATTTCTTTATCTCCTATACTAATTTATGATTGATAAATTCACCTATGTACAAGGTGTGCCAAATGTAGGCTTACTCTTAATTGATATATACCTTACATTGCTTTACATTAAGAATCTCAAGTACGTTCTTTGTATGAATAGCTCTATAGAAGCACATCGTGTGGATTTATTTGGATTGTTCACAAATGTCAGAACCGCTCTTATCTTATTTTCTTCAGTCATAAAAGTCTTAGGACGACCAAATTTCGATGAATTAACCATCGAGCTTGTTTTCAAATTTCTTTTTTGATTTAAATTGTTTGCCATTGCTCACAATCCCTGTTAAAAACATGATAATCAAAACAGTAACAGAAGGAAATAGCTTAATAACATTTCCAAAAACTGAATAAAGAACATGTAATACTGGTTTGGAATTATGATTTGGGTAAATTAGATCTAAAATACGAAACAAATAGTGAAACAACTGTAATCCTACTTTTGGTCCACTCTGTATTTGAAGTGTTTAGGTATTAACAATTCTACTTTTTTTTGATTCAGGAAATTTGCCATTACTTTATTTTGTGTTTTGGAAAGGCTTATTGTAAGTCCTAGCTATTGAAACATTAATAAATAATATTAATTTTTCTTTTGTTAAAGATCATTCCTATTTTAAATATAAATATCTGTCATCATCATAGCCTTAGTTATCATATGTACATCTTTAAGAGAATAACTTTTCTTGTCATTAATTGTTACCCAAATCTTGGTCAACTATAATGGAGTTGGACTATTTGAACGTTTATTTTTATTTTTATTTTTTACAATCATAATCTCTAACATCTTATATCAAAGACTTGACGTTGTATCTCTGTCATCAATCATAATATTGTCAGTGATTTCCTATTGTGTCCGGTAATAATTATGCCAATAATGTTTTGCATCGAATGTTTTCTGTTGGTTTCGTTTATTTTACGGCATATCAACATCTCAATGGGTTATTCAATGCCGACAAAATTTTTCTTGCTGGTAATATTGATTTTTCCAAAAATGTGTTGTTGGTAATATTTTTTCTTCAAAATGTATCGCTGGTAATAAATTTTTTAAAAATTTATAGCTAGTATTTTTTTCCAAATTTTATAGCTGGTAATACTTTTTTTTTCAGAAATGTACATATGGCAATACTTTTTTCAAAAATGTGTAGCTGGTAATACTTTTTTTCAAAAATATATTGCTGGTAATAATGTGTTGCTAGTAATAATTTTTTCCTTCAAAAATGTATTGCTGGTAATAATTCTTTACAAATTATCTCTGTTATTAAAACCTATTTTTACACTTTCATAGTGTTTGAAACCCAGTTTGGGGGTTAACTACCCAATCAGGCATCATAACAGTTGCTACGACCCCGGGTCAGAGTGGGCCTGGGAACACCAGCAATTAAGAGGTGTTTCCACGCTCCTCAAAACCTGATCAGAGACCTTGCTGTCGGGCGTAGTTTATCGTCTTACCCAGGAAGAGGATGTAGTTTATCATCATACCCAGGACGATGTTTTCTGAATATTTCTATCCAGTATTTTACTGGAAACGGTTTAGTAATATTCGGAATAGAGGATCTGTTCTAGTTTATAACACTTTGATGCTGAATTACCTTAAGTGTCATTGTTGACATTGTCAAACACATCTTGTACTATTTCGATTGTATTCTTAATTCACATAGAATTATTATGACGCGAACATTACCCTAGGCTTGGCGTCTTTATACATTTTAGGATATACGATAGTAAAGATGATAGAAAAAACGAATCAGTAATGGAAAGTGTCATCCTGAATTCAATGCTTCTAAGTTTATATGAGCGTTTGGCTTCTATTTCATTGCTTGATAAAAATTCTATTTCGTTGAGGACAAGAGAAGATGTTTAACTCGGGTTTTAATAAATGTCGAGTTTTCATTCCAGATCGAATGTTTACTCCTTTCCGCCTGTCAGGCTTTATTGCTTTTTTTCACACCTATGATCTTCGATTAATACAGCTTTTTAAATTAACCCGGTCCAGAAATCATAAAAGGTTCTTAGATAATAAAGGAACGCAATTTGGACAGCCATGACCGCTTATCCTCTGATGTCATATGGTATAACATATTAGTAATTTCTGATGAAATATTATAATAAAAAATATCCGTTACTCATTTCATGTTAATAGCATTTTCTTCTTTATCCACTTGAGATAAATGGTAATGATAAAGTCAACCGTTTTCCATAAAAGAAATATTCGGCATTCATAGCGGCCCTCTCGGAGGCATGGATAGCGGCTCGGATTGAGGAATGGAGAGCCGAGTTCGAATTCCAGTCGAATCCATTTCACTTACGGGAAAGGTATGAATCCTCTTCTCCCCCAGCTATGAGTAAATAGCAGGACAGACCGAGTTCTATAACCTTGGATGGCAACTGGTGTGCCGTAGAAAAAATGGCAACCTACTGTGGGGAAAAATCTGCCTCGTCAGTCATGTATCGAAAGACACATGATCGCCTAAGTGTGTATCACGCATGATACATAACTAGCTGTCTCTCGGAGAAAATTAATAAGCCTTCTTGAAACTGATGTTTAGGAAACTAAACTCCTCATGTACATCAAATGTTTCTAATAAGGAGTCTCTTCTCTAAACTTTCCTTTAAAGTTGTGTGGCAAGTCTTAATGATTTCATTATTTTCCCTCCGAGTTTTGTGCTTCTGTGTTGCCGTGGGGAGGTGAAGTCTGTTATTTGGTGATGTTATTTGTAATATTATAGCGCAATTCTGCAAGATCTGATGAAGGGTTGTTTTCTAAAGAAGGCTTTCTTGAATCCATTTTTAATAGCTGATCTGAGAAAGCAGTTGTATATATCTGATTGTTAAGATATTTCTGAATGAATTGGATGCTATGCATGACATCCACCTGATAGTCGATATTCGATGAGGCTACTTAAGAACAATATTCTAGTTAACTGTATTATATTTTGATTTTGTAGCATCTTAAGAAAACCCAATGGTCAGTTTCTTTTATTCCTATACTAGATGTTTCAGATATGTGCCATGCGTGACACACGCGTAGGCGATCATGTAGCTTTCGATACATGACTGACGAGGCAGATTTTTCCCGCAGTAGGTTGCCATTTCTTTCTGCGGTAGACCAGTTGCCATCCAAAGCTATAGAAATCGGTCTGTCCTTCAATTTACCCATAGCTAGGGGAAGCAGAACAGGATTCATACTGTTATGGAGTGATTTCACAGTGGAGGCTTGTATTTGAACAAAGTCGGTCCTAAAACAGGTTCGACGTACAAAACGTTAGGAACTTCACATAATAGGTGTGACGAGAGTAATCTATTTGTGGTCGCTGATACTTTAGTATCCGACTAACGGTCGTCCAGCACCGACTGACTAACCGATCCACTGAGCGACGGTATTTAGTCACCCCACCCCACGAGGCCATCATGTGGCACAAGGCCGGTTTAACGTGGGATCTCCGAGCCCGTGGACTCGGCTAAAAATATGCCCTTTGAACCCGTATAAACGGGTTCTGGGTCGGTTTACCTCCCCGAAAGAGACTCCGCCCTTCGGCGTAGACACATTCAGGTTCCTCCCCGCCCGAAGGCAGAGAGTTCAGCCGGTCGTCCGACTTCAGGCTGAACTCAGACCGAACCACTGAGCGACTCCCACTACTCCTACTTATAGGTGGGGAGTCTATTAACTATAGAATAGGTGTTTTCCACTATAACATATACCATTCCCAAGGCTATTAGCACACATAAGTGATTCGATTGGAATTCGAAATCGGCTCTCCGATTCCTCAAACCGAGCAGCTATCCATTACTCCACGGTGCCTCCCGTATTGAAGGTGTTTAGAGTGTCTCAATTCTACATTCTAATTCCATATGCAGATCATAGTTCCTGTTTTCGATGCGTTTACCTTGTCTTATTTCATGTAAGAGTTCGTGGAGATTTCTTTTTGATTCAGGATCATTTTATACTATGTGTGAATACCCATGTCATCAATATAGCCACCTCATTATCCGTACACTCTTCTCTGGAAAAAAAAAAGATGTAGGAAAATATTATTCTATCAGTCGAGCAAGTGTTGAGTTTTTATTATCAGTTTATAACTGGAACGATAAACTTCATTCGACAGCAAGGGAGACGGGAGGTTGTGGGGGGCGTGAAACCATGCTAACTCGGAGTACGGCCCCAGCTATGGGCAAATAGTGAACCCCAAAACAAAATACTATGAAAGCAAAAATATATACATTTGTATACTATGTATGTATGTATGTGTATATATATATATATATATATATATATATATATATATATATATATATATATATATATATATATCAACAATACATTTTATCCCTTATTTGAAGACATACAATTACGTTCAAAATATATTTAGCTGAAGCCATAAAATTTTGTTCAAAATATTTCCATTTTGACATTAAATAATCTATAGAGGTCGATATGCCGATAACCAAATTCCACCAAATTATAAGTGGCGCCAACCTATTTTATTCATGCGAGAGGTTTTTTTGGGTTTCTTTTTTGTTTCATTTTATTAAACCATCTCAAAAAAATCTCCACGTAGAAGAATAGACTGATATGATTTTCTACCGACGAATGCTAAAAATATCATAGACAGAACATATGAACAAAGAGGAAGATCATTTTTTCTTTCATGAAAATAGGAAGTACCATGAAATTGTCACTTGCAAATAGTTTCAAGTCCTGGGAGCTATAATGAGAAAAATATGAGCCTCGTGAATTTAACACACATAGAATACCTGAAGGCAAAAGAAACAACTAAAACCTAGTTATTTCTTCAAAATTTATTTTGGAATGAGAAAATAGTATCTTATTTGGGATGTGAAAAAAGCTCATTATTCTTCTCTGTACTTTGTTACTCCAAGACGTGGGTGATCATGACTATCTACAGCTTCCTATCTTTCGTGTCTCTTGACAGTGTTTGTAAGTTTACTAACCTTCTCTCTTCTGCTATTGATTTCCATATGCTTATTACGTAGATTATTCGCTGTTTTCTCCTCTTCCAATTGACTTAAATGTTCTCTCAGTGTCAAAATCCTTCAAGCCCTCTTCTTGCATCATACAGGGTAGAAATCTCTTCTGCATCTCATCTGAGCGGTGATTGTCCAGCATTTACTAGCATAAAAGAGTGCTGATCTTACGTAACAATTCTGCATTCTTTTCTTTGTAAAGAATTTTTTTTATTTATTAATACTTTGCTTATCATTTGGTAGCACTTCTCGTCATTCCAAAGATAATTCACACACACATATATATATATATATATATATATATATATATATATATATATTTATACACGTTTCATTAAATAATATAGACAAGTGTTGTCTATTTATTTTATGTAATTTTTTTCGTAACATCTGATAAGTTAATAACATTATCGTTGAACGAAGAAAGAAATTCACAATATTGATCCATATTTTTTTAATATAATCTAAGCTTTCGGCTTACTTAAGCCATTATCAAAGATGTCAATTACAACATATTAAACAATATACGGATAGTCTGTCAATGTTTACATAGATGATTGCTAAGCAACGATAAACACGCATATATAAGACGCTAGAAGCGAAAATCGCACCGCATCTCATGACGTCACACATGACCACACGAGAGTGAATTGGAGAATGAAGTATGGAAAGCCGTTGGTATAAACCAATGGCTTCTGTTACCAATTATAGACATTTAAGAATATTTATAGAGATGCCATAATTGATTTTGTTTAGGTTGGGTTTCAACTGTTTGATGTATAATGCTTCAAGTATTTTTAGTTTTTGTCTATTGTTTTCATGTCGAAGTATAGTTGTGTTATCGACAGTATTTTACGGAATTGTGGAAGGGAAGGCATGTTGTTTTAAATGCGTAAAAATGTTAGTTTTTTCATTCAAACTTAAATTGACAACCTCTGTTGCGTCTTGAAAGCGAGTTTCTTGACCAACATAAATATTATTTACATTCAAAGTTACCACTCTCCCAAATTTATACTTTAAAATTTTAAAGCAAACTGTTCTGGTAGAATGAAATAAATTTTGCCAATAATTTGCTTATATATAAATATATATATATGGGCTAAAATCAAGACAAAGTTGCAAACATTTTTGGTGTGAGCAGTTTAGGAATTCAATGCATTAATTTGATGTTTACGGTGATGTAACGTCATAAACGCAAAATTACATGCTGAAATTTTCATCTTTTACATTTATTTTCTAAATAGGGAAACATGCGTTTATAGTCTATCAAATGACAGGATTTTCTCAAATCTGATATTTTGTTTTTTTACTGGGCAACCCTCTATTTGAGAATAATAGGGTTATGTCAGGAACAAAGTTCAAATGAGAATTCTGTCCAGTCAATTTAAATATTTTTGTAGATATTTATCTACTTTTTCTCCGATACCAAATGTGTTATAATTGAACAATACACGTCCCTCTATAACTTTGTGTTTATTTTCTGTATAAATTGTTTTTTTTTGGATTTTATAATGGATATAACTGTAGATTCAAAATGAAAAGATATTTAAAATATCTGATTGTGGGTGTTTAGAAGAACATCAATAAGAAAATGTAGAGTAGATTAAAAAATGAACTATTTACTTCAATTCAAATATTTATTTTCTCAACATAATCTCTTTCCATAAAAACACAACAGAGAATTGTCCATAGACTTAGGTAGCTAACCCTTATTTTACAGAAGACGCCTAGGTGGTTGTGTTCATATTTAAATATTTATCACATCTGATTAAAAGCTACACAATTCACAACATACGAAAATATTCTGACGATGTTTTACGTAAACCTCGAAATATTATCAAAACACTTTTTCCTCAACCGAATAATTTATTAATATTTTCTTATTACATTGATATTGAACTGAAAAATTTAAAATTTTATATAAACGCTAGTAACCTAATAAAAAATTTATTTTCAAATGCTAATTGCCATTTTTTTCTGTTTCGTTTCAGGTAAGTGTTTCTGGAAAAGAATGATGCAAGATATCGGTAATGTTGGTTTTCTGTTTATACTGTTTGATGAATTTAAAAATTTTTTCATAAAAATTCTATCCCAAATCAGTTCCTTTAATTGTGTTGTTATCTTGGGTGGTAGCATCTGTTTCAATTATTTCAAAAGTTTTAATGAAAATCAAAATAGATTTTCATAATAAAAATACCAGGTTATACATTTAAAAAAATATTAAGACAATTTCATTGCATTCTCAACAAAAATGAATGCTCTAAAACATATTGGAAAATAAACTTTGATCTACAATCTGATTTCAAAATATTCTATTCATATAAATATATATAAAAATATATATATATATATATAACCCATTGAGATGTTGATATGTTTTCTCAAAAATAAACCAAACCATAAATGCTTGTTCCTTTGCTATAAAAAAAAAATAAATTGGAAATTTTTTTAAATGCTAGGATTAAAGTTTTTTTTTTTTTTTTTTTCACGTATAAATATTTAAGCAAAGATTATAAATGAATAGGAAAAAAAAAAAAATTATTCTTCGATGTAATTTAATTTGTCCCTAAAATTAGATAAAATACTTTTATATGGAATTATAAAAAAAAAAATGGAAAATTAAAACTGAAATTTTTTAAGTAGTAATGAAATGAACAGGACATTAAAAAATTTTTTTTTTTTTGCGTCCGATTTCTCTTTATTTTCTACTAATGTCCTCATTTAAATTTGAACTGTTTTTGTTTTTTAAACCGACTTTAAAAAAAAAAATCTCATAGTAATTTAGGTTTAATGAGGTTTTTGTCAAATATAAAATCAAGTCTTCCTGACCAGAAATCTAACTGCAAAGATGCTATTTAACATGGACCGAAACATAGTAATCAAAAAAAAAAGGTTCTGAAGTGAATAGTGAAAAAGGCTATAAAATTCTTAAGATAGAGGAAGCTAAGTTTAAAATGATGTAACGTTCATCCACAGATGACTGATAGAAATTAACTGTTAAGTGCTATTAACATAATAAAAGATATCCCCATGTCGTATAACATACTGGATGGTATGTGGTAGAACAGGGTTG
Organism: Acanthosepion pharaonis; assembly: GCA_903632075.3. NCBI lineage: Eukaryota > Metazoa > Mollusca > Cephalopoda > Sepiida > Sepiidae > Acanthosepion > Acanthosepion pharaonis. The sequence continues at coordinate 917,598 of CAHIKZ030000341.1, forward strand.
AAAATAACAACAAGACAAAAGTTATTAAGCTTCAGGAAGGGACAAGAAGATGAAAGGGAACATGATCGCTTACAAATGAACTGTACAAATTATGAAATATGTTGTATGAACTTGGGTGTAATATTTAGAGTGATAATTATATGAACAAACTTTCTATAAATATCCAAAATAAAAAAAAAAAAAAAAAAAAATTCTTTAAAAACGAATTATGTCCCTACATATAAGGATTTTTTACCTTAACAATTTAGCTATCTTTTTTAGAAATTATAACTTGGATAATACAGAGAAGAATTAACACCATTACTAACTGAATTATTATCTTTTTTCGACTTTATGTTGTTCAACCTATGAGAAACATAAAACATCAGTTGGCTTCAAACTGAGATAACGGATAAATCAGTTGAAATTTCAGGAGACAACTTTTTATCGCTTATTTTTAAGTTTTATTTTTAATTGAACATAAATGTTAATTAAACATTGCTTCTGTGGACTTTGTGTAAATTCATTTATCAAGGTTGACAATGGAATTAAACAAATTTTTCTGTGACTAGTACTTGTCCTTAAGTTAAAATAGCAAATGGATAAACTAAATATACAAAACATTCAGTTTTATCCTGTACAAATACCTCGGGGAAAGGCAAAAAAGCCATCATTCATTATTCTCTGACAGCCAGTCTAAATAGAAATATAAACCATTTATATAAAATTTTCAGGACATTTTACAATTTTCCATAACAAACAACAGCTTTGCAATCTCATGAGTTATACATCACAACTGAACACACAAATATATATATATATATATATATATATATATATATGCATGCATGTTTCATTAAAAATGACAGACAAGGTACTATGGTTAAGCTTTTTATTTAATTTTTCTTGTGTTCTAAAAGAACTTTCTTTTCTGGACAAAGAATGTGTAAAAAACTGTCCAAATGTTTTATATTTCGAGCGCTTTTGGCTATACTTTTAGCCATTATCAAGGATGATTCCGTTTTTCAGCATAATTGTGTTCATTATGTGTATGTTTTAGTGTGTTGTAGAGAAGTTTTTAATTTCCGAATATGGTTAGCAAATTGTGGCCTTGTTTGTAGTTAATATTGTTAAGAGTTGGATTTTTTCTTTTTTATTATTAAAGCTTCCATTATTTTTTATCTTTTTTACAAGTGGATGAAGTTAGTATATTTGTGTCTTCTACTAGTATGTTTCTAATGGAGTCTGGCAAGTTTGTGTGTGTGTTTAAATGGGTTCTAATGGATTTAGGATCAGATAGGGGTCACGTAAGGCGTCTGGATAAGTATGTAGTTGTGTAACCGATGTAATTATTTATGAGTCCAGTTTGATCAGGAACACAGTTCCTTAAGGGACATTTGAACTCATAGATAATGTTCGTTCTTTGTAATTTTGACTTAACTGGTGTGTTGTTATTTTTGAGGATGAGATTAGCTGTCTTAATTTTTTTTTAATAGATAATTTGATTTTTTTATTCAGGTCAATTGGGGTAGTGTATTTCATTATAATATGTCTTAGTGAAGATTCGTCTTGTTTGTAGTTAATGTGCATTTGGTTTTTAGAATAAATATGTAATTTTTGACTGTGTGTTTACTATCGTTATTACTTACTTTGGGGAGAAATAGTGTAATTTAGTGGGTTATAAGGTGGTTAGGGAAGCTGTTGTTCATTAATATTTGTTTTAAATTATTAAGCATCGGACAGTTTTTACCCATTCTTTGTCCAGAAAAGAAAGCTCTTGTTTGAACACAAGAAAAATTAAATAAAAAGCTTAAACGTAGTACCTTGTCTATCGTTTTTAATGAAACATGCATATATATATATATATATATATATATATAGCAGCTGTATTAGCAATTGGGTCATCTAGGGTAAGAGAATCAGACGAAATCTACTCCCTTTTCTTTAAGTTGTTTCTGAATAGCCTTTATCCTAGACCGGTTAGTACACCAAAGCAATATTACTCAGTACACCTTGCTAATTAAGCTATAGCTTGGTTGTGGTGGTAGGGAGATCGATTCATAACTTTTTCGAGGGTACCAGTGCAAAATAAATGAAAAATACCCGGTTAAAATTTGAACTCTGATTCAGTGCGGATACGCTACCCCCACTGAAGAATATTTCGAAAGACACTGTTGAAAATAAGTATTAAGCCAAGTTAATTTATTTAATGGTTAGATTCTTCAAAATAGTATCTCATTCGTTCAAACACACACAAACTATAACCACCATTTCTCTAAAAAAGGGTTAGTCTTCTGTTTGCCCACAAAACAGCTGCTACGCTATCGAACATAGACTCATCTTGTTGTCTAATGATTTCCTCTAAGAACGGGTATCAGGATAATATAAAATGTTTTAACTGTTGCAAGTTACGTGGCTGATGTTCTGCAAAAGGAACTTTTTTGCGTTAACTCATCCGAAAATTGCTCAGTAGGATTGAGACTTAGAAACATCAGCCAAGGCAACAATGTGAAGCCGTCTTCATATTTCTAACGACATTATTCGGTATCGGCAGTGAAAAAAGACTCCTTGTCCTGCTGTAAACTAACACTGTATGTTAGAAAAAAAAAACTAGAAGGAAATTTTCAAAATTTATACCAAACTCTTCAATGCTATTGATGTTGGTGGTAAACATTCCATGTAAATGCTAGAACTTAGATTTTTTTCAAGAGAAACTTGCCCTAAACTGCCTCCACGGATATTTTCGAGGAAAATGAAACACACGCATCCTGACGTTTGCAATATTCAGCATAAACGGAACACTTAGAACCAGGCAATTTTCTTCCATTGATTCAATGTCCAGTTACAATGCCTCCGTGGTCAGGTTGAGACACTTTCGGCGGTAAACAGTTGTTATCATGGGTTCATTGAACAGCCTCCAGCACTGCAATCTGAAATACAAGAAGAATATTTATTTATTTTATTTTTATTTTTTATTTATTTATTTATTTAGTGACACATTCTTTCATTCGCCTTCGTTAAAGGTATCGGAAATCTGTACGAATGTAATGTTTGCTGGTACTTTGAGGAGAAACAACCTCCGTTCATTATGCTCATCCTTATTTCTTACCCACTCAAAGCCATATCGGAAGATGATTTCTCACCTCGGACCACAGCTGATAAGTACTGACCACGGCTGAAGGCGGTCTACTCACTTGCCGTCTCTGAAATGCTCGGACTTAGTATTCGCGCTTTTATAAGAGAAATTGTTGGAAACTATATTCTTGCGTAAAAGAGCAAAATCTATAATAAAATAATATCTGTCTGCTGCCAATCCTGCCAATGACATGCGCACTAGTAAGGAGTTATGAGCGGCCATGACTGCCACATGTCGCTGGTCAACAATAAACATAATGGTGGAAATGCAATAATTTCTCCCGGCATAATGATACTAATTATTGCTTTTTAATTTACTCGCAGTATTTATCCTGCAGATGTTAACATGTTTGTATGTTATTTTGAGATTATACATACAAAAGTTGAGAAATGTTTTCGTATTACGCTTTGATCATCATCGGACTAGGTTTCTTTAAATTGTGGCGAATACAAATGAGGCAGAACGAGACTGACCGAAACTATGATATAAAAATGCTACTTTAATTAAAAGAGAAAATAATCCACTGAGACGAAAATGTTTACAAATTGCTTTAATCGCTACTTCATTCACAGAAATTTTGCTTCCGTGTTCTTACAACGTTTCTCCATTTTAGGCAGACTAAGACGATGGAAACAAAAAAAAATAAAAATAAAAATGAAATTAGCTAGATTCTAGACCCAAAATATGCATATTTTTTTTTTTAAATTATAAGTGCAGGTCTAATGGCATCTAACGTAAACGAACCTAGTCCGAGAGTCCTACAGGACGAAATGTGTCACATGAATTTTTTTTTTTAAATTGTCATGACTTTCATCCAAAAGTGTTCTTGATATATAAAAACATACATATCATTAATATATATATATATATATATATATATATATATGGCCTGATGATGACTTTTAAGCATGCAACAGGATGTCACCGCTGGATGTACACAGTAAATAAATGGCAAAACGGAAAACTTTATTGGGATGCATTTCATTCAGAATTAACATTTTCAGATAAATAATTCCTTTTAACGATGAAAACCATCCTAAATGAAAGAGAAAAATCTTAAAGAGTTTACATCTGTTATATTCCGTGCTAAGGGAATAAATACTTAATACCAGGTGGATAATAGAAGGAAGGTTTATTGTACACAACCAGTAAAATATGAAATACGGTACAGTTATAAACACAGGTCAATCTAGTAGTGAATGCACCTAAGTGGAAGGTCGGACGTGCTTGCGTCTTCTCGCTCTCACTCCTCCCCGAGTTTCTCGTAGACAGTTGACTTTATAGGTACTTACTACCTATAGTATAATCATTCATGGGAATGACTGGTTATACCATTAAATCAACATCAAAACTTTAAAAATACATAGTTGAATGAAACCTAAATATTAAACACATTCGGATTATTATCGCCTTTCATTTCTTGTTATTATTTTTAATTGTGTCTCAAATTAATTATAGCAATTTTGTCACGAAACGAAAAAGAGTTCTATGATCCTATACAGTGAATTGTGAAACTAGTACATTTGTAATATGTTCTCATATTAATTGAATTACAATTTGTAATATTTTTTTTTGTTCTTTTCCGTTGTTTAATTATGACCAGACCTATTATGATGAATAACTAATGCAGTGAGTGGATCGTTTTGAAAATCCATCCTATCTTGATGTTAATTAAATTAGTAAACGTTTCTCCTGTGTATATTGTCGGAAATTTTTACAATTTATTTAGTGATAAAATAAGGAACAAATAAAATGTTTATAAATTGATCATTTTTCGCTTTTATTCTTAGCTTCGCCAGAACAATTTTGGGCCTGATATATAGTGTGTGTGATAGAAATATAGTTTTAAGGTATATTTATGAGGTAAATTGTTTGATATCAGGGATAGATCGTATGTAAAAATATAAAAGGGGATACTGAGGTCAACTCCCAGCGGCAACAATCTGTTTCATGTTTAAATGCAGTCGTCAGGTTATATATAAGTTATGCTATATCTATACGTAACGGTGCTCACTATCAGAGAGAGAGAGAGAAAGAGAGAGCGAGAGAGAATATGTAAATATGAAAGTGGACATTGAAGTCAACACCGAGACGCGATAGTATGTTGCTTGCTTGAATCCAATTTTTAGGCATAAAGCACTGCCACTGCTCGGTTTTGATCTCGGTGTTCATATATATATATATATATATATATATATATATTATATATGAGAGCCAGACAAACCTACCTAGGTTTCATTTAAACGGATCGTCAGGGAAAGTTTGGCCAAACTTTCCTGACGATCTGTTTAGGTGAACAAAGGTAGGTTTGTCTGGCTCACTAGGTGTATCTAGGTCTGCTCTACGGTTGTATTGAGCTCTTTTGTTAGTTAGTTGTTACTCGTATCGGGGCTTTTTCTTTGGGCTTCAGACCTGCATCTGTGCGATTTTTTGTCGGCAGAAGTTCATGTTTGTAGCTCTTTTTTTTTTAAAACTTTTTTTTTCCTTGAGATTGATTTGATTAGCAAATCAAAATTCGAGGGTTTTTCGAAACGAGTCTAGTTATATATATATATATATGTGTGTGTGTGTGTGTGTAATTGCCTGCCCCTAGCTCTACTTGACTCCTCATGCTTTCCATTAAACTTTAAAAGAGGCAGATCAGGCCCAAAATGGGGTACCGTTGTCATATTTGGGCGGGAGCAGGCCCAGACCGAACCCTCCAGCTTTTGATAGCGTCCAAAAGCGTCTCCGAGCTCTTATGGGTGACGAATTATTCTCCATTCTCCAACCACTCTCTCGCTGCACTATCGCTTCTTCCATGGAAAGTGCTCGGACAATGTACATTTTCTAGTTCGGCTAGTTCAAACGTTCACGACACGGACTCGCCATTTCACTTACAACCTACATTCTCTACGTATTCCTTCCGTGAAATGTAAGTTCAACTCGAACAGCTTCTTCCAGCAGAGCACTGCTCTGTGGAACCGACTCCCAAAAGGATGTTTCCTCCAGCAATACTTTTATATCCTGTTCAAGTCTAGGGTTAACCGTTATCTTCTCTTCCTATCCAAACAAATTGCCTCTTAACGCAACCCTCTACCTAGAGTGACGTCCGGGCCTTGCAAAGAGTGAACCTTACTGTGTGTGTGTGTGTGTGTATATATATATATATATATATATATATATATATACAGTGTAACCCGGATATAAGAGAGATTTTCTCTGGTCCCAAATTAGAGCCTGTGTTAATGTATATAAAAATAGACCAAACCCGGATATAAGAGACTTCTTCTCCGGTCCTGACAACTCTCTTATATACGGGTTACACTGTAATAAACCAAACCCGGATATAAGAGACTTATTCTCCGGTCCCGGCAACTCTCTTATATCCGGGTTACACTGTAATAGACCAAACCCGGATATGAGAGAAACCGGATATAAGAGACTTCTTCTCCGGTCCCGACAACTCGCTTATATCCGGGTTACACTGTGTATATATATATATATATATATATATATATATATATATATATATATATATATATATATATATATATAAAGAGACAGGAGGAAAAACTTGTCTTAGATGATGAGTTTCGTCTTCTGATGGTCTTTATCAAGGCAAATGAAATTGAAATCTGCTTTGATAAAGTCCCTCAAAGTACAAAACGCGTCGGCTAGGAATAGTTTCTTCCTCTTGTCTTTATTCATTATATTCCTTTAGAGATAATCTATCTGAAAATAATTTACACTAAAACACACACACATACACATATAGCTTGTGTATTTATTTTTAATTTCTAATTTTCTAGTCTCTCCTCTCCTCTCCCTTTTCCTCTGAGAAATGCCAATAAATTTACTGTTTGACCCACTTTACAAAATCTGACCGAAAATAGAGATTTTGGGAATCCATAAAGTACTTTGACTGTAGCAGAAAAAATGCATTAACCTCATAGTCAACATTAACGTGGTCCAGGAGCATACGTCTTCCTTCCTTTCTACGTGTTCACGTACAAACACACAAGCACAAAGTATGCGCGGTCACGCATAGGTCTATTTGTGTCAGCTATTTTATGTTTTCTTTCGACGAATGTTGGACGATTAACATGAATTTCTATGAATCTCTTTGTAAGTTCATACGCGTGTCTATTAACATGTAATTACCCCAATAAAATTACAAATTTTCGTTTGAAAGACACAAGCTAAATTCAACCACTCGTGGAGATACTTCAAAGATATCCGGGCAATTAAATGCGCGCTGACGCTGCCCACTACTCTCTTGAACATATCTTTTGATTTTTTTTCCCTTCTGCTTCTCATTCGTCTGCCATTTTTATTTTTAAACTGAGGCATAAAACCGTTTCATATCTAAGCACAGATACTCTCAAGATGAGCATTGGTGGTATTGAATACGACAAAATTGCTACCAGGTGAATTTTTTAATAGCAAATATTTAAGCTCATGACAGAGTTGTGTGCAGGTATCTACAAATTATTTTATACTCGAAGCTATTCTATGTGAAAAAAGATGTCTCTTAAAAAAAAGATTGCGAGATAATTTTTTAAATTCCAAAGAAAACTAGACGTCACTGTAATAAGAAAATTACAGTCGTCCTTCGATATCTGTGGAGAAGTGAGTCTAAGAACACCTCAGAAAAAAAAATCTCCAAAATTTTATAACGTCAAATTTTCTAGAGAAAATTGATATTAATTTTTTCGGATACACACAATAAATAAAGGTGAAAATATTTTTTAAAACTATGTTGTGAAATGATGTTACCCGGTCACAAAAAAAAAGATTTGTATGAAAAAAAAAGTAAAAATAAACGAAAAATACATAAATTTCCGATTGGCTGATCCTAATTCCTACAGTTTTATAACTTTTAGCAATGTTTGTCTAATTGTCTCCCCGTTCTTCTATCCAGTTATGACTTACGGCCATATCATATTGGTACACCGGTTCCCGTACGATTAACGTCGAGCTTGGTCAGTACCTTGATGTGTAAAATGCTAGATGCGCGGGAGTTCTAATTGTTAATCGGAGAGCCGAGTTCCAATTCCAGTTGGGTTCGTTATATTCACTTACGCGCAAATAACCTCGAGAAAAGGTGTGACTCCATCTCTTCCCCCCAACTATGGGTTAATTATTATGACTTGTATCATTAAACCATTATAATCTCAGAAAAATTCTGAAAATCTAAAAATATTTTCTGACATTAAATAACTTGCAAAGGGTTGATAAGCTGTAGAAAAAGAATCAAATAATCCATTTTTTTACATGAGCTTCTTTCCTCTGTTATTTTTCCAATCGATATATCCTGTGAGTGCCAAATTTTCCAGGCCATCTTTCCACAATTTCAACAGTCTTTCTGATTTTAAATATAGTTGATCTTTTAGTTTCCATTGTTCTTAAAACTTTCTAGTCGCTTCCAGGCTCCGTCCATTTACTCAAATCATACTTCTGTAGATCCACATCTCCGTCATTAATTGACAGAATTATAATGAATGTGCATTTAATGTACATACTATTTATTGGCCAACATTATTTTCAACTTCGCTAATGCACTTACCTCAATGATGAATATCATTTATAGGCATTGTACTGTTTAAAAAAAGAATATCTAACCAAACACGTGTATCTGCTAAATCTAACGCTCAAAGTAATAAGTGATAATTTTAAAATAAAAATCCGCTAATTCCCTACCAATTACATAATGCAGTGAAAATAAATGCCAGTCTACAAGTGCTGATTGAAAACTGATCTTTGTATAATTTAAATACTGATATATATATATATATATATATATATATATATTAATCATGTGCCAAGGAAAGCTGGAATGCCACTAGTACACAGTGGGTTACAGGAAATGAAAGAAAAGGCGAAAGAACAAAAGATGAACGGGATTCAAGAAGATAGAAGATGGCGATTGATGCTGCATTTAAATTTTTGAAGATTGTAGCTATCAGGGAAGCAAGTAAACGGTAAGTTGTTTCACAGGCGGGAATTGCGAGAAAATAAATTGTTGGAGCAGAAGTGACAGCTGCATTAAGTTACTTTAGCAGTCAACGAGCTTGGACATAAATGACAATCTTGTAGCACGTTTAAATTAATGTTGTCGGGTCAGAAGGGGAAAAAACTCGTCAGAGCAGTTACCATGAAAATATTTGTAGAAAATACAAATGGAAGCAACGCCACGTCGGTGACAAAGAGACTGAAGTCGAAATGTCAGGATCAATTACATTACAGATCCTTCTCTTATTTGTAAATTGGTAAAATTTTCTAACCATCCTCTAAGCTATTAAATTATAGTTTCAAAAATTAGTATAGTATCCTTAGTATGATGAGATAAATTTGTGAGCGACTTAAGATTAAGAATTACATAGAAATCAATAATCGCTTTAAAACAATAATTCTTTTGTAATCATTTCACTCCGCGCAAGGCTGAAATGGCACCCCCGTATACAGGGGAGTTCAGGGAGTTAAAATGATAGAAAAGAGTGAGTATAGGAAGGATTGAGTAAATAACAAAACATGAACGGTATTCTAGAAGACACAAGATGGCGATTGACGTTTCATTTAAATTTTCCAAGATTTTATCAGCGATGCAAGAAGGGAGTTCTACAGGCAAGAAATGCGAGAAAAGAAAATGTTGGAGTAGAATTGGCAACTGCATTTAACTATTTCAGCAGTAAACGGTTTGGGCTTATATGCCAATTTAGTAACACGATTAAATTGTTGTATTCGGGGCACCAGGTAAAAGTACTCGTCAAAGCAGTTGCCATGAAAATATTTGTTCAAAAATCAGAGGAAGGTATATATATATATATATATATATATATATATATAAACGAATTTTAACAAATGAAAGTGTCTATCTGATTAATTATTTTATTGAATGTTTACGATAATTTAATGAATTCCTGTAAATAGTGATGAAAAATTTGATAAACTTTTCAAAGTTTTTTCTTTTGCTAAGTGAGCCTAGCTTAGTATGAGTTTGTCTATCATGTATGATAAATTTATATATTTCATTTACCCTACAAGAGTTTAAAGAACCTAAACATATTAAAAGTTCAAATAAATGACTATATAAAATGGAGAAACATTGATATGCCTCTGTCAGCCATCCTTTTAGCCCTTCAAATATGTTCGACATATTTTCAGTATTCACGTTTGCGCCCTTACCTGAAATTGGCATCTTCATCTTACAAAACACCCGGACCTTCGCACTGAGTCTCCACACAATACTGTGTTGCTATGCATTTATTTATTAAATTATTTAGATTAACAGCGAGATTCGTGGCTAGAAATAGAGATATACATCTTTTCGATGTTTTACAAGAAACATAATTGATCGGAAAATCCATCATTCGTCCAATTGATTTTATTTGTTTGGCTTCGCGGGTGGAAACGTCTGAATGGAGGGAAAAAGGAAGAAGAATGAATTACCAAAAGCCACACTTTCGTGATGAGAGTAAGCCGTTTATGGCGGCAGAATGCTGAAAAGATAACGCGATTGGCGATGCAGGTTTTTTTACAGCAGTTTTTCTAAATCGCGAACGGAGATGAAAAATTAAAGGTAGCGTATTCCGTTTTTTGGGGTTTTTTTTTCAAAACAGAATTCACTTGCCTGCTTCTTTTATCATTTACTTGTCAAATTTTTGTAAATGTCCCGATAAACAGAATGAATTTATTATAATTCTTCATTTCCCTTTTTTCCCCCCTCTTATTTATTTCCTTATTACAGGTTCATTATGTTTTTCGCATTAAGCTTCCGCCATATATATATATATATATATATATATAATTAGAGAGATTCTTGATAAAATATAAAGAATATTATTGGCCTGAACTATTGTCTCAGCTTCAGTTACATTCCCACCGCCCGTAAAGTTGCATCCCTGTGCCTTTTCTATAAATAATTTCATGGTAATTATTCGCATGAACTCTCCGCTATGGTACCTAGACTTTATGAATTTAAGCGCATTAATAGATTGGCAAAGGTATCTCATCAATTTGCATCTGAATTGGCTAGATGTAACCGCTAACAGTTTCCTGCCAACTTTGATCTTCAAGAATTTAAATGATTACCCTTCTTCTATTGTACCAGCTCTTTAATAATGTTACTCTTTTGTTCGTGTCCTTTCAAACTCAGTAACCCCTTGTATCTATTTTGCTTTGGGCAAAATGATTAACACACATACACACACACACATATATATATATATATATATATATATATATATATATATATATATAATGAACTCGGAACAATTTAACGAACAAGAAAATAAAGAGTTCTGTTGCAACTTGAAATTAGAGTTTCGTTCAAAATACTCATTTCTTGACTGAATGCACATACAGAAGACATTTTATAACAATTTAGTGTGATTCTTTTCAAAGTCCCTGGTGTTAATTATTTCATAATTAACTTTTAGCAAAACATTTCCTTATTATTTCAAGTAAAATACGAGAGAGTGGATATATGGGTAGTGTAAATATTGTGAAATCGTTCAAATTAGTTGAGTTCACTTTTACACAAATGATATTGCAAAAATGACTAAACTTCTCTTTCTTCTTAAATGGGACTCGTTGATCGTATTATAGACTACGCCTTCCCGGTGTCTTGGCGATCGAATCCCAACCTGGGACTCGTTGATCGTATTATAGACTACGCCTTCCCGGTGTCTTGGCGATCGAATCCCAACCTGGGACTCGTTGATCGTATTATAGACTACGCCTTCCCGGTGTCTTGGCGATCGAATCCCAACCTGGGACTCGTTGATCGTATTATAGACTACGCCTTCCCGGTGTCTTGGCGATCGAATCCCAACCTGGGACTCGTTGATCGTATTATAGACTACGCCTTCGGTGTCTTGGCGATCGAATCCCAACCTGGGACTCGTTGATCGTATTATAGACTACGCCTTCCCGGTGTCTTGGCGATCGAATCCCAACCTGGGACTCGTTGATCGTATTATAGACTACGCCTTCCCGGTGTCTTGGCGATCGTATCCGCCACACCATCCTGGGGTCTTTGCGACCGTATCCGCCACGTCATCCTGTGCCTTGGTCATTTTCCACTGATTTGCTGCTTGTTTCATTTCCACGTGGTAATAACATCAAGACAAAGATAAATTTATATAAATGGACGCCATAGGTTGATCATTTTGAACTTCGTCTTCGAAAAAGTCTGATGCATTCGAGCTATAGTTAGATATAGGTTTATCTTCTGTAAGCAAACGAGACAGTAAACTTTCTGCTCGCATTCTCTACCCTTCCATCGGTGTTCCTTTTGTTGGATACCTCAGGAGTCTTATCTTCGAAACCGATATTGTAGAAGTGTATATATATATATATATATATATATATATATATATATACATTGAACAATAAAAAATATTAAAAAACCAAAATCTTCAGACACACTGGGTTGTAGATTAATATTCTTTCGTTTTTTCTATTATTATTCCATTTAGATTCCTCGACTAGTTTTGACCAAAATGGCCATCATCGGGAGGAGAAATATTTCTGCTTGCTGGTAGCAGTGAACTACAGAAATGAATGACTTGATGGAGAAAATGAACTTTTGTCTGTAGTTTTCATTTGTTTTTTTTTATTTTTTTAATCTTTTTAACATGAATCCTTTAACATTCCTTGTGTTGGTCAAACAGTCTCTTTTATGTTGTTATTTGAGATAAGAACTGGATGGATCTATGCTTTTCTGAATTTCCCTGGTCAGTTTGACAGTTTTATTGGTCCTGGAGAGGGAATGTGTCTCTGTTAAGTGTTTGTGTGTGTGTTATTTGGTTCTTAGGGAGGGAGTGAGTGAGTGAGTGAGTGAGTATGATGTGTGTAAGTGTATATATACGTGTGGGTGTGTGTATAAGTGTGAGGCCTCGACACCTCCGTAAGCATGTCTGTCTTGTGTGGGTGAGAAATTTGGGTAGTTTTTGATTTGTAGAGTTATATATTAGTACTATCTGTATAGTTAAATTTATGGTTTAGCCCGGCTGGTTAGTGCGTTTTAGACGTTGTATCCACTTATTTCCATGGAACTATAGCGTGTTTCATAGATTTTTTTTTAATTCTTAGTTTCGTATTCTTATTTTCAGTTGGATCATTTCATATTCACGGACATGTTTTGATGTCATTATTATAGGAAAAGAGAAAAGTAGCGTCTTTATACATATTATTAATTATTTATTTATTTATTTCGAGTACAATGTCATCAGTAGTGTATTGTTCTTTTTTTAAGAAAAATATACCAGTGTCATTAGCTAAAAGTTATTAGTGAAGAACGTTGAGTTAAGTGCAATTACTTACCTCTCCGGAAGCATTACTCAACTAAGTTGTG